>OZ023073.1:0-600000 GCA_963992785.1 Tenthredo livida
ACACTTAAAAATAGTATGTGACTTATTTCAGGCATTTTGATTAATTATGACCTGAAATCACACTCGAATGACTGTTCATAAGGTCGTGTAATATATTATTAGTCATTCATTAATTATTCTGAATAAATGACATGCTTAATTTAGTTTGAAAATATCAGAAATTCTGATTTTAGTTTTCTCTGCTTTCACTTTTAGCACTTTGCTACCTTTGTCTACACAAGCACGACAGAATAGGTATATTATTAGTATTATACTAGATTATAACGCTCTCCGATTATCGACATAAGATGAACCAACGGAGAACTAGATAATTATGACTCATTGTTGGTGAAATTGACGAGCCGAACCATTCAAAGTCCGTTGTACAGGCACAAGATGTTTATGACCGACTTTGGACGCCTGCTGAGCGTTGAAGTTGATGAAACTATCGATGAAAGATCCAATGACGAGTCAGTCTTCTTGAAATTGATGATGAGTACCATCCGCACGTCTATCGTTTGTTCTCCAGATGTATGAAAGAAGATTGAGGCTTTCCAAACGTGCAAATCGAGCAGACTTTTGGTAGTCGGGTCTACGACGACTCATTCCTCCTAAGACAGACGATAGAAACCATTGAACTTTCATTCCTCGTCTACAAGATGTACACATTCATATTTGCAAGCATTTCAATAAAGAGAATTGATGGAACTATTGAAAAACTCTTGGTAAACAAGAAAGCTAGCTATGAATAGACAGTGACATACGTAGAAAAAAGCTGCCTTCATTCCTTCTTTGCAAAAATTCGTTTCCCAAGCTTAAGAAAGTACTACAGTAAAGAAACATTGCGTTCTGTTCAATAATTCTCATCGGTATATCGTTTTGAAATAGTTTTAAAATTAATTCTGTTAGGTCGGAACTGGAAATTCAATTCTACGACGTAGTTCACGTTACACAGAGTATTTGTTTCTTATTCTTGAATTGTGAGACTCTTTCGATTAGTTAGGCAAAGAAATAATATCAAAAATTCTCGCTCGTAGCTCTACAACTCTGTGCAGACCAAACAGAATTCTTATTAACTTGAAATGAGTGTTGTTCCGTCGACAATCGACTCTGAATGGCTGGTTCGGAGCTCAAAATGGTTTAAACTCTAAAAAGTATTGAAAAGAACTTCTATATTGCGATACAGACGCGAGGATTCGTGATAGAATTCCCTAATATCATCAGAGATCGATTGCTAGCCGAATTGAGATACCAATCGCTTATTGGATAGATTCTAGTCGAGCAACAGACATAGTCTTGAATAAATAGCGTTATTTTCCTAGTCCGTGGATGAAAATCAGACTTTTATACGAGTAAAAGTTGCGCCAACTTATGCTTCGTCTATCCGGAGTAGAAGAGTCCCTCACGTTTGAATCCAGGATGTTTGGATCCTCTCCTTTCTGTCATACGACTCGGGTATCCTCTGCGTCAACAGTTTCCTCCTATAGTATCTTGTCGTGCGATTCCTTCGAGTACAGAACTCAATCTCCCTTCCCTTCGGCTCGTCTGAAAAAAATTGATTTCTCAATGTAGAAAATGAAGATAAAAGCGATATAACGAAGACTGTTTTCATCTCTATCTTCCTGAATTCGTTTTCCAAGCGTGGGAAAGTACTATAGGATTGAAACATTGCGTACCGTTGAACAATTATCATCGGTATATGATTTTAAAATAGTTTGCAAATTAATTCTATTGCGTCGGAGCTTCAAGTTCAATTCTACGACGTAGCTTACGTTGCACAGAGTTGTTATTTATTTCTTATTCCTGAATTGGTAGACTCTTTCGAGTAGTTCGACTAAGGAACTATATGACAAATTCGTGCTGGAAGCTATAACAACTCCATGCACACCGAAAAGAATATGTATATAACTTGAAAAGAGCGTTGGTGGTTAGTACTTTGACAATCAACTCTGAATGACTGGTCAGAAGCTCAAAATGCTTGAACTATGACAAACATTTAAGAGACTTGTAATAGAATCAACTGATATCGTCAGTGATTGACTTTTAGCTGGATTAGGATACCAATTACTCTACAATATATCGGTATATCGTTTTGAGATAGTTGGCAAATTGATTCTGTGGCATCAAAACTTGAAATTTAGGTCTACGATGTAGCTTACATTACAGAGTTAGTACTTTTTGCTCATTCGTGGATTGTGAGACCCTTTTGAGCAGATAAACAGAGAAATAATATCGAGAATTCGTGCTCGAAGCTGTTAAAACTCCATGCAGACTAAAAAGAATTCTTAGATAACTTAAAAAGCAAACTGGTGCTCCGACAATCAACTCTGAATGGTTGCTAAGGAGCTCCAAATTGTGTCAACTCCAAACAGCATTGAAAAGAACTTCTATATCGCAATAAAGACGCGAGGATTCATGATAAAATTCACTAATACCGTCAGAGATACACTGCTGGCCGACTTAAAATAATAATCGCTTATTGGATAGATTCTAGTCGAGCAACAGACAAGGTCTTGAATAAAAAGCGTTATTTTCGTAGTCCATGGATGAAAATTCGACTGTCTTTCAATGTAAAAGTCGAGCCAACTTATGCTCCTGGAAAAGTCTCACATTTGAATCCAGAATATAATACAGATCGAGTATTCTCTGCGCCAACAGATTCCTCGCATAGTATGTTGTTGTGCGATTCCTGCGAGTCCAGACCTCAATCTTCTGCTCCTTCGGCTCGTCTGGAAAGAATTGGTTCTTCATTGGAGAAAATGAAGATAAAGGCGACATAACGAAGACGCGTAAGAAAGTACTCTGATAATGAAACAGTGCTTACTGTTGAATAATTATCATCGGTATATCGTCTCGAAATAGTTTGCTAATTGATTCTCTTAGGTAGAAACTGGAAATTCGATTTTACAACGTTACACAGAGTTGTTATTCATTTATTATTCTTGAATTGCTGGACCCTTTCGAGTAGTGAAACAGAGGAATAATATCAAAAATCGTGCTGGAAGCTGCTACGACTCCAGGCAGATCACAAAGAATTTTTATATAACTTGAAAAGAGTGTTGGTACTTGGAAAATCTACTCTGAATGACTGGTAAGGAGCTCAAAACTGTTCCAACTGTGAAAGACATTGGAAAGAACTTTTATACTGCAATAAAGACGCGAGGTTTTATCGTAAAATTCACTAATATCGTCGGAAATCGGCTGCTGGCGGAATTGAAAGACCAATCGCTTATCGGTTAGATTCTAGTCGAGCAACGGACATAGTCTTGAATAAATAGCGTTATTTTCCTAGTCCATGGATGAAAATCAGACTTTTAAACAGGTAACAGTCGCGCCAACTTATGCACCGTCTCTTTGTAGTGGAAGAGTCTCTCACTTTTGGATCCAGAATGTCTGGCTCCTCTTCTTTCTGTCATACGACTCGAGTATCCTCTGCGCCAACAGTTTCCTCGCATCGTATCTTGTTGTGCGATTCCTTCGAGTCCAGACCTCAATCTCCTTTTCCTCTGGTTTGTCTGAAAAAAATTGATTTCGCATTGTAGAAAATAATGATAATAGCGCCATAACGGAAACTGTTTTCATCCCTTTCTTCCTGAATTCGTTTGACAAGCGTGGTAAGGTGCTTTAGTATTGAAACTTTGCGTACCGTTGAACAATTATCATCGGTATATGCTTTTAAAATAGTTTGCAAATTAATTCTATTGCGTCGAGACGTCAAGTTCAATTCTACGACGTAGCTTACGTTGCACAGAGTTGTTATTTATTTCTTATTCCTGAATTGGTGGACTCTTTCGAGTAGTTGGGCTAAGGAATTATATGAAAAATTCGTGCTGGAAGCTGTAACAACTCCATGCACACCGAAAAGAATATGTATATAACTTGAAAAGAGCGTTGGTACTTTGAAAATCAACTCTGAATGGCTGGTTCGGAGCTCAAAATGGTTTAAACTCTGAAAAGTATTGAAAAGAACTTCTGTATTGCAATTTAGACGCGACGATTCATGATAGAATTCACTAATATCGTCGGAGATCGACTGCTGGCCAAATTAAAAGATCAATCGCTTATTGGATAGATTCTAGTCGAGCAACGGATATAGTCTTGGATAAACAGCGTTATTCTCGTGGCCCATGGATGAAAAATAGACTTTCGTGTAAGTAAAAGTTGCGCCAACTCCTGCTTCGTCTATTTGTAGTGGAAGACTCTCTCACGTTTCAATCCAGGATGTCCGAGTATCCTCTACGTCAACAGTTTCCTCGCATGCTTTTTTCGTGTAGTAACTTGTCGTGTGACTCTTTCGAGTCCAGACCCTCCGTCTTCTTTTCCTTCTGCTTGTCTGGAAAAAATTGATTTCTCGTAAAGAATAAAGATAATAACGATATACCGGAAGCTGTTTTCATCCCTATCTTCCAAAATTTGTTTTTCCAGCGTAACAAAGTACTACGGTAATGAAACATTGCGTACCGTTGAATAATTAATATTAGTATATTCTTTTGGGATAGTTTGCAAATTTATTCTCGCGTCGAAACTTGAAATTCAGAAAATAATAAAGATGCCTGACCGTGTTACGTTACAAAATGTGTGTATACACGTTTGGTAAAGATATTAATAATCAAAATACATCGCTATCCTAACTGGTCCCTTCTTTTCTCCATAGTTCTCGCATAATCAGTCCTAACTACCTCCGGTCCGTTACAATCTGATGAAGAAATTAAATCTGTACGAAAGATTCGACAACCTGACGCATTCGTACGACTTATATAGCGATATTCCAGCATGAAGAAGAATCCTTGGAAATTGCGAACGTAGGAAGTTGATTAAACTTTGATAGAACGACCACGTGCGATCGAAAATATTGTTTACCTTTCGTATGAATTATCGTCGAGATCGGATTCATATAATCAGCCCCCTAGGCCCCTAGGTTTATATTCTCACTTTCGTCTTCCCGTCCTTATTCATTTTTCTTCTCCCTGATGAAAAAATGAATGATTTAGAAAACTGTTGTGATAAAATACGAGTTGAATATCAAGCGAGTCGACTATGATCGATGAGTAGCGAACGAAAAGCTTGAGGATGTATGTCGGATCTCATTTCTTTCGGTGAAAATAATAAATGTGTACGATAACTGAACCTACAAATAAAAATGTGACGTAATTAGAAATAACTTTGAGAATAATACGGCTTACCTCTTGTCCGATTTATCGGAGATTTGTCCCATATTATAAACGGCCGCCGCAATTCCGATCAGCCGTAGTTTTTCTGTATAATCAGATTATTGTTTCATCAGAAAGGATGAACAATAAATAACAACGGAGTTGACGGCGCAACGGAAACGATTGTTGACGGATGAAAGAATTCGAATACTTATTTTGTACAGATAACGTCGTGTGCCGATTACATCATGTGTCGATAACGTGGGGTGCCGATTGCATCATGTGTCGATAACGTGGGGTGCCGATACATCATGTGTCGATAACGTGGGGTGCCGATACATCATGTGTCGATAACGTCGGTATCGCTTTTAATATGCAACTCGCGTGTCATTCCTGTGATCTATAATTGGAGATTACATATCGTAAGGCGTACCTTTGCTCGCGGCAAAATTAGTTTGGCAATACCGACCGCGAGATGGCGACACCGTGTCACCCCGTACGCCAATTTTATGATTCCGAATTTATGAAAGCATGCAATTTTCGTGATTTTCAACCTCTGGGCAAAGAAACGGCAGAGGAAAATGATTCGACGATTGATTATTTTTACAGTCTCGAAGGATGGTAATTGAAGATTGTATGCCAATTTACTATTTAATATATTACGTGCAGCACCTAAAACTGGATATTAGTCACTTTTCGAGTTCGGAAATTAACTAAAACTATAATTAGGCTGTACTTCAACTATCATCATACTTCAATAGCTAATCGTTGCGACGACAATACATACAATTGCATCTGATAGTATGACCAACAGCTTACAAAGTACAATGTTGGACGCGTATAATTTTCATATCGGTCTCTTTGTGAACGGAGAGCTTTTTCATTTTATTTTTAAGACTGCGGAACGAATAGAGAACAGTGTCGTCATTTTCAACATGTATTTCGTCAACAATAATAATCAGACAAAGAAAATTAAACGTCTACTGTCGGGCTGCAAGATGTGAACGTGCATATTTCTATATTTTTCGGCAATTAGAATTGATGAAACTATTGATATAAATATCAGGAGATCTGGATTAGTATTTTAGAAATTGATGCAAGCCCCGAACCCCGCCAAAAAAAGGAATTGTTAGATTTCAATGCTTTTGAATTACCAAAATTAATTAAACTATGGAAAAATCAGGGAATTCTGACTTACTTTTTTCGAAATTCGTCACAAAAACCTATTGGGCATCTTTGATTCGTGCGCGATATGTATATTACAAAATTATAACGTTTATAACATGAAAATTGACGATTCCAACGAAAAACTGAAAAATGATGACTCGTTCTTGTGAACTCGATGATGGAAACCGCGAAACAACTATTCCACAGCCACGAGACCAGTATGACTGGATTTAGACGCCCGTTTACCATTAAAATTAGTAAAACTATCGATGAAAGATCGAATTACCGGTAAATCTTTTCGGAAGTGATGACGAGAACAGTCGCACGTCCATCGTTGATCCTGAAGATGTATGGAAGAAGATTTCCAGACTTTCCAAACGTGAAAATCGAGCAAGCCTTCGAGAGATGAGTTTACGACGACTTATTCTTTCTGAAACAAACGACAAAAACCATTGAACGTTCATAAATCAGCTATAAGATGTAGGCATTCATATTTCTATGCTTTTGAAAGACAAGAATTGATAAAACTGTTGCAAAATCAAGGAATTCTTAGTTGCTTCGTGAGAAATTCATCTTAAAAACTGATGGGCATCGATAATTGGTCTACGATACTTATATTCACTGGATTATAACGCTTTTCGATCATCGAAATTAGATGAACCAACGAAAACTAGGTAATTATGACCCATTGTTGGTGAAATTGACGAGACGAACCCTTCGACGTCCGTTGAACAGGCACGAGATGTTTATACCAGAATTTGGGCGCCTGCTGACCGTTAAGGTTGATGAAACTATCGATGAAAGATCCAATCACGGGTCTGTCTTCTTGAAATTAATAAGGAGAACCGTCACACGTCTGTCGTTTAATCTCCAGACGTATAGAAGAAGATTGAGGCTTTCCAAACGTTAAAATCGAGAAGACCTTCGGTAACTGGGTATACGACGACTTGTTCCTCCTGAAACAGATGAAAAAAATCATTGAACGTTCATACCTTGTCTACAAGATGTAGACATTCATATTTCCATGCTTTTCAATAAATAAAATTGATGAAAATATTGGAGAAATCTTGGTAAAAGAGAAAGCTAGACGAATATACAATGACGTACGTAAAAAAAGCTGCTCTCATTCTTTCTCTGCAAAATTTTTCTTCCAAGCGTGACAAAGTACTACGGCAATAAAACATTGCGTACCGTTGAATAATTATCATCGGTATATCCTTTTGGAATAGCTTGCAAATTGATTCTCTCAGGTCGAAACTTGGAATTCTATTCTACGACGTAGCTCACGTTATACAGAGTTGGTATTTCTTTCACATTCGTAAATTCTTAGACCCTTCCGAGTAGTTGGGCATAGGAATATCAAAAATTCGTGATGGAAGCTGTTACAACTCTAGGCAGACCGAAGAGAATTTTTGTATACCTTGAAAAAAGCGTTGGTACTTCGAAAATCAACTCTGAATGACTGGTAAGGAGCTAAAAATTGTTGAACTCTGCAAAACATTGAAAAGAACTTCTAGATTGCAAGAAAGACGTAGGGATTAATGATAGAATTCACTAATATCGTCAAAGATCGACTGCTGACTGAATTAAAATACTATTCGCTTATTGGATGGATTCTGGTCGAGTAACAGACATAGTCTTGGATAAACAGCGTTATTTTTGTAGTCCCTGAATGAAAAGCAGACTTCATATATAAGTAAAAGTCCCGCCAACTTGTGCTCAGTCTATTTGTAGTGGAAGAGTCTCTCACGTTTGAATCCAGTATGTTTGGATCCTCTTCTTTCTGTCGTACAACACGAGTATCCTCTGCCCCAACAGTTTGCTCGCATGCTTTCTGCGTATAAAACCTTGTTGTATAATTCCTTCGAGTCGAGACACCAATCTCCTTTTTCTTCGGCTCGTCTGGAAAAAATTGATTTCTCATTGTAGAAAATAGAAATGAATGTTATAAAACGAAAACCATTTTCATCTCCCACTTTCAGAATTCGTGTTCCAAGCGTGGGAAAATGCTATAGTAACAAAACATTGCATACTGTTGAATAATTATCATTGGTATATCCCTAAGAAATAGTTTGCAAATTGATTCTCTTAGGTCAAAACTCTAAATTTAATTCTTCGACGTAGCCTATGTTTAATTTAAGATTCACCTTGACACTGTTATATTAGGTTATATTATGTCAGCCTCTTTCTGCTTCCTTCCCTTGATGGCCGCGCCCGACGCCAATGTCGCGAGTGAGTTCAAGGAAGTGGCGCCATCGGGTGAGAAATTATGGAACTAGGAAGAGTGTTTACTCGATGACGTCACGATCCATCACGT
Source organism: Tenthredo livida (assembly GCA_963992785.1). Lineage (NCBI taxonomy): Eukaryota > Metazoa > Arthropoda > Insecta > Hymenoptera > Tenthredinidae > Tenthredo > Tenthredo livida. The sequence continues at coordinate 8,614 of OZ023073.1, forward strand.
CGAGGAACATTCATTTATTCCTAGCTCGAAACGCCCTACGCAATTGCTAGAAATATCTTCACAATATTAGAGGTAGCCCTATGAAATGTCGATACGGGTATTAAGAGCTGTGCTAATCCTAATATTTAATTATCATTCATAGTTATAATCTTAATTACTGAACATACGATATATCTCTTATATAATATGCTTTGTACAATGACACACGCCTTATAAACTCAGAACTGAAAAATTGATTTGATATCTATATTTATATCTAGACTACTTTTTACGAGTTCTTCAGCGACACATAATGATTCAACTATAGTCATTGCTCTCTATCATTGTCATCATAATCCTATAGATACCTATATGTATCGACATTTACGTAGACGGTACACATCTGGTATAATTTTATTATTTTCTGTTATACATTAAGAATTAATACACAATATAAGAATAACTAAGATGTATTCATAATTCTTTAGTATGCAGTTTCAAAACAATAGAAACCTCACACAATTCATTATAAATGTTAAATTGGGAACACGTTATAATATGTTCTCACTCATTATTATTCACGTGTCAAGAAGTGTATGCAATCAACTTATTCGAATAAACGATGAGTTATGCAGTACTGGAATTGAAAATGAACATCTATTTTATTCCAAATTAAAGTTAATCATCTCTCACGACCTTTAAATATACCGTACAATAATGATAATTACTATTACTGCTAGAGTACTGAAATTTATGTGGATTTTATCATCGATGCTCAGGAAACAAAAATCCGTTCATTACTCGGCTATTCGATTTTCAAGTATAGATAATTTTCAAACAAATCGAGAATAGATCCGTTTTTCCCACGATATAGCTTAATAAATAAATATTCTGATCTATCTTATACACTAATTAATATTCACCTATACATATCATGGTTCAACTGGTCAAGAATAACAATTAAACAATGTAACTCTGCCCCTTGAATAGTGAAATAACTTTTCGCTCTACAAATATCTGTGACGAATATATATTAATATTACAATTTGCACCCATCGACTCATTACTATGATATAAACTTTTAATGGAGCAGAGTACGTAGCCAGCTAGGGGCAGTTTCTCAGGTATAATTTATGAATAGTTTCAGGAAGTAAAAGTATCATTGCATCGATACATATTGGGTGATTAAAACTTGAAGAGGAACAAAGAGTTGGTAAATCAAGTTAACAAATTCTAGTGAAGCTGAAATTCTTCTTTTTTTTCGAATGGAATGTATGGTTTATTTAAATAGACAGCCTCTGGGAGTATCATTCTGTAGAAAGTCGACTAACGTAGCCATTCCCTCGGTGCTTTGACTGGTTTGGTTGCTTTGGTCCCAGGTGCAGAGAATAGTTGTCCTGTAGAATTTTGAAGAGTTCTTCTTCTGAAGATGGCAGAAGCTTGATTGCCTCGTTAGAAGACAACACCTGTGAAGTTAAAAAAACAAAAAAACAGATCAAAATGAGGTTCATTGGTCTTCTAGGCAGACGTGTCATTAAAACAATGATGAAATAACTTCATGTGTTATTAGAGCAAACATTTTTGACTAAAAATCAAATTATCAAGTGTGATCGCACGTCTGGCTTATTTTTAGGAGTCTAATGGATATTCTCAACAGAACCTGTTATAATATATTTCTTATGATTGCTTTTACGAGCCAGTCTTGAACATTTGTAAAAATAATATAAACTTCGAATAATTTTCAAAAGCATGAACATCAAATTGTCATTATAAACACTGTGCAAATGAACAGATTTCGAAATTTTGTCAATTGCTTCGACTAATAACAACCACCCGACACTAGAGGGTGAATTTTCACAAATGTTGAATTCTGTACAAGCCAACAAAAATAAAGATGATGTCTAATCGGTTCAACGATAATCTACATTTATGTTAATTTCCAAGCCTCTAAATTCCTTTTTTTCACTATCCGAGTATATCCTTAGTACAAGGTTAGTCTACTAATTAGTATATTCAATCAAAGAAAATAAAATAAATACTCATGTTATTGATTGATAATAGAAGTTATGGATTTTAGAACTAGTATTCTGTATATCCTAGACTTATTCTACAATAAGATATACAAGTATAATGCACATCACGTGAATATTAGTATTTACCTCGAGGTATATTATTATGGCGTCTGTATCCCATTCCTGACAACTGAGTAGAAACAAGTCTGTGCCAACGGTTACTCGAATGACAGGAGATTTTTCAGTCAGGTGGCCACGATGCTCCATAACTGCTCCCGTATTACCTATGTCCAAACAGCCCGTAAACCATATGGTACCGATGACTTGATATGTTGACTCTCCAGGTCTCATTTTCCTTCTCCGATTCTGAAACGTCAAGATATTATAATTGCGATTATGAGAACAAACTTTGCTGCATCCAGAGTTACATTCTCTAGGTAACTGATGATGATGAAATGCGTGTTGATATCTATAATTGAATACAATTTTCAGCTGATATATTACAAAGCTCACCATTGTGTCGGTTGATTATTCATTCATGGAAAGCTACGTGGTATCGGATACCAGTCTCATATGCATTTGTTGCAACACTGACCAGATGCGGGGCAAGATCCATGCATCCGAGGTATTGGAAATGTCCATTGAGCTCTGAGTCGAAGAATGATACTGTTAAAAAATAGAAGCAGAAACTGTCAAGTACAATTTGAAGTGATTATTGATATAATGAGACGATAATTATTTCAAGTTTGAATGATTACAACTTTGCATATGTTTGTAAGAAATATCAATTTTCACATTGTTATTCGCGGGTAAAAAGGATAGAAAATATGCTTGAAGACGAAATCGTAATTTCTCCAATTACAATCAGAGTCTGCTGGTAGAAATACGCAACGTGTGAAATTTCGTCACTGAACTTCGTAGCATCAGCCTGTAGAACTTGAAGAACTTGAATAACTCGAATGACTTGTAGAGCCTGTAAAACCTGTCAGAGCTATAGAATATAACGAGTATTAACCAAACTTCAATAAAATCAAGTGACCAGAAAGTAGCATAAGCAATCGTTCGTCATAGATATACATGAGAAAGATACAGCAAAATAATTTTCAAAGCACCACATGAATAATATTCAGAATAGTTATGAATATGATTAATCGGAGGAACACAACAGTTGGTAATAATATCAATGACACGAGAGAGGAGAAAGAATAGACAAGCATGGAAACAATAAAATTCGTAGATTTCGTGGAACTAATAAGAGCTGTAAAACGTAAAAGGTATAATTAAATTATGTGCGTGTAATTTCAACATACAGTAATAAATGAAGTACGTGGATATTAATACATGGAATATTTAGGACATGAAAGAGGTGAAGTATGAATGAAATATGGGAATCTTGTGGAATCTGCGACCCTCAAAAACCTGAAAGAATAGAATAGTTTATTAATATTCTCGTTATGTAGAGAAACAGAGAAGTACAACAGTACAACAGTACAACAGTACACATTAGCACTTACAGCTAGCTAGACAAATAGCAAAATTTATTACGCCATAACCACTACAGGCCAAAAAGCAACAATCACCAAAGATTTTACAAAGAACTCAAAGATATAGAAACATAACAATAGAATAGAGGAGAGATAGAAGCTGAAGGAAGAGAGCAAGAAAGATGCCTAAGGCGAAGGAGCCCCCAAAAACGCGGAAGTCCCTCGAAAAACGAGATAGACTCGAGGATCCCGAAGGATCCCCGAAAGAAAAGGAAAACTCGAGGATCCCGAAGGATCCTCGAAAGACGCGGAAGTCCCTCGGAAGACGCGAAATAACCCTCGAAAGACGCGAATGATTAGAATGACTCGAAAGATGGTATGACTCTAAAGACGCGAATCCCAAAAAGACGAGAAAAATTCGAGGAACCCGAAGGATCCCCGAAAAAAAACACAACTCGAGGATCCCGAAGGATCCTCGAACGACGCGGAGACCCTCGGAAGACTCGACTGACTCGAATGGAAACACGCGGATGACTCGAAACGCAATTGATTCTAAAGACGCGGAAGACTCGAATGACTCAAAAGAGCCGTAAAACGCAAGAGATATAATTAAGTCATGCAGTAATAAAAAAAAGTACATAGATATTAAGAGTGGGATGCAACAAGTCTACGAAAACTACGTAAAATACAAAATACAAATAAAAAGTTGGTTGTTTGGTCAAATGCGCTGACTACCATGACCTATGTATACGTAATTTTTCGACTATTTAATATGCAACATTTCTTGGTATTATTAATTTCTGTTAAATCATGAAATCAGCGCATTTGTTCAGGGGGCACCACGAGAAGGCAACCAACACCACCCCCCGCCTGAAAACCAAAGATCTTAGTCAGCCACGATATCGAATTGATGACACCCGCAGATCCTGTAGAACCTGTAAAACCTGTCGAGCTATAGAATATAACAAGCATTAATCAAATTGCGAGAAATAAACACATTTAATGAACGACAATAAAGCACACACAGCAATACATGAGAAATAAACAGTAAAATAATTTTCAAAGCACCATGTAAATAATTTTCAGAACAGTTATGAATAATTAGAACAACACAACAGTTGGTAATAATATCAATCACACGAGAGAGAGAAGAAAGAATAGGAAGGAATGAAAAAAATAAAATGAGTAGATCTGTAAGAGCTGTAAAACGTAACAAGTGTTAATCAAATTGCAAAAAATGAATAGTTTTAATGAACGACAATAAATGGATTAATTATGAGTAGCACACACAGCAATACATGAGAAATAAACAGTAAAATCATTTTCAAAGCACCATGTAAATAATTTTCAGAACAGTTATGAATAATTAGAAAAACACAACAGTTAGTAATCATATTAATGACACGAGAGAGAAGTGAGGATAGAAATACATGGAAACAATCAAATTCGCTGATCTCGGAACCTATAAGACCTGTAAGAGCTGTGAAATATACGAGGGAATGGACGATATATATATTAAGGAATTTGCTACTTATCATCGGTCATCACTCTGTTCCCAGCAAAACTGCTCCAGTGAGATGATTGAATGTCCCGCTAATCATTTACACCCACGACTGATTAACTTGGATCAACTTCCATCAGTTTTAATGCGAAGGCGCTCGACTGAAAAATGGAAAGAAAATAATTGAAATACCGATAAATTTGAATTTAAATACAGAAATAGGCTGATAAGACTCCAACTCTGGTTTATGACCATCTAATAGAAACATAAAAGAGAAGCAGAGATTTATTTTCCGAATGCATTCATATCATTATCATAGCGATATTTTCACATGGAAAAAAAGCGTTGGAAAACATAAATGTATGTGACAATGATTAAACTTGATTGAAAAGGCAAAATGCAATTGAAAATACTGTTTACCTTTGATTTCATTCGTCAGTGAGATTAGAGTTGTATAATGTGCCTCCGGAATTTGTCCCCATACATTTCAGCAGCATCTTTAAAATCTTGGTACTCGGAGTATTCGTTTTCATTCTTTATTCAATGTCATCTCTTCTTCTCCAGGATCCTCGACAGATGCAGCTTGTTCCAGCTTCGCCGACAGTTTTCTATGCAACTCGGTCACGAAGATTTTTTTTTTTTATGCAGGATGGAGCGGAACGCACATGAAACATAGAGAAATGGACAGGCGTCAGAAGGATGAACACAACAAATTAGCGGTTACATTATATCCATTTCCAATATCATTGTGGACGATCTGAGATTGTTAAAATTACATCTCGTTGGCTTTATTTCGATCAGTCTTCGCGGATAAGCTTTTGGAAAGGAGTTGGATATTCTTTTCTATTTCGTATCTCGATATGTTTCTCGACGACGACCTAACTTTGGAATCAAACAGTTGATTCAGATTCTCTCGTACCTGAAAGGATTATTTTTCACCTGCAACGCGAATACTGAACCAGTCCTATTGGTGTATAAGCAAGCTTGCGTATCCCTTTTGGAAGCTAGTTTTCTTGAAATCAATCTGAATGTGCAGCGTTGCAACTTTGTGCAAAATATCAAGTCGTGGAGAGAAGAAAAAATGAAAAATAAGAAATAAGAGGTAAAAAAAAAAAAAGACACCAACGGGCGTATGGCAAAGTTTCTTTCCTAACCCCGGCGTACCCGCGCAGAAAAAAGCTACGTGTGAATAAACCGGGCCGCGGGACCGGGACGCGACGGAGAACTCAGACGATTCCATGACTCTGCTATTTCAGCCTCGGCTATGTAATCGATGACTCATGTAGCACACTTTGCGGCCTTCGTCAACCTAGTCCTATGGAACAAAGTCAGGATAGCCACTGAATCAGATGAAACCGAGACAGTGGCGACCCTCACACGTCATTCTCTTCGAAGCGCCGTCGATCAATATGCAAAACAAAAGATTCGTTGTAAATTGTACGCAACGAGACAACCGCGAAAACCGTGGAAGGCCGAGAGAAACTCGAGAGATAGCCGAAGTTACCTCCCGGGAAACTCCCAGCGTGCCAACACACTGCCGCAAGCCTCCGTTAAATCCTTATGTCTTTGATCCCTTCATTTAGCACGTAATCACATAGGCACAAAACATACGCTATCTTCCGGAGCCTCGACGACTGGCGATCACTCGGTGTCTACCATACCAGAATAATAACAAATATATAGTGTGTATAATTCCAGGAGATTCCTGGAATTCAATTATTGAAACAGGACGTAGAATTGAGGTTTTATCAAAGAAATTGTTCAGTTAGATTCGCTCGCACGAATCTAGTGAAACAAAGGAGCGGTAGACCCCGGTGTACATTAACAGAGAGCTAACAGCAGTTCTGTCTCTGGCCGGTCAACCAGAGGCGCAAAATATGTCAACGAACCCAAGAATCTAAGCGTGCGTTCGGATACGTTACGTCGAAATAAATCTATGATAGAGGAAATAATGCCTACCGGACGGCGTGCGTAATATAACTTTACCAATATATATTATAGATATGTATAACATTCCTCTGAAAATGATGAGAAAAAAATAAAAAATTAAGAGTTCAACAAATTATAAGTTGAAGAAATTAAAACCAATCGAGACAAGCTTACACCTGCTTATACTCGCGTTACGCGGTTAACGCACGTAAAATAAGAATAAATTCAACAAGATATCTCTGCGAACGCGATCGAATATTTCGAAAGTGATTTAGAAAGATGAGAAAAATTGAATGCAAAGATGGACTGGACTGGCAACAGTCTGTGTCGATAATTAACTTGAGAAGAGTAAGGAGGAAAAAAAAAATGCCGATACACGAAATTGAAAAGATTATCCAACATCTACGTATAAATGTGTGAAATTACAATGTACGATAAATTATGTATAAAGAGGTTATGTACTCACGTGTCGGTTACGCAAAGCACGTCTGGACCTGCAGCGGGGATGATGGGTGACTGACATCGTTGTAGGCTGAAAAACAATACGATACACCGTTAATGAGAAATTAGACGCCGATTTCTAAATTCAGATGCGTGATAATGAAATGAAAGATTCGTAATAAAAGAAACCCGGTCTAAATAATTTCTAACTTTGTCCGAATGTTATGGCGTCTTCGACTGGGGCCATCTTCGTCTATTTTTCAGTCTCTCTCTCTCTCTCTCTCTCTCTCTCTCTCTCTCTATCTCCAGTCTCCCTCACAGAGAACAAAGAGATCAAGATGGCTACACTACACGAGTCGAAACCAATAATATATAAATAATATTTTGTTGTCAGACTATTTACGTTTTATACACGATTATACGCAGATCAACTACTTTGAGACACTGTTAATTGTGATCGAGTAATATATATATATATATTTATTCGAAAGATACACAATTGTTGACTACTTACGAGTCAAAGTAATAAATCAGGTCTAACTGTCGGAACAAACTGCAGCTAAATGCCCAATGCACAACGGTTCGAAAACTGTGTCATTTTATAAAACGTTTTATCGGAAATAAATAGCATGCTCGGACTTGAATTTTACTTCCAACAGTCGCGGAATATAGAGAAAAAAACTATTTTCACTTTGTTTATTGTCTCAACGACGGTTTATCAGCCCAAAAACATTTATTTACTCGAGATAATTATTCTCCGGCTTACTGTTTCGACAAAGATTGCGGTATACGCGGCGTCATTTTTTTTCACCAGTCATCCCCGTATATAAAATGTAAAACGTTTTTACGATCTGATTGAATTATATTCATGAAGAATTTAATCAGGACTCGATATTATTACACGATGAAATAAAGAATTACGTTAAATAACGAAGGATGAATATTAATACCCGCCACCAACCGGTCGAGACAAGTCAAGAGAAAAATTCCCACTGGCGTGCAACTTTACTTCACGACAATCGGAATGAAACCGCTGATTTCCGTAATTTCCTTCAGATAATGATCGTTGAATCACAAGATTAAAATCTCTTACCTTAACAAACAGGCGTACATCGAATTATAACATCATGCCTACACCACGAGGCGTCGAGACGTTGACCGGCGATATGTTGACCCATGAGCGGCGAGCGGTCGACTGACGAGTGACGAGTGACGCCCGAGGTTCAGCGCGCCGTAGTATACAAATTTAACTCTGGAATCTGCACGAATATCGTACCTGTACGTACAAACACATCTGATTGATGATACAATAAAGAAGAATACCAATCACAAATTTATTTTCTATTTCTGTACACATACCTGCCTGATGAACGAATCGTAATAATAATAATAATGATGACGGTGAATATGAATAAATGATGAATATCAATATAATTATATTTCGTTATAATTCTCACCTTTTTCTCATTCGTCGATCCTTCAATCCCTCAGATTTGTTTTTGGAGATCAGAATTTTACTGGGTCAGTTCGATTCCTTACACTGTAAAAAATTAATGAAAGAACAAAAACTAATAGTCAATCAAACATGCATGCCATTGTTATTGCGAGCTATTCATACATATAGAAAATACTGTATGAAACCAAAGGAATGAGCAAATGGAAGATTTAGATAATCTCTTTCTTTGGCTTACATGTATTCCTGTAGGTAGCTAACGAATGGTAACGCAAGTCCTGAGTACAACTAATATCAGCAGGAGAACTTGGTGTATTTAAAAAAAATAACGTTGATTATTTAAAACGAGAGAATGCCATCTAAAACTAAATCTTTATCCTCAACTGAATATTTATATTAAATATAATACTGCATATCTGTATACTCACCTGAATATTTATATTATATATAATACTGCATATCTGTATCCTCAACTGAATATTTATATTAAATATTATATATTATAGTCTATGTCGCGATTTATAAAATACCAATAAGCTGTTCACATGTCAGAATCGAGTTTCAACAATATTCTCGTGTACTGGGAGTCAATGTCGCGATTTATAAAATACAATGTAAGCCATTTACATATCAACATCGAGTTTCAACAATATCCTCGTGTACTGGGAGTCTATGTCGCGATTTATATTTTATATATAATATCATATCCTCGACTGAATATTTATATTAAATATAATACTGCATATCTGTATCCTCATCTGAATGTTTATATTATATATGATACTGCATATCTGTATCCTCAACTGAATATTTATATTATATATAATTCTGCATATCTGTATCCTCATCTGAATATTTATATTATATATGATACTGCATATCTATATCCTCAACTGAATATTTATATTAAATATTATATATTATATATTACAGTCTATGTCGCGATTTATAAAATACCAATAAGCTGTTCACATGTCAGAATCGAGTTTTAACAATATTCTCGTGTACTGTTGGTCTTTTCCGCGATTTATAAAATACCATGTAAGCCATTCACATATCGAAATCGAGTGTTAACAATATTCTCGTGTACTGGGAGTCCATGTCGCGATTTATAAAATACCATGTAAGCCATTCACATATCAACATCGAGTTTCAACAATATTCTCGTGTACTGGGAGTGTATGTCGCGATTTATATTTCATATATAATATCATATCCTCAACTGAATATTTATATTAAATATAATACTGCATATCTGTATCCTCATCTGAATATTTATATTAAATATAATACTGCATATCTGTATCCTTATCTGAATATTTATATTATATATAATACTGCATATCTGTATCCTAATCAGAATATTTATATCATATATGATACTGCATATCTGTATCCTCAACTGAATATTTATATTGAATATTATATATTATATATTAAAGTCTATGTCGCGATGTATAAAATACCATGTAAGCCATTGACATATCAAAATCGAGTTTTAACAATATTCTCGTGTACTGGGAGTCTATGTCGCGATGTATAAAATACCATGTAAGCCATTCACATATCAAAATCGAGTTTTAACAATACTCTCGTGTACTGGGAGTCTATGTCGCGATGTATAAAATACCATGTAAGCCATTCACATATCAAAATCGAGTTTTAACAATATTCTCGTGTACTGGGAGTCTATGTCGCGATTTATATTTTATATATAATATCATATCCTGAACTGAATATTCATATTAAATATAATACTGAATATCTGTATCCTGATCTGAATATTTATATTATATATAATACTGCATATCTGTATCCCCATCAGAATATTTATATCATATATGATACTGCATGTCTGTATCCTCAACTGAATATTTATATTGAATATTATATGTTATATATTACAGTCTATGTCGCGATTTATAGAATACCAATAAGCTGTTCACATGTCAGAATCGAGTTTTCACAATATTCTTGTGTACTGGGAGTCTATGTCGCGATGTATAAAATACCATGTAAGCCATTCACATATCAAAATCGAGTTTTAACAATATTCTCGTGTACTGGGAGTCTATGTCGCGATGTATAAAATACCATGTAAGCCATTCACATATCGAAATCCAGTTTTAACAATATTGTCGTGTACTGGGAGTCTATATCGCGATTTATAAAATACCATGTAAGCTATTCAGAGGTGAATATCGCATTTTAACAATATTCTCGTGTACTGGGAGTCTATGTAGCGATTTCTAAAATACAATGTAAGCCATTCACATATCAAAATCGAGTTTTGACAATATTCTTGTGTACTGGGAGTCTATGTCGCGATTTATAAAATACCATGTAAGCTATTCAGAGGTGAATATCGCATTTGACCAATGTTCTCGTGTACTGGGAGTCTATGTAGCGATTTATAAAATACCATGTAAGCCATTCACATATCAAAATCGAGTTATAACGATATTCTTGTGTACTGAGAGTCTATGTCGCGATGTATAAAATACCATGTGAGCCATTCACATATCCAAATCGAGTTTTAACAATATTCTCGTGTACTGGGAGTCTATGTCGCGATTTATATTTTATATATAATATCATATCCTGAACTGAATATTCATATTAAATATAATACTGAATATCTGTATCCTGATCTGAATATTTATATTATATATAATACTGCATATCTGTATCCTCATCAGAATATTTATATCATATATGATACTGCATATCTGTATCCTCAACTGAATATTTATATTGAATATTATATATTATACAGGGTGGTCCATTTAACTCTGTCACCGCGAATAACTTGGTTATTGTTGATTCTACTGAAAAGTGTTATATGGAAAAGTTGTTGCATTTGAAGGGGGAACATGAGTTTTGGAAGTGAATGTCATCTGAAGGTCATATCTTGTGAGATTTCGGTATTCCTAATGTTTTTTTAAACGGGACTACCTATTTTTTTACTCACTATGAGGAAGCTGACATCGAAACGATTTCAACCATGTGCAACAACATAACATTCGAATGACTTTCGGCCCCACAATTTATTGAATTTTGGGGCAAAAATTTTTTTTTTCTTCTTTTTTTCCTTCATTTCATTGTTTTTTTCATTCAAATTCATTAATCCATTCATTTAAGAAACGTATCATCAATGCGTGTGCAAGTGTTGCTCCAAAAATCATAGGCAGGGCCAGGCAATTCCATCATTTGATCATAAATTTTGGGGCCGAAAGTCATTCGAAGGTCATGTTGTTGCACATGGTTGGACGCGTTTCAATGTCAGCTTCCTTGTAGTGAACAAAAAAATAGGTAGTCCCATTTAAAAAAACATCGGGAATACCGAAATCTCACAAGATATGACCTTCAGATGACATTCACTTCCAAAACTCATTTTCCCCCTTCAAATGCAACAACTTTTCCCTGTAACACTTTTCAGTAGAATCAATAATAACCAAGTTATTCGCGGTGAAAGAGTTAAATGGACCACCCTGTATATTAAAGTCTATGTCGCGATTTATAGAATACCAATAAGCTGTTCACATGTCAGAATCGAGTGTTAACAATATTCTCGTGTACTGGGAGTCCATGTCGCGATTTATAAAATACCATGTAAGCTATTCAGAGGTGAATATCGCATTTTAACAATATTCTCGTGTACTGGGAGTCTATGTCGCGACGTATAAAATACCATGTAAGCCATTCACATATCAAAATCGAGTTTTAACAATATTGTCGTGTACTGGGAGTCTATGTCGCGATGTATAAAATACCATGTAAGCCATTCACACATCAAAATCGAGTTTTAACAATATCCTCGTGTACTGGGAGTCTATGTCGCGATTTATAAAATACCATGTAAGCTATTCAGAGGTGAATATCGCATTTTAACAATATTCTCGTGTACTGGGAGTCTATGTAGCGATTTATAAAATACCATGTAAGCCATTCACATATCAAAATCGAGTTATAACGATATTCTTGTGTACTGAGAGTCTATGTCGCGATGTATAAAATACCATGTGAGCCATTCACATATCCAAATCGAGTTTTAACAATATTCTCGTGTACTGGGAGTCTATGTCGCGATTTATATTTTATATATAATATCATATCCTGAACTGAATATTCATATTAAATATAATACTGAATATCTGTATCCTGATCTGAATATTTATATTATATATAATACTGCATATCTGTATCCCCATCAGAATATTTATATCATATATGATACTGCATATCTGTATCCTCAACTGAATATTTATATTGAATATTATATATTATATATTAAAGTCTATGTCGCGATTTATAGAATACCAATAAGCTGTTCACATGTCAGAATCGAGTGTTAACAATATTCTCGTGTACTGGGAGTCCATGTCGCGATTTATATTTTATATATAATATCATATCCTCAAGTGAATATTCATATTAAATATAATACTAAATATCTGTATCCTCATCTGAATATTTATATTATATATAATACTGCATATCTGTATCCTCAACTGAATATTTATATTATATGTAATATAGCATATTCGTATCCTCAACTCGATACTTATATTATATATAATCTAGCATATTCGTATCCTCAACTGAATATTTATATTATATATAATATCGCATATTTGTATCCTCAACTCAATATTTATATTATATATAATATTGTATATTTATATCCTCAACTCAATATTTATAGAATCATTCATATCTTCGGAAAAAATCTCTGAATATCAATATATTCACTATACACAGAATAAAAGATTAGATTGGTAAAAAAAAATTTTTGTTCCAATAAAATTTTCTGCAATTCGCATTGTAAACCCAAGTTTCTTCAGTCAATAAAAAAATTTGCTTGAGCCAAGACAATTCTCTTGGTTTGAAAAAATTTTGACTTGGCTCGGGAGATTTTTTGGTCTTCAATATAATTTTCTTGGCCCAAGTGAACCGTTTGTTCTGTGTATGATCGAATGGGGATATCCCCAGGACGTCAGATATATCTTGGTAATGTGATGGAATATCCTATGGATGTTTCGATGATCCTGGACATGTACAGAATATCCATAGGATATCCGAATGATCCTGGATATATCGACGGCTGCGTGGAATAACCGGCTATCTCAGAGTCCGGTTGAAAAAGCGGCTATCTCAGAATCCGGTTGAAAAAGCGGCTATCTCAGAATCCATTCGAAAAAGCGACTGTTGCCTATATTATTCATATAGGCACAGGCCGCTTTTTCGAATGGATTCTGAGATAGCCGCTTTTTCAACCGGATTCTGAGATAGCCGCTTTTTCAACCGGACTCTGAGATAGCCGGTTATTCCACGCAGCCGTCGATATATATAGGCTGTATCAGACATAAAAAGGACATTCGATGGACGTCCTGTGCTGTGTGGGTATATATATATATATATATATATAAAATACGATGTCAAAGTAGGAAAATCGGGAGAGGATCTCTATGTATTATATCCTGTTTATCCCCGTGTTTAACAAAGGGAGGAGTTGATATATATTAGGGTGATTCAGAAAACAAAAAAAAAAAATTTTCATCTCAGTACCAGGCTCAAAAGTTTCATATAGGTGAAAAAATACGTCTGTTAAAATATGAGCTCTTAATATTAATAATCAGATGCTGCGCATCGCACTTTTCGATTTTCCATAAGAATAACATGTGATAAATCATTTTTGCTTCTTCGAATTTTTATAACTAGCAAATGATTCGTCACACAGAGAATCCACAAACACAGTTGCGTAGAGATTGAAACGCTCTACAGAAAAGTTCCGAGTGATTTTGTAATAAGTCCACTCGTTCAAAAGTTATTCAAGGTCAAAGTTCAATGTAATTAATCAATTAATCAAATAATTAATTAATTAAATTATTTAATTAATTTTTCATTATTTTTTTTCATTCAATTCTCTACACAAATGTATCTGTAGATTCTTTGTGTGACGTGTCATTTGCTAGTTATGAAAATCAGAAGAAGCAAAAATAATTTATCCCATGTTATTCTTATGCAAAACCGAAAAGTGCGATGCGCAGCATCTGATTATTAATATTAAGAGCTCATATTTTAACAGACATATTTTTTCACCTAAATGAAACTTTTTAGCCTGGTACTAGGAGAAAAAAAAAAATTTTAGTTTTTTTGAATCACCCTGATATATATATATATATATATATATATATATAAAAAATACGATTTCAAATTAGCGAAATCGGGAGAGGAAGCTGTATTTATGGCTTGTTTATATACTCCTGTAATTATAGCTAACAAATGGAAACGCCAGTTTTACGTACTTTGGTTATTAAAGAAAAAAAAGAATATCATTTCAAACTATAGAAATAGGGAGAAGAAGCTCTTTGTATTATATTCTATATATTACCGTGTTATGTCAATGGGAGGATAAATAGCTTTTAATGCACGCGGCGTATATAATGTGTATCGGACAATGTATATTAAAGTGTATCTTACATCGCGAAACTATCCACAATGTCTCGTGTTTATCGTCTTCGCCGAAAAGCCGTTAGGACGCGAAATCTATGCACGGATGTCTTAAAAAATATATAATACAGAATCCGTCATCAACGAAGACTTTAATTCCTCTATTTATACAGTATGAAGTGTTTGAAATTAATATGGGAATATTGCGTGTACAGTACCTTGCGTGATTCCACGGAGATCGTCCAAAACACTTGAAATATATGCTCGTCTATGAGTTTATCGCACTGAAACTGAATCTAAAACACTTCAAGTCTATGCTCGTCTCTGAGAGTTTATCGAACTGAAAGTAAATCTAATGCACTTAATAACTCTATATTCGTCTTTGACAGTTTAGCGAATCCCGCACACACACACACGCTCGCCGTATCTAATAAAAACAGATTCTTTGACTATTTTTGAATCCGGAATTATATCGCGCAAGCACTAGTGCACGTCGTCACTCAGCGAGATACCGTGGTCTACTGACACGCGCAGCGGACAGCCGCGCTTGCCGTCAGACGTGCGGGGTGGTAGGGGGAAGCAGTCACAGAACCGGTTTCATCCCTCCGCGTGCTACCACGTGCGTTCGACGAGCTGGAGTACGCGATCAAAATATCTGTAATCAATTAATTCCGCATATAATAATACGGTAATGCCGTATCTCGGCAATGTCTATATCCCTGCGTATGCAAATATTTGCAACCGTTCGAATTACGGTATGACCTTGCAACCATTAAAATACGATAATGAAAAATGGAA
This sequence comes from Tenthredo livida, assembly GCA_963992785.1. Taxonomy (NCBI): domain Eukaryota; kingdom Metazoa; phylum Arthropoda; class Insecta; order Hymenoptera; family Tenthredinidae; genus Tenthredo; species Tenthredo livida. The sequence goes on from OZ023073.1 coordinate 24,664, forward strand.
TAAAATACCCAATAACAACACACATATGCGATTTGATACCTTGTATGTCACATGGTTCAATTTATAAGTATACAATTATACTGTAATCGCATACCTAGTATTTTTAAGTATCTCAATAGCCGTACCTCGGCGGAAAATGTAATAAAATACTTCAACTTAACCCGCAGATGCGATCCAATACCTTCTCTCTGATACATGTCAATGCAGAACTACGAAAATATACTATTATCGGATACCTGGTATTTGTAAACATGTGACTAGACATACTATGCTGAAAAACGGAATAAAATACTCTATTTCACGACCTAGACACGACTCAACACGTCTTCTACGCGCCATTTGAATCCAGAAGTTTGAAATTCTACTCTGATCGTATACCTTGAAGTTTTAACGATTTTAATAGGCCGAGAATATCAAGAAAGCCGATAAAATATATTATTTTCATACATATAAACGATAGAACACCGTATATTTTCAATGTTTTTATTTACACGTTTGAAATCTCCTCAAAATAATACCACGTGTATTTTTCCGCCTTCGGAATATATTTTATACTTCTAAAATGCAGAAAAGTCATTGTTCGTGTTCGCCGAAGTGTATTAATGCCGCATTTTCTCAATATTTTTATTCCAACGTGAAAAATAATACCAATACCGCGTACATAGCATTTTCAAAGCATGTTAATAGGCATACCATGCTATAAAATCGAATTAAATACTTCATTTCAATACACAGATACGATTGAATGCCTCCCCTCCCTGTTATAAGCATGTAAACAGACATGCCTAGCCAAAAAATGGAAAACACTGCATTTTAATACACACATACGATTTGATACCTTGTCTCTGCTATAGTTAATGAAAAAATAATGTAATTATGTAAATATACCGATGTTTACATCGCTGTACTCGGTAGGGCGTAAAAAAAGAGAATGCCGGTATACGAAATCGAATTGATTATCCAACGTCTACGTAAAAATCAGTGAAGTTACACTGTACGGTAATGTAGGTAATGTAAAGAGGTTATGTACTCACGTGTCAGTTCCGCACGGCACGTTTAGATTCGCAGCGGGGATGATTCGCAACGGACATCGTTGTGGGCTCAGCGCTGAAAAACAATCATATAGAAGGTTAATGAGAATGAAGTTCTCGATTTCTCAATTCAGACGCATAATAATAAACTGAAAGATTCATCAAAGGAGTAAACAAATCCTTTGAACTTAAGATCGCGACTTCCACCGGACAAACGATTGTTTTTTCGACTTCAGAATACCAGTCACTTTACATACCAGTATTCAACTCGTCTTCGGGGCCCGTATTTCATACTTCCTGACGATGATGAGCGAACGCATCACGCGTGCTGGCTGGTTGACGCTACGAAGGTCACTGAAGTTCAGTGACTGAATCACGTGGTTAACTAATTTCTTAGGCCAGCGCTCCTTGTTGGAAAGTTGTGCCAGCGGGTATCGCCATCTCACGGCCACATTATTTTTTTTAAACTTACGAAAGCATGCAATTTTCATGATTTTTTACCTATAGGCAAGGAAAAGACAGGGGAAAATGATTCGACGATTGATTATTTACAATTTCGAAGGATAGTAATTGAAGATTATGCGCCAATTTACTACAATAATAATTGTTCATTCGACAAACAGTCTTGATACACGATTATTTCATTCAAACAATTGTAGATGTGATCGTAATACGCATAATATATTACCTATATCAATAAAAAATACATATTAGACAATTTTAAGGTTTGGAAATTGGCTAGAACTATAATTAGGCTATACTGAAACAATCATTATAGTCTAAACTAATCGTTGCGACAATACATACAACTAACAGCATGATAGGTGCAATGTTTGACGCATATAATTTTCATATCCGTCTCGTTATGAACAGAGGGCTCTTGGCTTTATTTTTGAGACCGCAATATGAATAGAGAACAGAGTCATTATTTTCAACATGTATTTCGTTACCGATAACAATCAGCTAAAGAAAATTAAACGTCTATAATCAGGCTGTAAGATGTAAACATACATATTTCTATGGTTTTCAGCAATTAAAATTGATGAAACTATTGATAGAAGTATTGAAAGATCTGAGTTAGTCTTTCAGAAATTGATGAAAAAGAACCCCGCGAACATCTGTTATCCAGCGAAAAGACGTACTTATTAGATTTTAATGCTTTTCAGTCAGCAATATTGATAGAACTATGGGGAAAACAGGGAATTCTGACTTTACTTTCTCCGGAATTCGTAAAAAAAAAAAAACTATTGGGCATCTATAATTCGTGCACGATATGTATATTACAAAATTATACCGTTTCTTTCATGAAAATCGACAAATCCAACGAAAAACTGAAAAATAATGACTCGTTCTCGGTGAACTCGATGACGGAAACCGTAAAACAACTATTCTACAGCCACAAAAGGTATATGACTGGATCTCGACACTCCCCGACTTAAAATTATTAAAACTATCGATGAAAGATCGAATTACCAGTAAGTCTTTTCGAAATTGATGAGGAGAACAGTCACACGTCCATAGTTGATCCTGAAAATGTATAGAAGAAGATTTCGAGACTTTCCGAACGTGAAAATCGAGAAATCTTCGAAAGATGAGTCTGCGACGACTTATCCTTTCTGAAACAGTCGAAAAAAACCATTGAACGTTCATTAATCAGATACAAGATGTAAGCATTCATATTTCTATGCTTTTGAAAGACAAGAATTGATAAAACTGTTGCAAAATCAAGGAATTCTTAGTTGCTTCGTGAGAAATTCATCTTAAAAACTGATGGGCATCGATAATTGGTCTACGATACTTATATTCACTGGATTATAACGCTCTTCGATCATCGAAATTAGATGAACCAACGAAAAACTAGGTAATTATGACCCATTGTTGGTGAAATTGACGAGACGAACCCTTCAACGTCCAGTGAGCAGACACAAGATGTTTATAACTGAATTTGGACGCCTGCTGACCATTAAGGTTGATGAAACTATCGATGAAAGATCCAATCACGAGTCAGTATTCTTGAAATTGATAAGGAGAACAGTCACACGTCTATCGTTCATTCTCCAGATGTATAGAAGAAAATTGAAGCTTTCCAAACGTGAACATCAAGAAGACCTTCGGTAGCTGGGTCCATGACAACTTATTCCACCTGAGACCGATGACTTATGCTCTATCTATCTGCAGTGCAAAAGTCTCTCACGTTCGAGTCCAGAATATCTGGATCCAATTCTTTCTGTCGTACAACGCGAGTATCCTCTGCGTCAACAGTTTCCTCGCATGCTTTCTTCGTATAGTATCTTGTTATGAGATTCCTTCAAGTCCAGACCTCAATCTTCTTTTCCTTCAGCTCATCTGGAAAAAATTGATTTCTCATCGTAGAAAATGAAGATAAAAGCGATATCAATAACGGAAGCTGTTTTCATCCCTTTTTTCCAAAATTTGTTTTCCAAGCTCGGGAAAGTATACTATGGTAATAAAACATTGCATACCGTTGAAAAATTATCAGTAGTAATATCACAAGACCTTCGAAATTATCGGATATTTCCCGTTTGTTGCTACGCAGGGTCAAAACATGAGCCTTGCTGCAGCTTCACAGGCTGCCTTCCTCTCAACTCGGTCCGTTCTCGATTTCCACGGAATTTTCGTGGGCAGGATCGTATGGAATGGACATGAAAATAGAGAAATACGAAAAATTTGGAAGGCCAAAAGGATTCAATTATTCATTACACTATCTATATTTTCAATCAATGTCGACTACTCTAGAGGTTTATAAAATTATTTGTCATTGGTATTATTATTATTATTATTAATATCATTAAAATAAAATAAATAAATGAAATGAAAAATAATAAATTATTATACGAGGTATTCAATTATTGATTGCACTGCAAATGAAAATATGATATAATAATGACACGAACATACCCTTGTAATTCTCGTCGCAGGGGCACTAACTAATTCATTCCTATATAAATTATGACAGCTATCTTTATAAATCCGATATCAAAATGTCCACTGATTCAAGATAATATTTCAATTTATTTATTGTACTCTGTATGAAATGCAACCAAATATATTAAGAAGTATATAACCAGTAACAACAAATCAATCCGATTCCCTATAGATCATTAGCCATACGTATCATCTATAACAGACGGGTATGAGAGCCTTAGATATTATATATACGTCACAATGGGACAAATGATACAATCAATTAGAAGATATATTATTCTAAATGATTCATTGGTCGAACGCTGTCACGGGGAAAGTGGGTTACACAGAGTGGGCATCCCTGCCTCCTCAGTAAACGTGCACCATACCGTAGAGGAATCTAAATAAGTCTGTTAGGGTCATAACGAGTCTTCGACACGAGTGAAACGTTGGAATATTCTAAATAAAAGGATACGTCCAGAATAGCACGTACGTCTGCAGCAGCGGCAGTTGGACCGATTGGGTTATGGAAAATATATGGGACTTACTGGTGATATAGCGATCCAGAGAAATCTATTTCTATAATCTCAAAGGATACAAATAGTCCGCCGAAAAATCCGTTGGTCAACAAACTTTGTCTACTGATGAAATATTTTCTCCATTGTCCACCAGTCTTCATCAGTAGCAATGCCTGCGAATGGGATGGACACTGGTAAGATGGAGATTACAGACGCAAGGATTTCATACGGTTAATCTTACCCATAATCCGACAACGGCAAATATATAAAATCCAAAACCATAGAGCCCTGTCAGTCCCAGGAGACCAGCCGTACTTCCAGACAGCGCAGCCATGGATATCCGGCAGTATTCGACGACCGCGGAATTATTTCTAACCGCTCCCTCGCTATAAGCGATCAATTCTGTGAACACAGATTTTATTACAGATCGAATACACTATTATACGTTTTCACGATTATACCGAACACGTCTGAATCGCGCCACGGCCATCAATTTGGTACGAAACAGACATAACCTGAAATTGCTACGAATGACTACGTGTCTTATTTCATTCCCCGCCTGTGTTGGAATTACTCAAGTGTCTCGAATTTAAGGTTGTCTTACCGCCACTCTTTTCTTGCTTCGTTCGTACTTTCGTCGACATGACTATGCTGTATCAGACGCTTTAATCAAAACTCTTAAAAGCGTATTCGGACTGACGTATCGTATTATTACTTGGTGCGCCAGGCTTAAGCAGTTTGTTTAGATTCGTCGTCCGTTTGATAAGTAGGACTCCGGCTGACTCCGACCACTTCCGATCAGTCCCGACCTACGGTTACACCTTATACCTATATACGTACATTATTGATTCACGGCACGGACCGGCTAAATCACGAATGAAATCGACTTCTTGATCGATTAAACCCATCGGTGCCGGATATGGATGAGAAGATTGGATATCCAAAAATCATTATATTCACATAATTTATTATTATTTTATAATTTATATACATCATAATTTGACATCGTACACCTCCCTAACTGTTCTCTCTTTGATATTAAGAAATCGAAGGCATTGCAGATGATGATATGACGATGATTGATGATGATAATAATAATAATAATAATAATAATAATAATAATAATAATGATGATGATGATAATTATGATAATAATAATGATGATGGTGATGACCATGCCTTCTCTTCGTAAAACGGCATCCATCAGCTCATGATCGATTTTCACAATATGCGAAAGAATACAAGTAGCCGAATATCGCGAAGATGGAAATTGAATGAAAACCGCGACCATAGTTTTTCGATATCAATCAGCTGATACATTTAATAATTGTTATAACACATTGTTATATCACATTGTTAACAACATAATCAACACGGCGATGCAATTCGGTAATATACCTGTTTGATCATGAGAGTATGTTGTATTGAAAGATGAAAACTTAACTTGCATAAAAATTGTTTAAAACGTGTGCTAGATATTATTCGGGATCAGGAGTTTCCTTGGCTGCTTCTTCTCCTTCTTCTTTCTGCTGTTCCTTGGCGGTCTTGGCATCCGGAACCCATAACCCGCTGTCGACGCAACGCTTCATGTGGTACCTGGCCTCGTCCTCGGGCATCGCAGCTATCGTCTGCTGCAGCAACGGAATATCCTGTGCCTCGAAGCATTTTTGTAGAGCCTGAAATGCATAACAATGTATGGACTTCATATTCGATCCTAGAAATGACTATTCTAGTATACCTATAAATCAGAAATTGGGCATCACATCCAGCAGACTTTGCCGAAAAACGACTTTTTTTCATATCATTTGTCAATTTTGAAGAATCCCAAATAATGCCGATGAGTTCTTTTTTTCAATATTAGAGAGATTTCTCATTGGAGGTTTCTTATTTGGTGGAAGATGTTGAAAAAATGTGTTATGGTCAGTGTTATGGAAAAGAATCATTTTTCGGAAAAATGGCTGATGAACTGTAGATCGCATTTTGACGAGGATAACCCCTCAAGAGATTCGCCACAAACTCTGGATCACCCTGTACATGGTACTGTAGGGAGAAAAGGTTCAAGGGAATAAAAATATATTCGGACCAACCTCGGGAAGTTCTTCAAAGACTTGGACAGGATCCAAACCTCCAGGACCAAGACGTGCTTTCTTCTCTTCTTCTTCGGCCTCTTTGAGCGCTTCGGCTATTTTTTCAGCCGACCTTTTACGAATCCTCTCCTTGAAGGCCCTCAGCTCATCGTCAAAAGAATTCTTATACTCCACCTCTGCGATTTGAATACGACTGAAGAAGGAGCCGATGCAAGCCCGTGGATCCACTTTGAGTTGCTTGGAAAGCTCGAGGATATATTGCATACAAATGCACTGATGGGCCACGTGTTCCATCAGGTCGTGCTTCTGTAATTGTTGGGGTATTAGGTTTTGTTGGTAAAGAATTGAGAGAAATGGTGAAAGTGTGACAACTCGGTATTCTCCCTTATTCTCTTATTGTCAACGCACAAAGTATATTTTTCTTGAACAAACCTCTTCCATCTCCAAGTTGATACACCAAATGACCAGGTAATTGGCCGTGTTTTCGCACACCAAGTCCGGGTGGTCCTGTAGATATTTCTTACTGTCCTCATACCGCCGCAGTATGCCAAATTCCTTCAACGATTTCTCGTTACTCCGGACAAACTGTTTCATCCTGTTCTCTTTCTCTTCGTCGGGCAAATTACTGTCGTCCTCCTCCCTCGCCGGTTTTGTATTTATGACTGTCTTCGTGAAGCCCGGCTGGGCAATCGTATCAACATTCCAGGGCTGCAGCTTTTCCTCTTTATGCAACTCCTCCTCCTTCTTCTTTATCTCGGACTCTTCCATTTCAAGCTGTTCTAACGCCTTTCTAATGGTAGTTAGTTCTCGAGAGTCTGCATCTTTTTCGACCTGGACCTTGGCCAGTTTCTCCTTAGTCTCTTTCAATTTTTGCGAAATTCTGTAATACACAGACAAATTTGATATGCGACATGTGTAAATACTCGTCCAAGGTAAACCAACACGACCCGGATCTTTCTAGCAACGGCAACAAATTATGAATATTGAAAAGCAGGAAGAAGAACCGACGATAATACACATATTGTTAGTTGTAGAACTTACTCTTCTTTCTTTCTTTCGTGCTTTAATTGCTCTGATTTCTGCTTTTCCATTCTTTCCATTCTTGCCTGATGTCGCCATCGGAACAGAGATGGAGTATCGATGTTGGGATGGGTGTCGTCCTCGTCATCCGATATCTGAAAAACAAAACAAGCCAACTAGGTAGGTACGCGACAGGAGTTTATAGGTTATGGAACGAAGGCAGTGATAGTTTTCACAGACTCAAATCTCACGACTATTTTTCACGCGCGACAACTCGAATTTGCACAGACAGAACGATTCTGTAACCAGTGAGTGAATTCATCGCGATCAGTAGACTGAAATATAGATCAGAGAAAGTAGAACTACGAGCCATCACATGATATGCTACATTGCTACATTGTTTAGAATCCTCAATCTTTTCAGTACCCATTCCTTGGTTCCTTACCCGGCGTCAACAAACAGCTTTTTTCCTCATGCATCATAAGATTCATTCTCGAATCTTCCAGTTCATCGCGTCCGCGAACACTCACCTCTATGTTCTTCCATTTGCTGTAATCGACCATTATATCTTGCGGATGCGACGCGACTTGTACCCCCCGCGTGGAATGTGTGACGGACGTTCAAATTCTTCGGAGAAGAAATTTGACAATGTTTGTCAAATGAAACTAGTCTCTGCAAAACGTGCCGCCACGTATACTACACATATACGATTCGTGTGAAGCGGTCAATGATCAATCACGGTCGACTGCCAAAGTGGTGAAAGTATCGAACATGCCGAAACGCCAAAACAGCAGGGACAGTAGGCAGCGACACCTGTCCACTGAACTTTGCGACCGCAGACCGCGTGGCATGAATCGATAAAGGGAGTCCTGTTTTACCTGCATTTCAGCGGTCGAGAATTTTCATGACGCATGCGCTCAGCTTTCACCCGGACTCGGCGCCAGATCGAGAATCAGTTCAAAACGAAGGAAATATCATACAAGTTATAAATAATGTTGTATTTTCAATATTTCATAATAAATTATTCACAATCACAAATTGCAATTAAATATTCTTGTCAAACCTCTGTAATATAATATAGGATCTGCCTTTGTAAAAGTACACATGTCTCGACGTCTCGTCGTTGCAGATCGTCATAGTTGTACTCAAATATTTAGTAAATATAAATCGGAAATGTTAATGCCGCCGCCGCCGCCCCCCCCCCCCCTGCATAATGAGTACTGGTTCTTTCCAATTATTATTAAACTCTTAAATATGTATACTCGTATACCGTTGACTGAATAACATGTTCGGTAAGCGCTCGTACATTATCGAACAGTATACACATTTTTCTATATATATTTGTATAAATCAGCGTTACAATGAAAACCTTGACATAATAATGTCAAACGATAGAAGAATCGTTCTCTCGACACGTAAACATACAAATTTATCAATTCATCAAATATATTACCGATAGTATAGTATAGTAATTAATGTACAGAAAGTACGGCAAACGTGATCGATAATAGATTGTCGTTCTTGAATGCTTGGACGTGTACGTAATTATGACTATATCTGTAAGTTTGTCAAGAACGGTGAATAAAAAATTTAGTGGGTACGGTAAAGTACTAGAGAGCTTCAAATCTCGAGCATACTATCGCTATACATGAGATACATCGTTCAATATAATAAATGGTCAATGTTTTTAAACGTGCTACGTGTCACATGTAACAGGTATAATGAGGTGGATATACATTTTTTTTGCTGTCTCAAACATCCCTGCTTTCCAGATATTTGAGAAATCTAATATATATGTACATATATTAATTCTAACGCCTATTATACCCATCGTAGGAAAGTATATGTATCACAGACAATAAATACAGATATTATTCTACAGATATTTGTAATATTATTATTATTCAGCTACATCGTGACATAACGAGTAGCCTATAGCGATTAAGTTCCAGCGTCTCTCGTCACGCCTTCAGACAACTATCAAATCCTGAATTTGTATCTATATAGTATATTCGTCTTTCTATTCTCGGACAGTGATGCTTGTTTACCCTGATGCTTTTGATAAAAGCGAAAACGAAGAAAAAAAATTTGTGATAAAAGACATAACACAGAGCGGTCTCTAATTCCTATCAATAAGATCTCTGATTTAGATATCAACATTGCACGCGTTCTAGAAGGAATGCAAGTTGGTGCAACACGTATGCACGTCATGCCTAGCCAACATCCGATCGAATTAACGTGATAATTGTGACTGTCGTAGCTACTTATATAATTAATATATTATTCAAAGCTATAATGACGTTATTGTAATATTATTTAATCTACATGTGATGCATGGGTGTGGTAATATAAGCGGTAGAAAACATCTACGTCGCAAGGCCGTGTCGCACGCCGTGCTATCTCATCATTTGTCTGAACATTTCCAGTTGAAAGACGCTGTCGGACAACCTGCAATGAAGTTGTTATTCAACAAATTGCACAATCAGTTCAACAAGGAATAGATAAAATCCCAACCTTCCAAAGGCGTTGATCAGGGCAACTATTTCGCTTCTTTCAAGATAAAATTGTTGCTTGGTCACATCGTGCAACGTAGGCTCCCATCTATCAAACTTTCCCGAAAATAAAATTTTCAACGCCGTTCCTAATCCGTGGATCTGCAACTTTCCCCACAGTTTGCATTTGTCGCAACCCACACAGTCCATAATCCTTGATATATTCCTGAAGTGTTGTCTGAACTCTTCTTTCAACAGCTTTGCCTGGGATCCTCCATTGAACATAACACTCTCATTGAAATGTTCGGGAAACGATCTGCAACGAAAGAACGGTACCAAAGGTACACATCGAGTGGTGATATTACTTCTGGGCGGTCGAATTGTCTTCCGGTGTCGAGTCAAGATATACGGACACTGTGTCTATACATGTAAATATTTACCATCACGAATCGTCCGAAAATTAAATATTTACCTTACAACATTCAAAAAGTCATTCACAGCCAATCTTGTGTCTTGGTCATCTTGATCTTTGCCAGTATAATATTCTTCTCTCTGCAAATATGGGGCCGCTTTTGCAAGAGCTCGTAATTCGAGCAAGTAAATGAAATATAAATTTTTCAGCCATGTTGGTCCTTCGCCTCTGGTTGTTTCCGGAGAGAATCTTCGTTGCAGCTCGGACAAATTTGGTCCCCATTGACCGCCAGCTGACACTACTTCCAAACTGTCCTTTTCTGATAATAAAAACTTGGAGCTCAGATGAATATTGATACTGGCGTGTAAGCCTGATATCACTCTGTAGAAAACTCTCTTCTCCAAGCACAAACCTGAAAGTTGCATGCTACAAATGAACTTATAAGATTTTCATATCGGAACAAAGCTATAGAATATGATTAATATTATGAATAATAATGATAATAACATAACAATAATCGTACCACAGTCTAAAGCGTGCGGCAAAACTATACTATATTTCGAACAATCAGACCGTACGTTATCACAAAATTTCGACATTCAGCTCATTGCTAGAAACAATTTTAATGAAATATGGAGCGTTCGAGTTACGAAAAAAGTTTCTTCTATTCATGAGTCCCAGGTTCGGAGTCGTCGACTCGATAAATAAAAGAAATTACTTCGATATATGTCACGATGAATATTGTCGAACAACGCTGTTTCAAATTCGGGCTTACCATCCATTTTTGACGACTGGACAAAGCTGCGTGTTGATTGCTTCGGCCTGAAAACCAAAACATGTCTGTTAGAAAAGTGACCCAAACTTTGTTCATCATTTTTTTTCCTTCACTTTGCCAGAAAACATGATTTCCATGATATTTTCACTCACGATGGTAAAACTTCATAATTACCCGAAGCAATTTTCCATGTAAATACTCCGCCATATTCTATGGGCACTGGGACCTTTATACCCTGTATACCTTTCAGGGTTCGGCAGCAAATCGACATATTCACCAGGACTGGTTTCACTCACGCAGAAATTATCAATGGCGTCGTCGTGCTTCTGCCACATTTCAAACTCTTCGTAATTTTTGACACTGTAACGAGACCAAAAAAACACTAGAGCTTACACACGCTAGCCTTCGATTTACAACAAATGGTTGTAGAAAGTCGTATCAAGAAAGGTGGGGCCAGTTAGCGACGGATTCAGGGACATTATCATTGTTCACATTTGCCGACAATGGGATAAATGCAACGTCTCCATTACCTAATTGTTGTATTCAAATAGCCGAGCTCCTTGTTATGATCTCGAGAGCTTCTTTCGCAGTCGTCAACTCGTCGCGGTGGGCTGTACTTGTCCGCTGGACTTTCGTTATAATGACTATGCCTCGACACATCTCCTTTCAATCCGGGCGGTATATCTTCCTGTGGGACGCGAACAATTTTCCTCAATCCATCATAAATTGGTGGCAGGTGAACAGGTGAATATACGGATAAGAGGACACACAGGTCTGTGAACAAGCTGTGTTCATACAATGGTAATTGATACACTTACGTCTTGGCATGGCTGTACGTGACAGTAACGTATGGCACATCTGCTGTCATCAGACCAGAACGGGCATTCTTGCTTCAGGTTAACCTTATAAAACCTGAAATAATCCTTGACTAGGAGGCTCCTCAGCCTGGGATATATTTTCATATTATTGAAATGATCTACAGTGTCGACGCTGCAGCTACAATCATCTATGGATCCTTTGAGCTGTTGGGATATTCATCTGATCAGAACACAGATCGTTTTGGCGGCTCTTTGATATAACTGTAGTATATGGTATACGTTTTTTTTCCAATGATATTGAACAGATGTTCTTCGTAAACTATTATGGACTTCTTATGCCACCGGAAGGGCGAAAGTTGGACATTTGGGACGTCAACGGAAAACATTTGCGGATTAAACATTATACCTCGCTTTGTATACCCCGAAAAGTAAATAACAAATGCACTGTGGCTGTTGACGCAGCTGAACGTGATAATTATAATTTTCGATCGACTTTTCGTGTCGTATGATAAGATGCCGCGGCTGGTATTGTTTGTTTTTCGTTACATAATCAAGACGTGAGAAAATTCTCGAGTTGACATCTGTTCTGTCGATGTTGGGTGTTAGATGTTAGGTTAGGTCCGCGAACGCCTTTAAAAGTATCTGATTGTCACATTGAGAGCGAGAATTACAGCTACGAATTGTTGACTTACCTTACAAAAGCATTGATCATCGTCGTCGATATTTGTTCCAAAATAATTGGCATCGACCTTATACGAGATGAACAACAAAGCGCACGATAATATAGCGATTATTGAATTTGACAGTGCCATCGTGCCGCCACAACACCTGATTCAATCCAATCTCAAAATTACCAATTCCAGTTGTATGGATACGCTTGTGTGAATCGTAAATTTCAATCGCGCGTTGACTGGCGTGGCGACTCTGCCGCGGTCCGTAACATATGACCGTGGGTACTCTTGCGTGCGTATGACCACGTACGAGAACTGTTATTATCAGTGATATGCCCGTACGATCTATCGCCAGGGGCAGGCGGGGAACGGTGGGTAGGGAAGTTTCGTCCTGTTGATTCGTTCTTAACCTCAATCACAATTCAACTTCACACGTCATTTGGACGTGTTTCCCGGTATAGTCGGGATTATAATAGTTAGGACTTTGACGTGACTTTCTCGCGAACTTTCTTGTCGAGAAATTATCATGCGTCATGTCGTTACGGTCGTGTCAAAGACTTATTGGTTACCGTAATATATTCCGACACCTGGCAAACCGTTATTGCCTCATCGATGATATCTATCGGGCGGCATCTACTTTCAAATGCCGTACCGTCTGCTACGATACTTCGAACGATAGAAAGGATGGTAGATCAATGCTATACAGGCACCTTTATTCGAGAATCCTGGCCGGGGGAGCTATCACCGTCGCTGAATACATGAGAGAAGTATTGACCTACCCAAAGGCTGGATATTATATGAATAGAGACGTCTTCGGGGCTGACGGTGACTTTACGACATCCCCGGAAATAAGCCAGCTATTCGGCGAGGTGTGACTCGAAGATCCGAACACCCCATAATATTGAATAATCTGAATAATGTTTGCTTTGACAATTTTGCCAACTGTACACCGTTGGTCTTCTTGTATTATTTTAATAGATGATCGCGGTGTGGTCGGTCAATGAATGGAGAAAAATCACTAATCACCCCGTACAACTTGTGGAATTGGGTCCAGGCCGCGGGACTATGTCTAAAGACATACTGAGGGTGGGTTATAAAGAAACATATCCATGCCGCTGTTTTGTTAATGTGAATAATAATTCGATGGTTTAGGTGTACAAGAAACTCGGAATCTCCGACAAAGTGTCATTACATTTGGTAGAAGTCAGTCCAAATCTCTCTGCTTTACAAGCAAAGAATTTGTGCCAAGCCTTCGAGGACAACGATCCGGACGACGTTTCGCACAAGGACAAAATTCAGTCTTGTTACAGGAAAGGGAAGACAGAGTGCGGTGTCGAGGTATTCTGGTATCGCTCCGTCCACGACGTGCCACCCGGTTTCAGCATCATTATTGCTCAGGAATTCTTTGATGCCATGCCGATACACAAGTTTCAGGTAAAAATATCTGTATGTCGTCGAAAATTGGAGAGAAGTTAAGCTACCAGGTCTGGAAAGTAGTTATTTTTAACAAGATGTCCCTCACTCGCTATTTCAGAAAACAAGAAACGGCTGGAGAGAAGTTTTAATCGACATAGATCCGACTTCTGGGGAGGATGAGAAATTTCGTTACGTTTTGTCCAGATCAGCCACACCAGGTTCCAAGCTCTATATCCGCGTGAGCATATCATGTTTCACAAAAAAAAAATTGTTTCAATAACTAGATGAATACATAGGCATTGAAGAACGTTCGATTCTTTGAAAGCAACATGCCGGTGACCAAGATTACTTGTCTGATTTTTGAGCAACTACAAAATAGTTCCAACAGTCGTTGTTGATCTGAATTGTATGATGAAACTGTACGTGTACACAATGATAGTTTTGCCTTAATCGCAAATGGATCGATTCATTGTTGCAGGAGGACGAAGGCAGGGAACATGTGGAAACGAGCCCTCAGAGTGCCTTGATTATAGATTACTTGGCCAAGTTTCTAGTAGAAAATGGTGGTTTCGCGCTAGTTGCCGATTACGGACACGATGGCGATCAAACCGACACATTTCGAGCGTATCGCCGTCACAGGCAACAGGATCCGCTGGTCAGACCCGGGAGTGCCGATCTTACTGCCGACGTTGATTTTTCGTTTTTGAAACGAATAGCGTGCCAAGATGACAGGTTGATATCGTTCGGCCCTGTTAGTCAGAAGCACTTTTTAAAGCAGCTTGGTATCGACGCGAGGCTGATGACTCTGTTGCGAAACGCGCCCGATGCTCGATGCAAAGAGGAAATAGTGTCGGGCTATCGTATGATCACTGACGAGGAAAAAATGGGAAATTGTTTCAAGTTCTTGTCTTTGTTTCCCGCCTCATTGAAAGATCATTTGAATCGATGGCCTGTTGCAGGATTTCAAACTATACCAGCACAGTGAACTATGTTCGTAAATTTTTATCACTCGTTGTGAAATAGTTATTGTAAATATGTATCTACTACATGTATTTCGACATGTTTATACGTGAAATTCAAATATAATCATGAGAAACTGTACTTGGTGTAATATTGATTTATTATCCGCACATCCGTGAGCGTTAATTTTCACATATACCTATGGCGTATGTGGACACGACTATTAATCCCACAGCGGCGATCGATGCTGGATTCGAAAGACGTGCGTCGTGACGTCAGTCAATCTTCTTCGTCGTCTTCTAATATACACTGACGTCGCGTCAAGTGTCTCCACCTATCGGTCCAAGGTCTAAGCGTCATTCAAAACCAGCAGACGTATACGTTCACGCATAACAAGATCTAACCCTGTGACAGCGGACAAGTAACGAAATAGAAATAATAAAGAGGTGGCTGTGGTGAATCGTTGGGAATGTTGTATGGGGATGAGCGGCATATTATTCTAATGAAATAAAATGAATTGAATGTCAATCAACAGCCACGACATTACTTTATTAGGTAAGGGCGTAGGAGATCTATTATTTCGTGTACCTAACCTAATATAACGTGACCTAACCCAACATTTCTGCCAAACAGAATATCATAAGAGAAGATATCTCGCCAGGGAACGGTGACGGAGCACGGCGATGTCGGAAGTTGAAAATGACTCGAGGGAGCCGAATAATGAATTACCGGCTACTTCGGTGGCGGAAAAGCTATTCCTGATGGAATACATAAAGGAGGCAGAACAACGTTTAGCAACCAAAGAAGAGATACGTATGGCAAATCTAAACGTCACCCGCCCTCCGGACACATATTTCAGCAAACTGGACTCAAGTTTGAAGAAGAATACGACGTTTGTCAAGAAACTGAAAAACTTTTGTACCGCCCAATTGGACACCGTCCTCAAAGATATGGCCAATTTAAACTTAACGAAATATATAAGCGAAGTGGCGACTGCTCTGGTTGAGGCAAAACTGAAAATGACCGACGTCAGTCCTGCAATCAAGGTTTGCAGTTACTTGCATCAGAACTATGCCGAGTTTGGGTCTCACTTGTTTGAAAATTGGCAAAGAATCCTGAGTTTCAAGGTCGGCGACAAGATCACAAATCCGAGCAAGCTCCGGGTGGATCTCAGATTTTACGCCGAATTGGTGAACGTGGGTATATTCACCCACAAACAGGGTCTGCCGCTGTTAGGGAGTGTGCTCACCGTACTCATAAATATGGACAAGGAGGATCACAACAACGTCACTATAATCCTCAGCTTTTGTCGACATTGCGGCGAGGACTACGCCGGCCTGATACCGAGAAAAATGAGAGAGTTGTCCGAGCTGTGGCCGGGCGAAATCCTACCTAAGAGCAAGCTACTCTCGGCTGACAAACAGCAAAACGTCAAGACACTGCTGAGGGACTATTACAACTCATTGTGCAAACATCTGCTCAAGGAGCACAAAGAACTTCAGGCGTTTGAGAAACAAAATCGTAAGATACTGCAGACTAGGGGAGAGCTGAGCTCGGAACGGAGAGAAAAGTTGGAGGCTCTGCAGGTGTCCTACGATCGTTTGTTTAATGGTGTACAGAGTTTTGCCGAGACATTGGACGAGGTTATGCCCGAGTTGCCGGTAGATGCTGAGGTCAAGACGGAGGCCGACGAATCTTTCAAAATGACCAGTGAGGGCGAGGAGAATGGTGTGACGACTGAGGATATGTGGGGTGACGAAGAGACGAAGCGCTTCTACGAAGTATTCCCAGACTTGACTGTGTTCCTGCCTGGATCTTACTCAAAGGAGACACCCAGGTCCAAGCCCGAAGATACCCAATTAACAGAGGAGGCTCTTGATGAGGAATTGATTTTGGATGAACTCGAGGATACGGAGAAGGTGGCTGACGAGCCTGATGTCGAGGCCGAGGTCGAGGAAACTCACGTATTAAACATTAGCAACAAAATATTATTAGACGCTTTTCTCACGCATCTCCCCAACTGCGTAAATAGAGAAATGATAGATAATGCCGCCGTCGACTTCCTGATGAATCTAAACACCAAGCACAACAGGAAGAAGCTGATCAAGGCGCTGTTCGGCGTATCGAGAATTCGCCTGGACTTGCTGCCTTTCTATTCCCGGCTAGCAGGTATTCTCTACCCGGTCATGCCTGACGTCGCCAATGACTTATGCCTGATGCTCAAACAGGACTTTAAATATCACGTCCGCAAGAAAGATCAGATCAACATTGAGTCGAAGATAAAAGTCGTCCGTTATATAGGGGAACTTGTAAAATTTAAGCTCTATTCGAAAATCGAGGCACTCTATTGTTTAAAAGTGCTGCTGCACGACTTTACTCATCACCACGTCGAGATGGCCTGCAACCTTCTGGAGACATGTGGTAGATTTTTGTTCTGTTCCCCTGACTCGCACCAACGTACAAAGGTATACTTGGAGCAGATGATGAGGAAGAAGGCAGTCACTGCCCTGGATTCACGTTACGTGACGATAATTGAGAATGCCTACTACTTCGTTAATCCCCCAGAGTCAACTGGTGGTATCGCAAAAAAAGAGCGGCCACCAATACACGAGTTTATAAGGAAACTGCTTTATCAGGATCTGTCTAAGGCAAACACCGACAAGGTCTTGAGGCTTATGCGCAAGTTGGACTGGGAGGACGACGGTGTATCTACATATGCGATAAAATGCCTTGTTGCTGCCCATAATGTAAAGTATCTGAACATAAGGTGCGTCGGTAGTTTGCTTGCTGGTCTCGTGGCTCATTATGAGGCTGTGGGTCCACACGTCGTCGACGGTGTTCTAGAAGATATAAGGCTATGCATGGAGGTAAATCTCCCAAAGTACAACCAACGTCGTATAGCAATGGTAAAATACCTCGGTGAATTGTACAACTACCGTCTAGTCGAAAGTGGGGATATATTTCGCACGCTCTATTTACTGATAACATTCGGCGTTGCCGTAGACCATGCAGCACCACCCACAGTCCTCGACCCCCCTGAGCATTTGTTCAGGATCAGACTGGTGTGCACCCTCCTGGAGACCTGCGGCCAATACTTCAGCGGTGGGTCAAGCAAGAAGAAGTTGGACTATTTTCTAATATTCTTTCAGCATTACTACTGGTTCAAATGCAGTGATCCCGTGTGGACAACTCCGGAAAATCCATTCCCCGTTGGTATAGATTACATGTATCGCGACACGCTCACGATGCTCAGGCCAAAGATGCAACTATTCCAAAGTTTCAAGGAGGCACGCTGCGCGGTAGATGAACTGCGGAACACCTTGTACCCAAGTTTGGCCAGCGGTTTGGCAAAGGAGGAATACGCCGACGAGCAGCATGGCCTGGCTGACTACAACAATCAACCTGAGGCAATGGGAGCGATACCTGAGGTTGACGAGGATGTGGCAACTGCGACGACGATTCCTTCTGGTAACGGGAGTGGTGACGCCAAGGGCATGGGAGAGCTGCACTTTGAAGAGAGTGAGGAATACTCGGAGGCTCAGTCGGAGGATGACTGGGCGGCGGAAGGTTATAGGGGGGAAGGTAATCTGGGTACACAAGAAAACACCCAGGGTGAGTTCAGTCTGTCCGCGGGCGTGGGCGAGGGGGTCGTGATGGATCCCTCTGAACTAGATGCTGCACTGCCGATAGCTCCAAAGAGAGTCGGTTGCCCGGAGGATGACGATTTTCTTTCGGCCCTTGACAAAATGGTATCTGACAATATACAGGACAGAATGCGTGACTCCGTGAAACCGCAACAAGTCGACATATCCGTGCCACTTCATGTTAAGAGCACAAAGAAGACCTATGAGCAGCTCCGCGAAGGACCGTCAGACAGTACTACCGTTGATTTTGTTCTAATGCTTCGTAAAGGTAACAAA
Source organism: Tenthredo livida (assembly GCA_963992785.1). Classification (NCBI taxonomy): domain Eukaryota; kingdom Metazoa; phylum Arthropoda; class Insecta; order Hymenoptera; family Tenthredinidae; genus Tenthredo; species Tenthredo livida. Next base: position 43,709 of record OZ023073.1, read on the forward strand.
CAGCAATACAAAAATCTTGCCGTACCCGTATCCTCCGAACTGGCGATGAATCTCAGAAATCGGGAGCTGGAGCAGAAAGAGGAGAAGGAGAGGGTCAAGAGGTTGACGTTGAATATTACCGAACGACAGGAAGAGGAAGATTATCAGGAGACGATTAATCAAGGTACCAGACCTGTTACCGTCAATCTAAACAGAGAACGTCGACAAAAGTACAACCACCCAAAGGGTGCGCCTGACGCGGACCTTATCTTTGGACCCAAGAAAATTCGATGAGCAGGACAGACGGCCTTGACGAGATGTGTGATAATATTAATAATAATAATAACGATAAGGCTCGATGTCTGCATCAAACCTGCAGATATATACCTTCGATATGCGTGTATACTATGAATAATCGTTATGCGACCAGATGATGTACCTACATAGATATACAAGCGTGTTGAAGTCGATGGGTATGTTCTTGTCACAGTCCTCGAAACAAACGATCTCACGATTAACATGGCTTGTTTTGTGAAAATCTTGCCACCCCTAAGCCTTGACGCATTGCTGAACGCTACTGATAGGTATACTAAGAAATGGATATATTATGTATGAACTCAGCGGATGTCGTTTAAGAAATAAACATGCAAACGTTGACAAAATTGTTATTTAATATAAACTGCTAATGCCCAACACCTCTTCCCACAGAATACAGTTGAACCTCGATTATACGAATCAATTGGGGCCGAGCCTAGTTCGGATGATGGAACAGTAATATTGGATGAAACAATGTTGCATAGTAAAATATATTTCAAACACAAACTGTTGGACATCAAGATTCGAAAAAGACTACGTGAGAATATACATACATACGTAACAATATCGTGACGGGCGATAAAAGCTTTTGCATGCTTGAACGCAGCAGACTTTGCTCGCGACATTCTAGGGCGCGATTCTGGGATTCGAAAATTCGAAAGATGAACAGTCCAGATAAAGCTTGGATAAAACAAGTCATGGTTCGGATAATCGAGGTTCTACTGTAGAAAGAAGCGCAGTGTTTTGCAGACAATTTGTTGTACGATATTGATAAGTTGATTGGGACCTGAGATCTGACGACGTGAGTGAAACACAGTTTTAAGTATATTTATGTATACCTATATTTTTGTAATTGGAATAGTTGTCATGTACAAAATGAATATATGGTTTATAAAGTCGAGCGTATCGGATTTTTATAGAGATAAATCCACGGGGTACCGCGACGTTTGGCTCAAAGAATTATGTCTAAGACGCACGCGAGAACTAAACGCACGAATATATTATAATAATAAAGAGATACAGCAATAGTCGACGTAGGTCATAGTAGACTTGGGAAAAATATATCCTGAAAACAAGAAACGGCCTAGGGATCTTCTTCAGCATCTTCGAACTGGCCCGCTTCGACGTCCATGGCTTCGTCCGTATCCGCCCCATTTTGACTCTGCGCGTGTTCTGAAAATATATTTTTACAGTCATTGTTACCATTGCTCGCTGGCAAGGGTTGAAAATTGTAGTTGATATCCATTGGACAAACTATAGAGGAACGCGCCCGTTTCATCTGAATTGTGGGAATTTGATGACTTAAAAACTCTTGCAAATTGCCGTTCAAACAGTTGAGTATTTCTTTCTCTTACCCGATGCCAGGATGAACGGGGCATCTCCAGCTCCAACTTGGTAACATTCAAAATCATCCTCCTCTGCATCCTCGTAGATGTCCTCCTCAGCTGTAACAGTCGCCAATCGCTTGTAAAGTATTCTTAAAAGTAAATGAATAATACTAATGATAATTGATAATGATAGAACAAATGAATGATATAATAATAATAATAATAATAATTGTCGTTCAATCCATTACCATCCAAAAAGCTATCTTGGGGATCAGGGTGAAGCGATTGACATTGACTCATAGCTTGGAACATGGCGTCCAAACTATTCGCATTCTCCGGAGCAAATCTCATTTCAGTCATTGGTGTTTCTGACTCATCGTCATTGTCCTCGTCTTCGTCATCATCCGCTGAGCGAGCGTCGACAGGCAGCAATACCGGCATGTCTGTCCATATAAAGTGAAAACAAGCTTGCATTCAATGTATATTCATAAATACCACAATCTCAATGCAACAAATACTACGTATCATATTATATTGCATATTGCAATGAATTTCTGTCCAAAGTTGTAGAAGAAATACTCTGTGTATAACAACCAGAGGTAGAAAGTGTCCTTTCATTCACCTGGAAGATCCAGTTTAGTGTCTACCATCACATAAAGGCATTGTCTTGGATGTACTTGCTGGTCGCGTGATATGGCGTGTAGCGATATATGAGGATATTCCAACGAGAATCCTTGCCCAGTAGTTCCATTCACCCACGACAATAGGCTAGGAAATAAGTACCGGCTGTGTCAGATGCGACCTGTCATCATTATGCGAATAGTTGGCTAAGATCTACGAATTGGAATACAACGGGCATTACCTTTCTGTCACATATAGCGTCCCTTTTCCAACTTCCCTGTCGTTTACATACAAGGTAGTGTCAGGCTCTTCGTGTCTGACACCTTCCTGAGGGGGTAGAAAGTTGCTCAGCACAACCATATTAGAAATACCACGGACGTTGTTGTTCTTGATGATTCTTATCGTTCTGTAATTCATGTCGTAATTCCACAATCACATCAGTTGTTGTCATTTCTGTATATTATTAGTCTACGTCTGTCAGCTTCCGAATGTGGTATATGTAGGTTAGGAACGACGTTGAGAAATGTATTTAATCCCGCCCGGTGGGTATATCTGGCGTTAAATTCGTGACTGCGGGTTTAATTTGATGCGAGGCTGATGAAAATTAGGAAACCGATGGGTCGGTTGTGATAATAATTAAGTAATTAACAAATATAGGCGTCGATGCGCGTGGCGCGACTCTACATTGATAATATCAAATCCTATGCTGATATGTATTCAATCACTTATTACCGAATGAATGTATGAACAAACATAGTGATGGAACATTCAATATACAATATACGATATAACACAAAGTACGGAGTATACTCTTATGTCGTATGTGTTCAAACATATTTTACATACGTATCTGGGATTATTCACGTAATTAATTCCGCCTGCCCGTGTTACTACGGTACTTGCCTTCCAGCCAAAGTCCTCTCTGCTGTCCAATATATTCAATTTAATCAAGTAACGACGAGTCAATACGTATTGCTAGAAATGTTTCGAGACGGCCGGATCGTACGGACTTGCGCCCGGTACTACGGTACGGGTTAAACCACGGGGTAGACCAGGGTAGACAGTTGAAGCTGCCTGTCACCGCTCTGCTGAGAGGGTATACAAGCGACCCCCGTGCAATCACAATCCCCTGTGAAAAAAAAAAACTGGAGCGAACCGAGCCTACTTTGAGCCTACTGATCTGGATGAGGTCCACCCGGTGCTGCTCTCTGGTATACGGGGCGTGTATTCATCTTCGCGATTCGCACGCAGGGTAGTGGGTATACGTAGTGTTCCATACCCTAAACACTTATACATATTTACGATAATTACCGACACGCTTATCCACCGGATTTTTGTATAACCCCCAAAAGTTTGCCCAGAGAGATAGTTGATGAAATGACGGTGTTGTTGTCAAACTTGTTGACGAGGTCCCTCGTGAAGCGATTGTTGTATTCGTCAACCCACTGTCGTCCGACAATATTTTCAAAACTTGATGTACACACGACGGAGCGTAAGTTCAAGTTATGGTTCCGTGCGAACTCTAACCTCTTTAACGTCGGTGATTTCTACTGCACTGCGTTCTTTCTACCTCCAAAACAACAACACCGAAACCACCACCGTCTTCTGTACAATACGTCTATTCATTCAGTTATTTATTTCCCATTGAAGGACTATCTCACGGGGAATTTGAATACCAGGATCCAACGTCGGAGGATCAAGTGTGCGTTATCCGAAGCAATACCATTAGTTATTCGCTAGCCATTCAATTACTATAATCTCGTTTGTGGATCTTGTCTCTTTACAGAGTGAACATTGTCTACATCGACAAAAACGGACAACGAACAGCGGTAAGAGGAAAGGTGGGCGACAATGCGTTATACCTGGCGCATAGATACGGAATAGAGATGGAAGGAGCTTGCGAAGCCTCTCTGGCTTGTACGACGTGTCACGTCTACGTAAATTCAGATTATACAGACAAGCTTCCTATAGCCGCCGACAAGGAAGAAGATCTGTTGGACCTTGCTCCGTTCCTTAAAGAAAACTCCAGATTGGGTGAGTCTTGGCAACGAAGGAGATTCGGACAACTTCCGCGTACAATCAATCTCCATTCAGCCTGTTCATTTGAATAACGTGACAATCCCGCTGCGCCAATTGTATTCTTCAATCTATTTTGCGTTTTCTCAGGATGTCAGATAGTACTGACCAAAGAGCTGGACGGAATAGAACTGGAGCTACCAAAAGCTACGAGGAACTTTTATGTAGATGGCCACACGCCCACCCCTCACTGATGGTAAACACATGATTTGTCGTAAAAATTCTAAAGCTTAGCCACATGAGATCGTGTTGTATATAATGTATAATAAACGTTTCATTTTCTACAAAATTTGCGTGGTTCTGCTATGATCTTTACCCTTGAAACGATTGGGTGGTTCTGCATTGTACAGAAGGATATGATTCGTTACAATTTGGGGGAGAAAGATAATGCAGGAAAGTAGAAGAGTCGTGTCTCTGTGTACAGTAGTTATTCTTTTTTTTGTTTGTTTTATCTCGGATTATAATACATATCTCTCCAATTACAATGATACAAGATTTTAAACATTTATGATATAATGAGTTAGTGAATTAGAGTCATTTGATCTTTCAATATTATATATCTTTAAATATCTCTTACGCCTCTCAAACGAACTCAATGAATCCAGTTTTCGTTGTGCAGATATACACATGTATAAATATCATATGCATATTGGGTGAAACTGTGTTACGGTAAAAGCAGGTGTCTCCGATACTCGTATCGCTTACCACAAAAACATCATCCCCTCCTGACTCTGTAACACACGCTACCCAATGTTACCTGGCAAATATAGGCGTACACGTTTGTAAACATTCATGTATCAGGTAAGCATATTTTCACCAACGAACATATTGTATTCATATGTGTGCGTGCGCACCTGTGTCTGTACACATCTAGATACACGACGCACGTAAACGTACACATTTACTTATCTTGTGTTAATAATATTATTATTATTATCATCTTACAAGCTATAATATTTTTATTCATACTCTTCATGCTGATACGGATGATCAACGCGATCGCGGGCGCATTTTAATACTTTTACCATTCGTAAACCGTTTCTCTCGCCCGACGACCAAATAATAACTTATAACTTAAACAATCATTCGCTCGAGTCCATTTTCTCCTACAGTCGTTGCCGCACCTTCAGAGATGATTACGCGCGTATCCTCATTTGGTATAAATCATCACAATTACGGATTTATTGGGGATAGTTTAGATTTGTACTTGTTCGTAATTTAAAGAAAAAGATAAATCATTCGAGATTAAATAGTGATCACATGTATGCATTATGTATTATCATATAATATTAGTACGTGTATTGAAACATATGCGATGCCAGCTGTGATTGCAGCCGAGGGGGAACGAGGTCGGTAAACTGATAATTTATCACATGGTTATATTATATTACTTCATAGTCGTTCAAAATACGAAACGTGAATGACGACGGTTAAACAATCATATGATATTTACATCTTCAATAAAAGATCACCGCTGCTGACAATCACCGCCGATGGCTGAACATTTTCAAGTGAACTATTTTAAGAAATTAACATTGCTCCGCCACAATCAAATGTCACAAAAATTTTCCACGTGCCATTTAAATTTTCTGACGTAAGCTTGACATTCCGATTTCCATACAATTTTCAGAATCCCTGCCACACTCGGTGAGAGCAGGACACACGAATGATATACCTATGTATATAAAAACGACTTCGGTCGCAACAGAGTAATTTGCCCCCTCATTTGGTGGTGACTGATAATGATGACGATGATGATGATGATGATGATGATGATAATAATAATCATAATGATAATGATAATAATAATAATAATAATAATAATAATAACAACAATAAGAACTAAAGGGTGGTTCACTGGATATTGGATAATTACTAGTTAACAAAATAAATATATATTATACATATAATATACATATAATAAAGCAATGTTAAACCTAAGCGTGCTATTCTAAAGCAAAAGCCAAGAAATGTGCTCCTCTGAGCCCTTAGGAACACATCGTCGCCTTTTGAATATACAAAAATTGTAAAAAAGTTGATACAAAATCGAATACACTAATATTCATCTGAAAAAGTTTCATCATTCACACACTATACATACTTCACATTGTATATTCACGAGCACGCATACATTGCGAATCATTGGAAACCGCACGGGACTATCGATACCCTTTTGGGCTGAAAATTATTAGGACACTATTACGAATATCGAGCAGTGTCCATAACACGACGTGACGGTATCCGTTGTATTGCGATCGCACCCCCTCCCCCCCCCCCCCTCATTGCCCCGCTATCTAGCGCTTTCTCTCTTTCATTCTCTCTTCACTTTTGGCATAATTTTGTTCAAATCGTAGATTTCCTGGCAAGTTGCACACATCTTTTTGTCACTTCTGCTTTTACCCATATAAAGTTACCCGATCTTTCCGCAAAAATACAAAGCTTCATTCGAATTGTTCATTAGTGTGCGAGTTTTTTTTATCGCGCTTCTGTATCTCGCACTCGTATCAGACGGGAATTTTGAATAATGACCGTTTTATTGGAGCAGGACTGTTTAATATCTGTAGTACGATTTCAACCGAGTGGAATGAACATCTCGAACCTATAGTTACCGGTCCGAACGAAATTATACCATGATTAAATTAATATGGCATCGTCCTCGTCGCTGTAATCACCGTCTCGTCTTTAAACTTAACTCGTAGAATACGGGCTGGAGAGATACACAGAAGGTACAGAGGTATACATCTACGTACGTATGCTTTTGTGAGACTTGGTACATTTAAGCTTCGTCGATGGTACCAAGGAAAAAATAGGTAAGCGGCCGGGAGCCGTCGCTCCATAACGTTTCCTTCTTTTCACCGTCCTTTCGTTACTATCGTCGCCAAAGCACCCTGTAAATGAGACAAGATATAATTGAAGGAGGCGAATTCACACGAGTATTATAATTTCCTTAAACATATTGTTAATTTGGTAGTTGCGATATTAAGCACGCGCAAATTGAAACTCGAATGGAGACCCAGAGCACGTGGGTTTGCATATCTATGCAAAACCTGACATACCAAACAGAAACAAACCTTATAGGCGACACTGGTGTACAAGGGCGTGTACCGGGAGTTTCCTACCCCTCTGATATCTCTGGTCCCGACCCATGCCTGGATTGTGGCAATGGTAGACGTTTGCGACAGCGACGCCAGCACCACGGACTGTCATGAGGCGTTGTGACGCGAATTCGATGGAGAATGGGGCAGAGATATCAAAGGGTTCCTCCAGTTATTCCATGGGATGATGGCGACCTCCGCACATACCGCAAGACATTCCGCACCAATGAACGGCGCGAAGCGGTGGATAAAGCCATAAGCAAGGAACAATCATCGACAATAGAGCCAGTCCGAACCATCTCCGGCCGCAGCCTTCCTCCATACTGCAACTATGCGAATCACTCGTTGTTTCGTTAAATGTCATTTCATTAGTTTAAGAATGTCATTCACTAGTCATTTTCATTGAGGGAGTTCAGATACCACAGCCCGTTTCGTGAATATGTTTCCTTGTGTTATCCAATAGACTGTAAAGAAAACCTCAATACATGCAATGACATTAAAAGATGCATTCTGTAATGGTTTGAATATTTTTTGACTAGCAAAAACAATCCTATTCATTTGTTGATAATAGATAAGCGATTATTTTACACAGTGAAAGCCAGAAAACTTACGCAAGGATTTACATTTAATAAAAACAGTGTTATAAAAGTTGCTGTGAAAATTTCAAGAAATTCGCGTAGCCCGTTCACGAGTTGAAAATGTAAAAAAAACTGCATGCATTCTCATCTAGATAGACCTTCTTCGGCTGCCTTGCAATGAGTTTTCAATTTGATTTGCTAGCACTTTTTAGTCCTAATATTTCAACAGCATCTCCTCAACAGGAAAATTAGTTGGCTGGAATTTTTTTGAACATGTTGCCACCATATTTATACTAACGATTGAACTCTCTTAATCATTATGTTTCTTTCGTAATCATTTTTAATCACGTATAAGGCAATTACTCGAACTTTGTATGGCGTATGATTTGTTCTGATAATGTCCCTAGAATATTGAATGAAATAATCTATCCGTCTATCTATATACCTGCATGGATTCTGCGCAAAGTCGCCCTCGGCGTCGCTCATACAGTGATACAGCATGCACTGGGCGCACGAGAGGCACGAGACAGTGGCAATGCCTCGTCTGACCGGATCGGGAGCGTATTCGCAGGCCCCCCTAGGGTTGTGCTGCTCGGAATACAATTCCTGGCAATGCTTGCACCGCATTCGTACGCTGCTGTTACGTTTTCCGCAACTCTTTGTTAGCTGAGATACTATTACGTCCGGCTTTTTGAGTGAGCTGGTCGAGCCACGTCTGTCGTATCTCCCGACTTTGTGGTCCTCAATAACAGGATACTGGTATTCATGATTGAGGGTGGTGAGCTGGACGTATGGGTAGTTGTCCACGCCGACATCGGTCATTGATTCTAAGGGGTGATGTGGCGGCGGTGGTGGCTTCACAGACGGTCCACCAATATAGTGGATCGGAGGAGGCCTGTGTGGATCCGAGGCAAGATCCAAACACTGGGAATGATGGTGGTGATTAGGCTTTCGGACCGCTCCTCGCTGTGCTTCTGATGACGAGCGAGGATCTACCGGGTCCACTGGCAAGTTCAATGTCTGAAATTGTCAAGCGTTATAAAGAATTGTCATAAAACTGTTGAAATCACAATATTCATAATACTGATAATAATTATGTTCGTGTGCAAGAATTATTTCAAATTCATCATTGATATTGGGAGAGAAATATTCAACACATTCCAGGCTCACCATGAAAACATCATCATCCCCAACATCTGAGTGACCACCGTATAAAGAAGATTTGGCAAGCCCTGAAATAAAGAAAAAAAATACATGTATTCCGTGCAAAGTTTGATTATTACTCGGCAGAGGGATGTAAGCAGTTACAACGCGCTGTATCTGTGACTACCAGAAGAATTATAATACTCCAAGACTCACCACCGTAATTATAGATCCACATTGAAAATGCAGCAGAGGAAAAACAAGCATATTACGTCGATGATTACAGATATACTAAACGTTGAGAAAATCATTATCATATGCTAACTATGAAAAAATAGAAATTCATGTTGAATTTAGACGGGCTTCGAAGTTAGATACGGGTAGAGGATACCCGTCATGGACAAATTCATTAAACTCTAGTTGATTGAATGGTGATTCACCTTCCAGCAGCTCTTCAACCGCCGTTCTGACACCCTTGTCGAATGCCCTAGCATCTGCCGCAGTTTGAAAAGTGAGACCAAATTTTTTTTCCCCCGTGCGCCAGTGATGGAACGTAGGCATGACCTTGTTGTATTCAAAATCCTTTTTTATAGTGCAGCTGAGAACAACCTGCGAAATTAACAGATAATGTATTTATTCGTGTGAATGTCAGCGTTGTTCTTGGCTAGAGATTATAGTGGGATTTTTCGTAAAATTGCAGGAAGAAAGATCGTTTGCTGTGTAGTCAATATAATAACAGGTAAACGGCAACAAAAAAAGGTCCTCACAGTTTGATCGGAGAGTCGCTTTCCGTAAATGAGGTATTCATGTTTCCCGTCTGTTGCCCCAGGTGGAGAGGTAGTCGTAGAGTCGTGGGATGTAGAGCCAAGGTTGGAAATTACGCCGGGGTTCGCTGCGCTGGAAGCCGAAGGGACTGACGTAGACGATATTAAGGCGCTAGTCGCAATCCCAGGGCCTGCGTTGTTGATGCCGGGGTGCCCCCCCGCAGACGAGGGGGACCTACGTCTCACAGAGACATTGGACAATCCCCCGCCGCCAAGAGGCACCCAACCCCCAGAGCTGTCGTCCCTTGTCATGACCTGTGCCCTAACCCGCACTAGGTAGTTACCACTGAAAAGTATGAAAGATTTGTCAGCATTGTCGGATGTTTTTTCCCGGTCTGAGATCCTTGAATTCTCTGGGCAAAAGCATGTTGTAAAAATTGAAAATTAGAGTTCGCGTGAGGCGTTGACTTGATGAATGGATCTCGAGGACGAGGACGGCTGAATTGGTCAAGGACGAACAAGGTGGCGCGCACGCACGCACGCACGCATCCACGAAAAATTTAAAACACGCGAGCGACTCGTGGTTGACGCAATTTGCGACGACGACGACGAAACGGAATAATGAACGTCGGCGCGCGTTGACAGACGTACGTATACGTGTTGCAGACGATAATCTGTCGGCAACCACTGGGATTAATTAATGAGAAAATAAATACGACGACGAGAAAATATTAAATTTTCATAATTGAATGAAAGATGGTGGTGGCGGTGACCCGACAAGGGCCTACCTAGCCCTTGGTCGCGAGACAACACTTTTCCACGCACAGATTCGATATGTATTATTTGTACACGTATAACACTCAGAACGGTGCTGCATAAATACGTATACGTGTGTATGTCATGTATACCTGTTCGTAGCGTAAGCAGGCGTATTAAATAGATACGTATGCATATGAATACACGACGGGTATAAATTGTATAATATTTTTGTTGCCCGTGCGTGCGTGCGTTCGAATATTTGTGCGGGCTTATCCATGTATGCATACAAATATAACGGGGCTGTTTTCTCGATGAAAAACATCATTCCATTAGATATATCATCTACTTACTCTTCCGACGCCTCTGTCATGATTCGAGCTGTCAAAGCCTTTACTCGATGCCCACTTTTTCCCAAACTTCACCATTTTCGTTGCATTGAAAAGACATTCGACCGCGACTCTACCGTGTGGACACTTTTTTCTCTTGTACTTTTTTTTTAGGCTAGCGCCAACTACAGGAAGCGCCCCAATCCACCTCCGCCCCCCGCCCCCCGCCCCCCGAATGACCCCGCACTCCTCGAGCCGTAGACCGACGTCCGACGAAAACCCCTTGCTCCGCCGCGCCCGTCGTCGTCGATCTACCCGGACCGTACCAAGAGCGTCCTCGTCGTCCAAGATCCTGTATAACCGTGTGTATAACAGGCCGTCGTTGTTCTCGTTGTCGATGTCGTTGTCGTTGTCGTTGTCGTTGTCGTTGTCGTTGTAGTCGTAGTTTTGATTGAAGTTGGGTACACCTCGATTAGACCAACAAATTAAACTTGGAAAATATCACACTGGTCTTCGATCGACGAGTTTATCAGTTATTATACTGCAAACGGCGTGTAAATGTAATAGCCACGGTCGATCGATGTGCCCATTTGTCGTGCCGACTGCAGAAATTGTCAATTATTGTTATCAAGAAGGAGGCGGGCGTGGAGTACATGGCCAGTATCGCCATACTCGGGTGTATTATATTATTTTTAAAATAACAACCGACTGAATGAAAAGGACCCGCGCAACGAGTCCATTCATCGGCTCGCACTCACACGAGGAACGCGCGGGTCGTGTTACCATCGTATGTGACCATCACCACGGTTGGTGTGGGAATTGTACCACGCTTTTTATAGGCTATCAATTTTATGGGCCGTATATGTGCAGCACTTGGACTTCGTCCAGCTTTAGCCAGTTTAGATTTTTACATTCATCGGCGCGAGCTCCCCCTTCAATGGTTGCGAAATTTAGATCAAAATCGGGCAGAACAATTTTCAGGGAACTACCCGACCTCTTCTCTTGTAGACTGTGGTAGACACTTGTAAATACAAAATGGCAGACGACGAATGCGCCGGATAGCTGCCGATTGGTGGGACCTGCCGCGTAGCACAACCCCGAAGCGCTAGATGGCGCCACATTGATATCAGCGGGCGGCTCACGCGGCTGCATCGACGGGGTTGGGATCCATACCACCATACAGCCGCATACAGCTGTATACACCCCACGGATTCACCCGAAAAGATTATTTGCACACACGGACGATAAACGATTTCCGACGACGGAGTTACCCACAATTGGCGGTTATGTTATGTCCATTCGCGTCCGATCGGCACTCCGCAATGATATTATAACAAGTGGTTGAAGGAGGTTGAAGATCGACGTAGAGAAATGTCAAGTACAATTAGTGGTAAGAATTTGTTGCGTCCAACCGGGCTACAATGCAAAGATCTTCACGAGTATCTAAAGACTCGGCCGCCAGAAATTCTGAACAAACTGTATCACAATCCCCCGATTTGCTTGGCCGTTTTCCGCGAATTGCCAGAAATAGCCAGGCACTACGTTATGCGTTTGTTGTTTGTCGAGCAACCCGTACCTCAGGCTGTCATAGCCTCGTGGTGTTCAAAATTACACACCGACGAGCATCAAAAAGTTGTCAAAATTCTCAACGAGCTTAATATCTGGAGGGAAGCTTCAATACCGGGCGGTCTGCCAGGGTGGATTTTGAATTCTACGTTGAAAAAGAATCTGAAAATAGTGCTGCTCGGCGGTGGTAAACCTTGGACAATGTCAAATCAATTGGAAACTGACAACAAGCCGAGAGACATCGTATTTCTTGATCAATATGCTCTAGAGAGGTGGGAATGCGTCCTCCACTACATGGTCGGTTCACAACAGCAAGAAGGTAAGCAAAAGGCGTACAGACTCTCCACATCTCAACAAATCACTCAGCATATTATCTAATGGTTAACGATTTATTGTTTTGCAATTCTGCAACCCGTTACAGGCATATCGGCGGACGCCGTCAGGATACTGTTGCACGCCGGACTGATGAAACGCGACGAAGAAGACGGTAGTCCCGTGATAACCCAGGCAGGCTTTCAGTTCTTACTTCTGGATACTGCATCCCAGGCAAGACATTCTATTCAGTATAATGACAACAATGATATCATTCAATATCAGTCGTGTCAGAACTCTCTTCTGACAACCGGCCATAATCTGACTCCCCACTTTCAGGTCTGGTACTTTATTCTTCAGTATTTGGATACTATAGAAGCCAGAGGCCTTGATCTAGTCGAATGTCTAACCTTCTTGTTTCAATTGAACTTCTCGACATTAGGAAAGGATTACAGTACCGAAGGCATGTCGGAAGGGCTACTGACGTTCTTGCAACATCTCAGAGAATTTGGTCTCGTCTATCAAAGAAAACGTAAGGCTGGAAGGTAATTATTTGCCGTGGTGAATTTGCGGTATACTTCATCGTATACAATACCTATGCGTCTCATCTGTAACTTGTATCATGCTCATCACGACGATCGTCGCTCTTTTCTTTCAGGTTTTATCCTACCAGGCTAGCATTGAACATCGCCACAGGACAAAACAAGCCGCTGTCTGGCGACCTGGAGAAGGAAGGGTATATCATAGTGGAAACTAATTACAGAGTGTACGCTTATACCAATTCCAATCTGCAGGTGGCTCTGCTGGGTTTATTTTGTGAAATGCTCTACAGGTAAGAATGAAAATAATCCTATAAAGTGTGATCATCCGTCAAGTTTACGGTAATTACCTACTCTTTTGTACATGACAAAGTCAACGACTAATGATTTGTAATTCTTTCTCGTATCAGATTTCCTAACTTGATTGTATCGATTTTGACAAGGGATTCCGTGCGACAAGCTCTGAAGAGCGGGATTACCGCGGAACAAATTGTCGGGTGGGTAGATACTATTACTCAGCAGCCCATATTATTATATTTATCCCCCTTTGATTTGGGACATTGCTTGCAAAACTTGAGTATTGAAAGGTGCCTACTACATTGTGCGCCATAGGTGGCTGACTTTGATTTCACTTCAATTTCGATACTATTGTCTTTGCAGATACTTGAGACAACATGCCCATCCGAAAATGATCGCGCTGGGGCCGCCGACACTACCGCCAACCATCGTGGATCAGGTCAAGTTGTGGGAAAATGAAAGGAATAGATTTGTGTTTAGCGAAGGAGTCCTGTACAGTCAATTTCTCTCCCAAACCGACTTTGAAGTGCTCAGAAATCACGCGCTCGACACACAAGTTCTTATCTGGCAAAGCGACAGGTAAAACTGCGATCTAAAAAGGATCCAAATGTACTTTGCGTCACAGTAGTCGTAAAGTACACTTGAATATGCATGTTTTGTTATCATAAGGTTGCACTACTATTTATTTATTCCTGTACGTATGTAGTATATTTTATTACTGTCAGTCTTAAAAAGCTAAACATACCTTTACCTACTTATACAAGTATAGATATAGTCTGGTGGCAAATGAATTATTCACCTTGTCTTCTTTGTTTTGTTCACAGGAAAAGGACAATGGTGGTCACGAAAGCGGCCCACGATGATGTAAAAAAATTTTGGAAACGTTATTCAAAGGGAGGTGGTTGATTCGAAATCTTATGTCGCCTCACACGTCGTTGTGAAAGGATATTTTTTGTATATCAATTATAATGCACCTCATACCTCAGTCGGAACTGCAGCAATTACACTTCCATAACTGTAACGAGATTGCAAATGCTTCATTACACATGTCTGATCTAATGTAATCTCATTGGAGCAGCATTATCGACAATTATACTATAATACCAAGGTTGATATATGATAATTTGAGTTATTGTTATCAAGAAAGGGATAAATAAATTCGATAAAATTCCGTCTAGCTTTGTGATTTCCCAAATTTTTTCATCGGGGAGCGCATTTATTTCCTGTCATTTCTCCCATTGTCAAATAACATTTCATAATAACCAGGCTGATTAATTGTACAGACGATCGTTGTCGCCAGAGGCTGATGTCAGCGTTGCGGAGCAGCCTTTGGTTTTGGCATTTTAGCTAACAACCCTTGAATCTCTTTTTTCTCATCGTAAGTCTTCCACAATTCGTACAAATTTATTATGTGTCGGGCAATCTCCTGAATCTTCTCCATGTCCGCGTTTAACTCAGCAAACCACGACTTGAGATCCTTTTGCAGTATGACACAGGCGATTTGCAGGCAACCTGTCAATGAAAATGTATGAAACAAAATCAAATAGGTGAGCAATTTTAACGTGAAATTTATGCGACTCTGGTGTCTCACCTATGGCAATTTGATATGGGGGATAAAGGAGGCATACGTCTGTACGCAAGCTGTCGTTGACTATACGCCAAGCCAGCGTAAGAAGCTGATCGTCAGGTCCGACATCTTGTACGAGTGTTAACAGAGGACGATAAGGTTGATAAACTATAAGGCAGCAGTCTAGGTGTTCCAAGAGATAAAATTCACATTCTAGGATATGGTTGGTCCGGTATGGAAATTCCTGAGAGTAGGCGTAGTTGAATTTATTCTTTACTGTAAAAACAGAGTGACAAGAAAATTATCTACAGAGAATAGAGTTGGGCGTAAGCCAAAGATGAACTTACCGACGGTTTGGCATGTTGTTATAAGTCTTGTGTTAGATATAACACCAAATTCTTCAACCTTGGAAGCCAGGAACACAGAAGTTGGGGCCAATAGCAAGGGGTCGATGCATTTCAGACTGTTTCGAGCGTAGAATCTTTTGAAATATACCGTGGCAGTCGCTATCACTTGCTGTCTCAGTTTCAGCTGTTCCCCTAATATCTGAATAACTGCAAAATTGGACAAGCAGTCAGACATCGATCGTTCAGTTTCGCTGGTTCGTCCACCGTTTCAGCTAATTCTCTGTGCCGCTATTAATACTCACGGTTAGAAAAAAATATGAATAGCCTTTGATATTCATCTTCAGATAAAATAGAAAGGTCGTGCTGACGTTCTCGTACCAAGTCCTGTTTGTCAAGTAACCATTGTTGGCTGAAAATGAACAATCAATCGAATTCCGAAACGTCAGTGTCACGTATTTCGTATACTTGGAGAGAGTTTGAGGTTAGGACTTACTGATGGGAACTGTGCCAAAAATTTCCAGCCATTATTTCTACAACGTTACGGATGCTAGATTGCCGATGGGAGGTATTTTATACCCGTACTCATCTTTGTTTCTGTGATTTTTTTAAAATGAAACTCGATTTGCTTCGCGTACTCGATAACAACAAGCATTCACTACAATATTTGTCTATAACCGCTGGGTGCTGAACAGTGCTGACGGGCGACAGAAACCGAATGGTGCGGAGTTGGGGGGAGGGTATGCGTAGAAGGGTTACGAGGAGTCCCATCTACAACTCTATCCACTTTCCGTGTTCGAACGAACGTTGCGCACTGCAGGAGAGTCGAAGGAGAAGGAAAAGGAGAAGAAGAAGAACCAAAGAGAGAGGAATAACAACAACGCGACTCAGTGCCATTCAGTGCTGTACTACTGTAATACTGTGCCATCGGGCGACGATGTTTCATCGTTCGTCGTCGCTGGTTTGCACCGCTGAAGATCAATAGGTAATCAATCTGTGGAACAGAGCAGAGAACGGTGCCAGGATACTAACGACAGGCAGTAAAGATATAGATACCGAGATGCAGAGGGAGGAGAAACAGTTGGACGCCGCTCTCGAGGCGATTATTCTGCGGGTGACCGATTTAAAATCTTCCATCGCCTCAATGATTTACAAACTGGAGCACGAATACGAGACTCTCAACTGGCCGAATTTCCTCGACAATTTTGCGCTAATTTCGGGTCACGTGAGTAACTGAGATATCTTGTCACTATTGAATGTCCCGCGCACCCGCCGCGTATAGGTTATCTTCAATCCGCGAGATATTTGGCAATAAGATTGGGTGGCAAATACAAGAACAATAAATTTTTACCCACAGTTGACTAGCCTTTCAAAGATTCTCGGACACGACAAGGGGCCGAATCTGAGAAACCTGACGATACTGCCACTGTTACTCAGCCCGGAGAAAGACGAGGACCTCTTGCGAACTACTGAAGGTAGAATATCCACTTTTGCACACGACCTTGTGCCAGATTATCTGCGAACAAAGCCAGAGCCCCAGGCCGAACAGAAGATGATGCATCTTGAGAACAAGGCCATAAATCTTAACTACGACGCTTCACAGGTAAATACATTCAACGAGAAGGACCCGATTATCTTTCATCCCTCCACCCTTCATCCGTCTCCTTCTCTTGTGTTCAGAGAGTATTTTATAAGATTCATTCTCCAACTGGCTGCTGCTTGGCCTAGTCATGAATAGAAATAGTTTGCCCTTCTCCCTTTTCTTCTCGCCAGCTATTCAAAGACTGCTTATTCTCTCATGGTGGGTAAGATCTAGCGATATATAGGTAGCAAACACTTTAGCGCATTTCTGCTGGAACGAAAAAAAAAAAACAAGATAAATTGATTGAAAGGAATTATAGAGGTTCTTTTATTTCTCTGTTGATATGCAAACTAAACGACAAATAGGACTGCAATGTAAGCTACCATCAGCTGGTTAGAGATTTACTTTTTGTTCCATTCGCTCTAGACCGATTCCGCTCATCAATGTGGATTGTCTTAATGAAAAAAATTCCAGTGTCGCTTTGTTGTATTCCTGAGCCTGCCGCAACAACTGGTTTTCCATTGTTCATATATCGAGATGGGGTGGATACGGTTTGTAATCGTATGTAGGTATCTGACGCCAGTTTTTACGGCAGGCTTACCCAGCTGGAAAAGGTCATTTCTTCGAGTAATCGGTCTATCCGGCGAGTGGAACGCAGCACCTTGCCCCGAATAATATCGTTGCTAACTTTCTGATTAAATTGGCTTTCAGAAACAAGTCGCCCAGTACAACAAGGTAGTGAGCCATGTATGGGACATTGCCAATAAAGCACGGGAAGAATGGGAAGGCGAAGCAGGTGCTAGGGCTTCCCAGGCCCAAACAAGCAGCTCTGCTGATACCCACACCCTTGTCGCAGCGGTAGGAATGGGAAAAGGCCTCAAGGTAATCACTGATTTCATCATTATTCCCGATAAGCGGTATTTCATGTCTGGGAGGACGTTGTGCAAGTCTAAACCTCTGAAAATAATTTCCTGACTATTCTATTTTCTCCTTTCTAGTCCGACTCCGGACAAATAGGGCAGTCTGGGGTGAGTCCGGGACCACAAGGAGTAATGGTGGGCAGATCTGGTGGCCAGTCACAGGCTGCTGGACAGGGACCAATGGGAGGTACTTGCCAGCCACGTTTACACTTTAAATTAGAATTTCTTGACCCAATTTCTAACGTTAATGACGAATAATAACTAAGAACAAGCTTGTGCCAAGATAATGCATGTATGATTGTCTTTCAGTGGGTCAGATTGGAAAAGCTCCCAGTGCGATCAAGACCAATATCAAAGCGGCCTCGCAAATTCATCCCTATGGACGCTAACGGTTTTGCCACGATTCTCCGTGGCTTGTCTCATTGTCAGCGAACCGGTTATGAACTGTAAGAAGATCACCGAGCTGAGTTGGATATTAGTCTCTTCCGAATAACAGCTATTTCACGTTGCGAAAATTTCATATTCCGACCAGGGCGAACATGGAGGTGGAAAACGATTAGATTACCCCCAAAGTCCGTCTACCGGCTAAAGAGTTGTTACTTAACTGAGGAAGCTTAGAAATGCCTACATTAATCTCTGATATGAAAAATGCTCCATTAAGTGCCGGATAAATGAATGCGAACGTGTATAGATGACTAAGCGTTGATTGTTTTCCAGAGCAAAGGTGAAGAATAAAATAATACATTTTCAATGAATTTAGAGAGCGTAACTTTATTTTTCATTTCACTGTCACGATAGAAATATACGTACACAACGATACCGGAATTTTTATAAAAATATTTAGGATATCCATTTCAGAATTGAGACCTACCTAAGCGAAACAGATTTCAGCGATTGGTCCTACACCAGACAATTGCTCCTCAATTGCTGTTGATTGCTCTACCCTTAGTTCTAATTGCTCTGCGATAGTTTTCCAGAAAATATGTGCGTAATATTAACAGTGGGGCGCGAGCTACATCATAGTTCGGAAGCGTCTTGAATATCACAGAACTTGGATGATTCGTTGGACACGAAATAACTATTCCCCAAACCCTCTTAACTCCATAGATGAGTCTACGACGACTTGTTCTTTCTGAAACAGACGACAAAAACCATTGAACATTCATTAATCAGCTACAAGATGTACACATCCATATTTTTACACTTTTGAAAAATAAGAATTGATGAAATTGTTGAAAAATCAATAAATTCTTAGTTGCTTCGTTTGAAATTCATTTTAAAAACTATTAAGCATCGATAATTGGTCTACAATACATATACTCACTGGATTATAACGCTTTTCGATCGTCAAAATTTGTTAAACTAACGAAAAACTAGGTAATAATTACTCATTGTTGGTGAAATTGACGAAACGAACCATTCATCGTTCATTGTACAGCCTCCGGATGTAGATGACTGAATTCCGACGCTCACTGGCCATCAAAATTGATCAAACTCTCGGTGAAAGATCGAATTACGAGTCAGTCTTTTCCTAAATTGATGAGGAGAACCGTCACAAGTCTATCGATTGTCCTCAAGATGTCTAGAAGAAGATTTCGAGGCTTCCCGAACGTGAAGATCGAGAGAGCCTTCTGTCATATGAGCCTACGACGACTTATCCTCCCTGAAACAGACAACAAAAACCATTAAACGTTTATTAATCAGCTACAAGATGAACAGATCAATAATGCTCATTTCTATTCACAAACGCAATAATAACGGTGCAACTAACGATGGAAGAAATAAAAGAGGAAGGAGGAGGCCACCCACCCTCCCACTTCCTCCCCCTTCCTCCAAGGATAATAATACAGCTTATTAATTATAAACGCAATGATATTGCATGAAGTAACAATGCAGGCGATAAAAGAGGAAGGGGGAGGCCACCCACCCTCCCACTTCCTCGCCCTTCCTCCAAGGATAATAAATACAGCTTACTAATTATAAACGCAATAATATCGAATGAATTAACAATGCAAACGATAAAAGAGGAAGGAGGAGGCCGCCCACCCTCCCACTTCCTCCCCCTTCCTCCGAAGATAATAAATATAGCTTACTAATTATACACGCAATAATATCGAATGAATTAACAATGCAAGCGATAAAAGAGGAAGGGGAAGGCCACCCGCCCTCCCACTTCCTTCCCCTTCCTCCCCATACCGCTGAGATTACTACAGATCTAAAATACCTACAAATACGAGCTACGACTATGTAATAATAATAATAATAATAATAACATAAAAACTAAAGAATCAAACCGCGGTCGCGATAAAAAAAAAACGGCCTTGTCCCCCTGGGGGGGCGCGGAGGGGATGGGGGATAAAAAAAACCCCCCACCCCCTCCTGCCGCCCCCCCAGGGGGCAAGGCCGCCGTATGTACATAATGTATCATACGTAAAATATAATAATCTAATAATCGATTCGAGAGATTATTATTCTAAGATTAAATTACATTCATCATACAATACTATATCGTATATACTATATAGTATACTAGATACTATATACTATATACCATATACTCTAATTAAACTAGTTGGCTGAAGCAGCTGGCGACATTCCCACGCTGTCCTTGTGGTGCGGCATCTTGAAGAAAATGTTAGGCCCTTCCTCTGGAAAAATATTCAGAGATCTTCCGGTCGTTCGACACTGTGTGTAAACGAATCCATTTTCCAGCTCGCCCGATGCGATCCTGTGGACCAATTTCATATTTTCATACAAAGCTAGCTCACAGAAGAAGAAAGACTAAAGATTACAATTAATATCGATAAATCATTTGTGAATTAAAACGGGGAAAAGACACGTTACCTGATATTGATAAGGTGGAGGAGCATCTTATCCCCGAACGTTTATCGGTAAAAAAATATGTGATGTAGCGAGGGCATGTGTCTCACAGATCGTAGTACATACATCGTGAAAAATATCCGCTCCCCTTCTTGATTTTGGGATGTGCTACAAACGTATCAAGAGTCCAATTATATCGATACACCGATCGCATAGGAGCAGTGCAAAGTTAGAGGAGATGAATGACTGGTCAGCACTGTTTGAATCACAGGTGTGAATGACCATACTCGTTAGTTATCTGTGAAAACAATGATCTATAACATTGAATAACAAATACTGCTGGAATAAAAAAAACTATCCCATACCTCGAATATGCTCTAGAACATCCTGTACGAATAGTTCGTAGTTGTAGTCAAACTGTCATAGCAGCAGCTGTCGCTGGAGTACATGGTCCATCGTTTAAGATACACAATTTTAACATCCAAATTGAATTAAACCAATAGGCGACGAAACCTCAAGTCTAATGTCATACATCTCAGTGATCTTTCAATATCAATTGAATTTGTATTCTTTATCTGTATCTGGATCTTTTCCAAGTCTTGGCTACGTATACAGAATTCATAAATCGAACAATCTTCTATGAATTGAAATGATGTAGCGATGGCATGTGTCTTACAGATCGTAGCACATACATCGTGAAAAATATCAGACTTTCTTTCCAAAATTTGTATGTGCCTTCAAACGAATCAACAGTCTAATTATATCGACACAACGATCGAATAGGAGCAGCTCAAAGTTAGACAAAAGTAATGACTGGTCAACACTGTTCGTACCAGAGGTGCGAATGACTATACTCGTTGGTTATCTGTGAATTGTGAAAACTATGATCTATAAGATTCATTAACGAATACCAATGGAGAAAAAATATATACATACATATATATATATATATATATACACCATACCTCGAACCTGCCCTAGAACAGCCTGTACAAAAAGTCCGTAGTTGTAGTCAAACTGTCAAAGCAGCAGCGACAGCTGTCGCTGAAATACGTGGTCCATCGTTCGAGATATAATATTCAAACGATTGGGTTTTCCGTTGAAACATGGTATAACTCGAGTGCAGTTACAGTTTAGTACAGCGAATGTACGAAAAGATGAGCACGAAATCGTTGATCTTCTTCTTTGTCAATTTTACTGGATATCTGCTTTTATCCAGAAGCTATGCACCAGTGTTTTATTCTTCACGTTCTTATTTATTTGTTAGGTTTTTGATGAATTCGCCAATTTGATTATAGCAAATAGAAATTCGTTGATTTATACACCGCAAGTCTCGCGACCGGCGAAACGTCCGCTCAGCGCCTGGTCTGAGAGCAGACTGAGGTCGTTCGTGGTGCCGGCAATAAGGTAAACACGGGGGTGGGGGAAAAATTAGGCTAGCTGAGATCCACGCTGAGATCCGTAAACAACACGAGCCAGCCGTTGGCGACGCGTGACCGCGCGTACCCGCGTCGTTCACGCTACTAGTTGAAAGACAAGGAGAACGATATGTGAATGATAGAGAACATGTGAATGACAGAGAAGCCGTAACACATATGTTTTTGTTTTGTTCCCTTATGTGCAGCACGACCTCTTTGTCGCTCTAGTATAATCTTTGTTCTCTATCTCTGTCTGGCAACTCGTCAGACTCGTCCCAATGCTAAAGCATAGGCAATGCGCGGTCCAGAAGTAAGTATATGGTCTAAGTGCGACTCAATGAAGAACAAAAAGGAAAATAGGCGAAAAAACAATAACGTACTGTTATACGCGCAAGATAATGAGCTATTGAATGTTTAGTCGATTTTGAGAAACCAAATAAATTACACGAGCCGAAAAAAGAAATTGTTGAATTCTATTGTCTTAATTATTATAACTTATACACTCAATTGGAATACTCACCAACTTTATACGCTGGTTTAGTTGCCATTTCATGTAAATAATTAGAACTTATTTTTATCTTTAATAACCGCTAGTATCTAATCAAGAGTTTTTAAACAAAGATCGAACACTGTTTTAATCCACGCATCGCGTTGTATTGAATTGCTATACCTACACCCCCTATACCTATTGATAGTATAGCACCTCACTGTAGTATATTGCCGTGTCTCATTTTGTAAGCGAAGTATATACTAATCGAAAATGAACAATTTCCCCATTCATAATCAAAGTCCGCTTATAGCAATCCGATTGTTACGAACAAGCATTGAAAATTCTCAATTATTTATGGTTATGGTCAAATGTTGATTGGAATATTACTCATGTCCGACGTGCTTTCGTTTAGTTGATGTCAGCCTCTTCGCAATGTATATTTATATCTCCTCGAACGCGTAACGACGCGTCGTATACCACTTGTCACAGGAGCTGCCTCTCACTGCCTCTCTTCACACACGACACTTGTTCACTCGATAACGTCACGAGGGCCACTGAAGTCACTACTGACCCAGTGACAGCCGACAGGTGCTACTAACCTAGGTCAGTGCTGTTTATTGGTGAGTGGCAGCGGAGCTGTGGCGACCGCGTCACGACCACAACGCCTCTTCAGCCTCAAGAGGGAACTCTTCCCGGCGAACACGACGCCTCTATTGTACTTAAACAAAAACCTTACTAGTCGTACCTTTCCCGCCACAGCTCTAGCGTCCTAATATTAACTATGTTCCTATTTTTATCATTAAATAACCATTAATAAAGAAACTAATACGTTTTATAGAATTCCAACTGACTGAATAATTTGTGTGGGTAACTCAGAACCTTACTCCACATTACTGGTGACCCCGACGTGATCTGAAAAAGACAAGCGAATTCCACATAAAACCTAACCTAGAGCTCAGCCATGGCGAACGCTAACAACGACAATCTCGAGAACGACCAACGCGACAATCTTCCACCAGACCCAAACCTAAATGGCAACCCACCATCACATGAGATTGTCTATACTGTCAACAGACCTCAACTACCTGGATTTTTCAAGGATCAACCTGATATTTGGTTCATGATAGCCGAAGCAGAGTTTGCCTCAGCACGAACTCGAAGCGATGACGTCAAATTCAACACTATCGTCAGAGCTCTGGATGTCAACACGCTGCGCCAAGTCACTGATATCCTCAACAATCCACCAACAGGAGCTAAGTATCAAACTCTGAAACAAGCACTCATCCAACGTGTTTCAGATTCCAGACAAAAACAGCTTCACAAATTACTCAAAGAAATGGTCTTGGGCGATCGAAAACCTTCACAACTCCTACGAGAAATGCGAAACCTAGCCACTGGTGCGCTCGGTGACGAAATTCTTCAACAACTCTGGCTCGACCGACTGCCGATGCACATCAAGCCACTTCTCGTAACCTCGAACAACGTTGATCTCACTACCTTGGCTGAACTGGCCGATCGTGTCATTGAAGCATCAACTAGCTCATTTGTCATGTCCACATCAAACAACGTAAACAGGGTAGACACAGGAAACACCACCCAGAGCCTCGAAAAAAAAATTGATGACATGCAACAGATGCTCGCTTACTGCCTCAAAGAAATCAAAGAACTAAAACAAACACAACGACAGCCACAACCGAACGCTCAATCAAGATCAAGATCCCACACGCCTGACCGAAAAGGAATCTGTTTCTACCACCACAAGTTTGGAGCGCTAGCCAACCGCTGTACAACGCCCTGCAACTATGGCAAAGCAGCTCCGGAAAACTAACTTCGCTGTCACCGATTCTGGTGGTTGGTGACAGCAACAACAACCTACCACCTCAAGAGCTCCGTCTACTCATCTTCGATAAAAAAACAGGCCAGAAATTTTTAATAGATTCTGGATCTGTTGTCTCCATAATACCAGCCATTAAATTTCGACAAGGCAGTTCACCAAGCGACCTCACGCTATACGCCGCAAACAGTTCACAAATACACACCTACGGTACAAGAACACTTGATTTGGATCTCAACCTTCGGAGAAACTTCTCTTGGTCCTTCATTATTGCAGACATACAAACAGCAATAATTGGGGCTGATTTCCTCACCCACTACAGTTTACTCATCGACCTTAAGAATCAACAGCTAATTGATTCCATCACGACTCTCACTTCAAAGGGTGAAATACTGAAAACACCACAATACAGTATTTCCACGATAAACTCTGAGATGCCATACTCTGACCTTCTGCAGGAATTCATCGAAATCACAAAACCGCCCGCCACACCAACTCTCAACAAATCTGATTTTGCTCATAGAATCATTACGACTGGACCTCCTGTCACTGAGAGATGTCGTAAGCTCGCCGGCGCAAAAGCAGCAGCGGCTAAAGCAGAAATCAAGAAATTACTCAGCAGCGGCATCATCAGACCATCAAGCAGTCCCTGGGCAAGCCCTATCCACATGGTACAAAAGAAAAATGAAGACTGGAGACTGTGTGGCGACTACAGAAAACTCAACGCTGAAACTGTACCCGATAAGTATCCACCGCCTCTGATTCAAAACCTCTTTCCACTACTACATGACAAAAACACCTTCTCAACACTAGACTTGGCCAAAGCTTATCACCAAGTACCCATGCACGACGACGACAAAAAAAAAACAGCTGTCATAACGTCATGGGGCCTCTTTGAGTACGTTGTGATGCCTTTTGGTTTAAAAAACGCCACTCAAACATTCCAAAGATACATCGACTCAATTTTTCGAGACCTCGACTTCGTCTTTGTCTACATTGATGACATTCTGGTGATGTCAGAAAATGAACAACAGCACAGAGAACACCTTCGACAAGTTTTCCAAAAACTCAAAGAACACTCACTAACAGTCAATATCACCAAGTGCATACTTGGCCAACCGGAAGTCAACTTTTTGGGTTACTCGATCAACGCTCAAGGTTTTGCTCCCACCGCAGAACGACTAGACAAAATTCACGACTACGCAAAACCTGAAACAGTTTCGGAACTTCGACGATTTCTGGGAATGATCAACTACTATAGAAGATGCATTCCTGAAGCAGCTCGACTTCAAGTACCTCTCAACAACTTCCTCAAAAACTCAAAAAAAAAGGATAAAACCAAGATACAATGGACGAACGACACCAACGCAGCTTTCGAAGCTTGCAAAAACAGCTTGAACTCCGCAGTCAGGATGGCTTTTCCATCACCAACCTCACCTTTAACTCTTTCGACAGACGCTTCTTCCACCGGCATTGGAGCAACTTTAGATCAACTCACAAACGAAGTTTGGCAACCAATTGGACATTTTTCCAGAAAGCTCAGTGACACGGAACGTAAATACAGCACTTACGACCGTGAACTTCTTGGCATTTTTGCCTCGATCAAACACTTCCAACACTTACTGGATGGTCGGCACTTCATCATTAAAACCGATCACAAACCGCTAACCTACGCATTCAAACAGAAACTTGAAAAGGCTTCTGAACGCCAACTCAGACAACTAGACTACATTTCGCAATTTTCCACAGATACTATCTACATAAAAGGTGACGAGAACGTCGTCGCAGATGCTCTATCGCGCATAAACACGATAGAGATGCCAACAACGCTCAGCTCAGCAACCATACAACAAGCACAGCAGGACGATGAAGAACTACAAGATTTGATCCGCAATTCGACATCATTGCGACTACAAAAGCTAACCATCGAACCCGATGTTAAAATCTACTGTGACATCTCATCTGGAATTGTGAGACCTTACATTCCACAGTCTCTCCGAAAAATTACGTTCAACACAATCCATGGCTTATCACACCCTAGTGCAAGAAACACCTCTCGTCAACTCAGGGAAAAATTCACTTGGCCAGGAATACGCAAAGACACCATTAAATGGTCTCGTGAATGCCTCGCATGCCAAAGAGCGAAAATACATCGTCACAACAAACTACAACCAAACCACATAGATGTTCCAGACAGCAGATTCAACCACATTCATCTTGACATTATCATGCTACCCAACGTCAAAGGATATCAATATTGTCTTACAATCATTGACCGCTTCTCTAGATGGCCAGTAGCCGTCCCACTTCAAAACATCACTGCCGATACAATCACGACAGCATTATTCGACCACTGGATCGCTCACTACGGAACTCCCATCACCATCACTTCTGACCAAGGTTCACAATTTGAATCCACACTCTTTCAAGCTATAGCAAAATTCATTGGAGCTAAAAAAAACAGAACCACACCATATCATCCCCAGTCCAATGGCATCGTAGAGAGATGGCATAGGACCCTAAAATCCGCTCTCATGTGCTCACCCAGGCCGTGGATGGACATTCTATCTACCGTACTACTAGGATTACGCACCTGCTTCAAAGAGGACATTCAATCCACGCCAGCCGAGATGCTCTACGGAACCAGTCTCAGAATACCTGGTGAATTTTTCGTTTCACAAGAAATGCCTGCCAACCCTCAGATATTCGTCGAGAAACATCGAGAATACATGCGTGCTCTCCGACCTACACCTACTGCTCACCACGCTCAATCTCGTGTTTTCATCTTAAAAAACCTGGACACATGTTCACATGTTTTCCTACGATGTGACCACGTGAAAGCACCGCTAGAAGCACCCTACATTGGACCATACAAAATAATCGAAAGAGTCTCAGACAGACTTTACAAAATCAACGTCAACGGCACGGAGAAAAACATCTCCATAGACCGACTAAAACCAGCCTACATAAACAAATCTGACACGAACATCGACGCAACTCCCAAAAGCCCAACATCACAGACACATCATTGGGGTTCGTCCATGGACAAACCAGCGAAGACCTATCAAAGAAAAATAACTTTCAAAACTCCCGCTGAAAGTCACTCAGGGGGGAGTGGATGTGGCGACCGCGTCACGACCACAACGCCTCTTCAGCCTCAAGAGGGAACTCTTCCCGGCGAACACGACGCCTCTATTGTACTTAAACAAAAACCTTACTAGTCGTACCTTTCCCGCCACAGCTCTAGCGTCCTAATATTAACTATGTTCCTATTTTTATCATTAAATAACCATTAATAAAGAAACTAATACGTTTTATAGAATTCCAACTGACTGAATAATTTGTGTGGGTAACTCAGAACCTTACTCCACAGAGCTAGGGCTGGCAGTGCGATCTCGCGGTTGCGTTGCCGAACTATTTTCTGTCGATAACGTAGGTATCGCTCGTAGTGTGCAACCCGCGTGTCATTGCTGTGATCCATAACTGGAGATTACATATCGTAGGGCGTACCTATGCGATGACTAGAAAGAGCGCGAGTTCCAAAATTCAAATATGAATGTATATTATATTAGGGCCCGACAACCGGCAGTGCGAGGGCACTGTGCTGATGTTGCACTATTTTTAAAAGATGTTTCAGATGCGAGATTCAAGTATAGACTGAAGGTTTCCTTTGCGCGAAATTTCGTTCAATTATGTTGGGTAGTCAACATTTATCTAGGTAATATGCAGAGGAATCAACTCCAACTGGGAAAGTCTAGAAAATATTCTTGCCGAGAACATTGCCGGACATAAAATTTTTGACAGACACAAGCTTTTTATTCGGGTCAATTGTCTGGAAATCAACGAAAATTCAATGATTTACAACGGCATCTATTTTTTTTATTTAACAACAATTACTAAATAACATACACTTTTCGATTTCCCGAGTCGGAACTTTCACTTCAATGGTTGATACAACATAATACTATACAAAAACCCTTAGAAAGGAATATCCACGTAGATGATTCATAATTCTACGCACAATCGCGCACCTCAATGCAATTCAAAGGTAATTACAGTTACCTAAATGTGGATATAACGCATCGTTCAGCATACGCCTATATCTTAGAATCTACGTAGCGTTTATCATATGAAAATATAGTTTCGCAGAAATGAAATTTAGTCATTTATTCTTTATCCTATAATTAAGAAAATCTCACACCACTTCGAAAGCACGGCTTCGATACACATAACAAATAAAATAGAATCACCTTTTAAGGAGTTCCCTGAAGGTCTCGAACTCCTTCTCAGAATTATGATACATAGACACGTCTACTGGTCTCGCAAAGTTCAGCGTTTAAACAGTCGATAAAAAAGTAAAAAATGAAACGAAATGGCACAAGCATATAATAGACACGAGTAAGACTCCCCATACTGTATACAACCTTGAGAAATTATCCAATTGCTTCGCTCTGTTTTATAATGTTTAAATAATACAAGTCTCGCTTGGACAGAAAGATATACATACATACAGGTATGTCAGCCTGAAATCCAAAGCCAATCGAGTGCGGCAACATTGAAGTATGTTTTACACTGTTTTCAGTACCTGTCACTCGGTTTTGAATGTGGGTAGTCGACTCACTACCCAAAATGAATAAGAATGGAAATAAAAATAAGCTTACGTATAGCCTGGAATAGAAAATATACCGCGTTATCCCGACTGTAAGTGGGATGTTGGTCTTTTATCTTTGATACGACTTGGGGTACAGCTCTTACTCGACTCAAAGGCAGGATCACAAATATTTGCGATCTCTGTAATAGAAATGTTTGAAATCGAGTATAAAGATTGAGAGACGACTTATATAGTTTGTACAATGCGGTAAGTTCACCCCGAATCTTACGTAATTGATTATAGAAATAGTCGAATACGTGAGGGTATTATCGGTCGTCACTTCGTCAGTCTTGTCGGACTATCAATTCGGTTGGTCATTCAGCATCCGAAGATCCGCAAGTGGATTTAGAACGAAAGTTCGATCTTCCATAACTAAGGGCTGAGCAGAGATCGATTTCTCCTGGCGTTCGGAGTATAAAATCCCCGAGGATCACCGTAAACTGGTTCAAACTCCGAAAACGGTCTGAGCGATGTATTGGCGCTGCCCGGGCTCGGAGTCCTCGTCGTGTTAATGTCACCTGAAGAAGCCGGCGTCGTGTACGTCTTTTTTATAGGAGGCGGACACCTTTCTGCTATTGATAATAAGCAAAGAAATAACGGGTGAATGGAGGGAACAATGATCTAAGGGGAAAAAAAAAAAAATACTGGAAGATCTTCTGATAATTCCAGTGTACGAAATATTCAATTAACGTTACCAGAATAAATGCATAGGTTTCGGTAAAAAACAGAAGGGACTATAAACTTCTACTCACCAAAGATCGTTTTATTCTTCACAGATGCGTTGATGCTCATCATTTTAGTCCCGTAAACTGTAAAATATGAACAATTGTAGATCATTATGCATTAATCATTATTTGTAGTGGCAAAGGGTATGTTAATAATTATTTCCGTTCGAATAATCAAATACAAGTATCAGCTGCAATTTTTTGGGATAAAATGTTATGATTCATAATTCAGGTGAAAAATTACTCAAGCCGCATAAAGAAAGTAGAAACATGAGAAGAATCTTTGGCTTACTGTAGAAAAATGTGACTACCAGAGCAGCAAATGTTCCAAATGTATATCTGTGGTAGTACGTGTAATCCAACCAGCTTATGCCGGTGATTGGAGGGGCCTGATCATACTTGGACACCCTGACAAGGATCTGAAATATTTCGAAAAAGCAGTGATGAGTTGTTTTATTATTCCTGGAAAAGAAATGAATATGATAGACGGGTAAAAATGCGTACACGAGCGGAATTATGAAAATGTTGACGAATCAGGTACACGGACATATAATATCTACTATTGGTAATTACTTACAGACACATCTTGCTTAGTAATTTCGTTAATCACTCGAATTTTGCTACCCTGTAATTCGTCGTGATTATGCGTCAATCGAACTTTGAACTGTGCGACGGTGTCATGTGTACTCTGGGGTCCGGTGACGAGGGCAACACCTTCCGGCAACTGAATCTGAAACGGTAATTCGAAAATATGAAAAACCGAATTCCTGATTGTGAACGGGGCGACGAGAGTCAAGAGACTCACCGACAATTGGGCCAGTACTACGGGGATTCCGTATACTTGGATGAACGCGGATGGTGTTGGAGTTGTCGGTGTTACGGCGAACAGAATATCTTTTGCCGGAACGTAAACGGGTGGCGAAAAAGGTATGGGAACCGGCGTGGCCTCGATTTCGCGACTTTGTGCCCCGATGTAAACCGAGATGTCCAAAATGCTGGTTGTTCTCGAGGGCGAACCAACCGGAATCACGTCACAGTAGTAGAACCCTATGAAAGAGAGGAACAAGACGGAAATAGGATATAGTATAATCCGAGTAAGATCCGAATGTGCCGGACGGAATAGAGTATGTTGTAAAAGATTGTGTTGCCTACCTGTTGCAATGTCGAATCTTGGCCTGGTGATGAATAGATCTTTAACATTCACGGATGAAACGCTATCCGAGAATCGAATAGTACAGGTGAAGAGAAATGTGCTTGGAGAGAAATTGGGCCGCTTCCGACATCCACCCTCGGCGCGAGCCAATATGTTGTTCTCCTTGCTGCCCTGGTTGATACTTTTCAAAATCAAGGGGACCCCCAAGACCTCGGTTCCGGTTATATTTTTACCCCGTTCCGGGACGATGATTATCTGAAACAATTTCAGCATGAATATGTATGGAGTTTCGTAATTTCGTACGAAATGAAACAACTTCTGTGCATAAAATAACACGTGAGTGAAGGAAGAGAAAACCTATCAGTCATTGTCGACGTACTTTGGAAATTGGTTGAATATCTAGTAGAATTTCACCGCGGGCTAAAGTTGCCAAGCTATGTTTGACGCGTACACGTCCTGGGCCCAATGCTCTGCCTATACCGCTTGCCAAATCGATGGTCAGTAGTTCAGTGTTCGAGGACTGCCAGTATCCGGGATCTCCGTCGTTCGAGAGTAGAGGCATAGAGAAGCATACGATATCGCCGACCGTCAGGATCGTCTAATGATAATCTTCATGTATTTCAATATATCGCGAATGTCTAGATAAATGGGCTTGCCTTCGATTGGAAACAGTGACGCACCTTTTGAGGGAAGAGAATATCCCCGACAATCATGTTCACATAGTCAAACAGTCCCTTTGGATGTTTCTCATCGTGAATCTTGGCAACCATGTGTCCACTGTGCGTAAATTTGACGGATATCAGGTTTTCCGGTCCGGTAACGAATGCGGCCAAATCTGCGCGGTTCGTCAAGACGGCTAGCTTCGTTTGACCGGCGTTAAACTTGGTCCCAACATTATCGTAATATCCAACTGCATAATCCAACTCCATACCTTTAGGCAAGGCGTAGAGTTTTTCACCAGGTCTCACACGCACATCTGAGTTGAGCTCAAGCATCATGTAATGGATCGGTTTCACCTGAAGAAGGTAATTGTCATTGATATTATTAAGAATAATGATAATAAAATGAAGAATTCATAGATGAAGAAAATCCACCTGAGCCTGTGGAATAACAGTGTTATTAGTTTCAATGAAATAAGACTGAAGTCTGTTGTTGAACTGACCTCAATGACCACCATGAGTGTTTGTTTCAAGGCGTAAGCTTCAGCGCTGGTGATTGAGAGTATAGTTTTGCCTAGGGCATCGCCAGATCTGACAACGCCATTCTTATCGACTGTAACACCCTTGCTGGTCGAAGTCAGGGCATTTGAATCCTCGGTATCGCCGATATTTCCTTGTGATAAAATCCTGTATGTAGTTAAGCTGTGTTTGTCTCGATTAGTTTGTAATTTGAAAACAGAGTTTGGAGCCATGAGTACCACCGGCCTTCCATAGCCATTTTCTACGCCGAGCAGATGTAGCTCTTTGAATATCTCTATCTTCAAAAACGCGACGAATGTAATGCCTTTGTCAGATCCGGTGATCAAATTCGATGGTGTAACGTTCAGATGAATAGTTGCCAATCCTGGCTGCAGACCAGTTACACGTACAGAAGCCTCATTATCATACGCAATATTAATTCCCGTGCCCTCGTACATGTTGTGAAGTTTAACAATCTCCGACTGGTCGCCAGTTGACCAGAGAAATCTCATCTCTGTTTTCATCGAGCCAATTACAAGGGGCGTTACTTGGTCGGGTGTACCGAAAGCCCAGACAGGGACAGTCGCGCCAACCTTTATCCTTAGAGTCGGCGAAGTTATCTTGATGCCTTCCAGGGGTACAACGCGTACTTGGATACTGTCTCTCGAATATACGACGCGTTTACCGCTCGGAACAAGGCCGACAGCGATAGCTGATATATTTGTCACGCCAAATAATTTACCGTCCAGCATACCATCCCGGCTGACGCCAAGAGTATCCGAGTCCCCGCTGATGAACTCAATTTCGGAATTAGACGGTCCACCTACTGTAGCGAGTTGATAAACTGTCCCCACGAGAATAGTGAAGTTTCTTGGCGTTATTAACAAAGGTGTAAAGACCTGAACGGTTACAGATACACTGCGTATTTCTTCCTCGTCTTTACCGCTGCCAAAATACAGTTGCGACTCGCCTTCCTGGACGCCGTGAACCATGTAGAGAATCCTATCGTAGGGCGGATTGCCTTGTTCGTTATTTGGCAGCCGTTTGACTTCTATGCGTCCGTTGTCAGTCTCTGATCTTATGCTCATAGAGTCAATAGACGGCATCTCCATAGTCCGTCCGTTAGTGTCGTAGAGTTTAACCACAGCTAAGATGCATTTGCCGATCTCTACTTTGTCTATCACCTCGACTTGGATGCCACCCAGCTGCTGCACCTCGACTACAGCCTCTGCAGGGACAGATGAGAGGCAAAGATCGACAAGGGCGAGATGTAGCACACCTGAATTCACCGGGGCAATGGTCAGAGTTTTTGTACGTTCGAAGTAACGGACTTTCGCAATATCCTCGGAGCTCAGTATCAGCTCGTAATAGCCAGATCCCTGGCTAACTTGCATTGAATATCTCGCGTTCGGATCGTTCAGGACCTTCACAATGCTGGGAGTTATTACAGTGATGTTTACCAACATCATGTTTATTGACGCTGTGATGATAGGAGTCTCGATAGTTCTGCGTTCGGTTTCGGCCGGAAAAGGCGGCCATTCTGAAACTATTCCCAGTTTAGCTAGTACTCGCTTTTGGTAGCCTGTAACAGTAGCATCTACCCGCAATGTGCCGGTATGTGGTTTCAGCGAGACACGCTGAAAGTGTCTCTTGGGTAATACGACGTGCATATCCTCGTAAGTCTCCTCCATGAGACCCGAGGCCTCCTCAACGTCGGCATAATCGCCAGGCTCTGATCCCCATACGACATTCAAACTCGTCACATTGTCAAATGGCCTGCCATCTTCGTCCTTGACCACAACTGTAAGCTCAAAGTCTTTCCCGCTGCGCGCTATGACGTGATCGGTGCTCTGGCTCACGGGGCAGTTTTGGTAATCCTTGAATTCAGGTATCAGATAAATTTCCCTCGGTTTTCCGCACGTTACGAGGACCGACGCTGACGCGTCTGTCCGCCGACAGTTCGACAATACCGGAGTGTTGGACACCGTGAGCGTGAGTGTCGCGTCCCCAAGCGCCTCGCACGTTATTTCGTATACGTAAACGTCCGAGGTACCGTCGTGGGTGTATTTCTCTTCCCTCGACCTGACCACACCCAAGGTTGATATTTTCATTTCCCTGGAGTGTCCGTGATGCTTGTCGAACCAGGGCTGGGGTCCACCCTTGAAAACAATTCGCCGTGATGATCCCACAGCTAGTAAAGAGTCCCCGGTTGACGGATGCACGGCAGAGAGAGGCCCGTACGCAGATATAGTTACGTTGTCCATCAAGTATTGGCCATTGTTGTTGTTGTTGTAGGCCACAGTTACCCCGGATATACCGACATCCAGGCCGACGACCAGAAGGGTTGTACAGGCTATACCGATAGATTCGACCGTCTCGCTATCATTTCGTACAAAATTACCGTCCGGTATGTAAACGTCCAGCGGTATGTCACGGCAATCGTTGAACGGAATCTCGTAAGGTTCGTCTGTTCCTTCCTTCGTCATTTTGCCGTACATAGCAACGTGAATGTGTATGGATTCTCCTACGGCAGCCTCCATGTTATATTCAATTATTTCCAAACGTGAGGGCGACAAAGCGTGAACAGTTGTCTCGTCGCAGTTGTACTGGTTACGAGACATTGAGACGACCACACTGGCAAGACCTTTTTGCAAAATTCCGACCACCCCGTTCTGCAAAACTCCGGCTACCGAGGGATGCTGACTTGTCCACACGTAGATACCGTCTCCTCCGCGAGCCGACAACGCGACTTCGTACCTGTTTTCATCAATGATTTTATACAATCTTATATAGTATACGAATTTATTTGCTCGTTTTTGTTACTATCAACATAAAATCAGAGTTTTGACGAGGGATAGAATA
This sequence comes from Tenthredo livida, assembly GCA_963992785.1. Lineage (NCBI taxonomy): Eukaryota > Metazoa > Arthropoda > Insecta > Hymenoptera > Tenthredinidae > Tenthredo > Tenthredo livida. Next base: position 78,951 of record OZ023073.1, read on the forward strand.
GAATATATATGCAACAAAACTTGAATAACAAACCTTGGTTTACTTCGCGGATCCCAAGGAACTGCCAAAGTTTTTGGAGAAACAATTACCGGCGAATGTATAGAGAGCTCGGCCTGTGCTGTGAGCCTTGGTGTTAGCTCTATCCTCTTTCCCTTGTCGTTTATAATGGCGATCAAACTTGCCTCGACTATCGTTGTTCCAGTGGTTATGGGTGTGCCGACTAGGTAAGTCCCGTTTTGTGTCCTTGAATCTATGTCCAAGTATTTCTCGTCAATTTGCACTTGGACTTCTGGGCCTTCGCCGATGTGAAACTTTCGATCCTTGCTGTAAGATTGAAATGTTAAAAACTCAAATTGACCGGAGGAGAGGATGACCCGTTGCAATCTGGCAGATAGGGCGTAATCCTCGGAGTTTGATTTTTACGCCTCTTCATAGGGAACTGTTTCAATATGTAGGTACCTTTTAGATTAAATTTGAACCGTGGTCTCTGTGAATAGATTATAATTATACTAGCCTGTCGTATATTTCTACAACAATCTCGTGTCTGTGGCCCAAAATTAGGCCCAGATTTCTGTGAGGTAAAACTGTGAGGGTGATGTAATCAGGCTGGTTTATATTGACCATTGCCGACGGTAGAACAACGCCGTATTCTTCGTCTACGTTTCTGTCGTGTAGTACAACTTTGGTCTTTCCTCGACCGCGAGCATAGGCTCTACCACGGTCGTTGTTTGTGTCCAAGATATCTGGATTCTCAGCTTGTAGATAGTACTGACTAGACGGTAAGCTGATTTCTTGTAAACGTCCCTGATGAATCTGAAATATATGAGACATTGGAGAATTTGGTCAACCTCGTACGTCGACTATGCCCGCAACTACCTTGAAATTCAATATCCCCTGAACTCGGGATACATACCTGCATAATTTTGTAATTGATGATATCATAAGCCATCATTGTCACGTCAGACGGTAGGATGATGAGATTGGCGATGACGATTAATTCCACCTCGATGGCAGGTACGTGTCTGTATTCGGCGTGGGATAATTTTACAGAAACCTGGAATATACATGGCGAAGGATGTTACATAGAGTCATTGAATTTGTGGACGACTTGCGATTGCCCTTGAGTTAAATTTGTCCCGGGAAAGTTATTTTTATTCCAATTAATTCTCGATGATGAAATCCTTGAAATCCAACACGCACCTTGGCCGAGCCAGTTTTTATTCCTTCCAAAAGGGTGATGTGCCCTTTCCTCCCCACAGAGTCTAGTTCTGCGACGGTAGGCGGCGTCTCGTAAGGCGATTCCTGAAAGGTTATGAACCTTAGGACGTTGTTGAGATGTTTACCATCTGTCTGCGATCTGTGTTTCTCAGTATTTCCAATTGCCCACGTGAATTCAACGCCGGCCAGAGTTGTGAATTCGTTGCCTATGTCATGACAAAAAAACAAAACCATTAAACAGGCCTGGATAGGGGGCATGGATGGTGATTTGGAAATTCTCACAACTCGGGAGAAACACTTCAATAGTTTGATATATTTCATGGTGATTTTCAATCCCCGTTTTCAAATTATATTCAAGTCTATTCTAACCTTGCTCGTCGTAGGCTCTGACCTCAAAAGCTTCTGGCGCTTCCTCGATGAACAATTCCCTGGTAGTGGTGACTAGATTGAATGAAAATATAGCATCGACTATGACGTCACACCTAAGGAACTGTCCTGTGGTAATATCTTCTGCTAATACTATGGCAGTGTTGCGTGTCGACTCCTTGGTCACCGTCTGCACCATAACAGCCGATGAACATGACCTGTCGATGTTCTCGTTAAGTGGTACAAGTCTGATTAGATCTAGACGAGGCGACGACCTGGAAATAAGAATGTTCGTTGACAAGTCTCCGAAGGGATTTTCTCACGCGTCGAAAAACCGGATGGTAGAATTTATAGACGGATTTAGAAAGTGAGGTTATGGATAGGCGCGGTAACGGGGTTTGTTTGTTTTGCGACAGAAATACGCTGGGTATTCAACACGTGTTGCTGTCAGTAGAAATTGAGAAAACTTCACGTCGATCGGGTAAGTACTTTTCGTTTGGTACGGACAAAGAGTTGTTATTTTTGAGGGATAATACTTGCCATTTGTAGCAACCGCCTTCGGTAACCTCGAGGGTGAAATTGACTGGAAAGTCGTTGAAGATGGGCAGGAGAACTCTCGGTACGTTTAGTCGATGAGTATCCACTACAGATCTTGATGAAATAGCAATTGCCACAGCACATATAATATAGAGTGTATTTATCTCGCCTAAATTGCGAGATCCCGCCATTATTCCGTGCGGCTAAAACTATGCTTACTACCAAATATGCTGCAACACATGTGCTTATTAGCCGCTAGAGCCGCCGACTCAAAAAACTTGTAAAGACATTGTCGGCAGTGTTGCCAACTCGACGTTACAAATAACCACTACAGGCTTACGTTCGAAAAGATAACTATTTGCGGAAAAGAGGCACCAAATACGTTTTGCAATTATGTAAAAATATGTAAACAATTTAACAATATGCGACGTCGACCCCTGTATCGAATCGATAAGCCTCACTCCCGCAAGCCGATTTCAATTATTCTCAACACACGAGTTAATAGTCAGAAATCAATTGCTTTGTTATTTCCCACTTTCCCCTCCCTGCGATTATTCATTCATTATTATTATTATTATTATTTTTTAATAAGCAAAAGTTCAAACAGCGTACCGGCACACGGGAATAGTAGGAAATTGGAATTAATGCATTTTCAGCCAGATTTTCTCCCCAATCCCCACACCAGGTGGATCTTCGAATTAAAATCCTTTTGACTGAATAACGCTTAATAATTCTTACTTTGAGTTGTTCTTTTAATTGTTCGTTCGTTTGTACGCATCGCTAGTTTTGATACCCCTTCCCGCAGCAACTCCTCCATTGATACATAGAGAGCGCTGGTCGCGTATGAATGAACGAATGGTAAGATAGTGGTGCTGCACAAATATGCGGATAAAAAAATTACTACCTTTTCTGAGAAGCGCTTGTCTATGAATGAAAAGATAGTGGTGCTGCACAAATATGCGGACAAAAAAAACTACGACCCTTCCTTCATATTCATTGAGGCGTGGCAAATAGCGCATTCTAAAAATTCTGAAAAGCAGTAGAAAAAACTGCTAACTCTTTATTAGATTCATTGATACAATGAAAGATATGTAATGCGAAGAAGTTGAAAAGAATATTACTGATGTTTTACGGCATTTATGTTTGCATTATAGGTATATCTAAACGAACAGAAATAAAGCAGTTGAAATAAATTTCGTTGAAGAATAGAATGAATAAAAATACAAATTCACTGAACATATGCATATTATAGTCTGTTCGCTAATTTTTTTCAAACTTTGCGATCAAATATATCTTACCGGTAATTGCGTTAGATACTACATTACATTGGCGCGGTTGATTGAATAGTAATTAGTATTCCAGCTTCGGGTCCGCTGATTTCCTGGTTCGAGATCCGCTCATGGATTTTCTTTTTCAATTCCATCGTCTGATAAATATCATTCAATGACTACACGATGAAATACAATCAATTTGAGGTCTAGAGAATCACCTCCAATCATTTTTGTCCGACGATATCTCCAGAACGAGTTATCGGATTCTAATGATCCTGGTTTCAATCGATGCGGCATTTCCAAACTTGGAACTGATTTGATTTGGGCTTCGATCGGTGCGGTACTTTTCGAATTATTTAAACAACAAAATGCTCGAAAATAAAAGAAGAATTATGATATCTTGAGAATGGAAGAACGGATTCGAATGTAAATAAATAATGTAATGTAAATCGTGACAATCGATCCAGTAGTATTTCGTCGTGAAAAAAAAAATCATACCACCTGTTGCTACCCGTTGGCATAGAGACGTGTTTGTATCCATATTCCATGGGGGGAATGGCTGCAATGGGAGTTTTTTTTTTTTTTTTTTTGTTTACGGAATAGGTGAACATGGACGGGGATTATAGAGAGCGAAAGTTCGGCTCGGTGAGGAAGACGGAATACTGTCGGGATTATAGAAAGCTCAAATTGCAGGAGGAGTTCTTGGAAAAGAATCTCTCATCGGTTATCAAAGGTCTGAAAATAGACGGGGATTTGATTAGTCAATTTAGCGAAGACAGAGTCAAGGCTGGGGCCCAGAGGTGAGTATCCGTTTTTCTTATTAAAATAGAGAATTGAAAGGCGAGAAAATTTATTGCGTAAATCTGATACTTCCTGCAGGGAAACTAAGCTACGGGAAATTGGAGAATCGGTAATCGCAGCTTTCGGAGAATTAAAATCGCTGAGATCAATACTGCAGTCTGACACTGCGGCGATACAGAATTTGGGTGAATAAATTTCAGCTAGTTTGAAAAAAGTTTCGAGAAAACTAATCCAGAGATACTCAAAATTTCAGACGTAAGGGACTTCGGATCCCGGCTGACTAAACTGTCCAACAAAATCGAGGATTTCAAAGGTAAATCTGATCGCGAATCTCTGTCCAGAGAAGAAGAATCGCTGGATTACGATCTGCGGGAATTCGAAAGGGGGATTTTTTTAACCGAGTTAAAAACCGGCCAACCGATTTCAAAAAACACCGGTTCTGCAAGATTGGATCGCAAGTGTCCAACCCGGTCAGAAGTGAACGATCAATTCACAGAGCTGGTCGCTCGCACTGGTCACACTCAGGGATGGTCGGACGAGGACCATTCCCTGTTTCTGAAGACCAGATCAAAGTTCGACTCGGTTCCTCGGGTAGTTATTGAGATGCGAAAGAAGCGACCTCACATGACGAACGAGGACGTCGTCAATCACGAGGCTTGGTATAAGCTGTACACGGAATTGAGGGAGAAACGTAAGAGGGAAATCGCGGACTGGCGTTCAAAGAATAGAAATAACGAGATTAGCCCGGTTTCTCGTAGCGTCGAAAGAGCTCGAAATGAGACGAAGACCGCGATTAATAAACGCGGTGGAAACGGGGATAGAAAGAAGACTATGATCGAAGAGTGGAGAGCGGAGAGATCGAGGAAATCGGCTATGGACGAGGAGCAGAAAATTAGACTGGAAAAAGCGAGGACAGAGGAGGAGAAGAGACGGAGAAATGCTAAGCGGTGTGAGGCGAGGATCAAGATGATGAATCACAGAGATGAAAGGGCAAAGTCATTCTGCAGAGATGAGGAGATTTCGACTTTGAGGACTCGTGTGATGGGGGAGAGGCAAACGAGCCGGGATTCCTTGCGATTGCTCAAGTCCTTCAGGTGAGTTACATGCGAGGATTCAGATAGGTATTCTCTCACCGTTCGTATAAAATGTCTGATGATTTTTTTCAACCGCAGAGAGCTGGACGAAAAGTTCGTCAGGAAAAGACTGAGCCGTTTAGAAGTGTCGAAAAAAGTGTTCGATAAAATGGAATCGGTAATGGAAGAGCGCGGATATTCGACTTTGTTTAAACCGACGAAAGTCTGGGAGGAGAGATGCAAGAGGGATACATACAGCGATAAACCCAAGGATTTGTTCGGGAGAGTTAATTACGTCAAGGATATACAGAGGCTGTGAGTTCTAGGGTCCGGGTTGAAATTCAGAATTTGAATATTACCGATTCACAATTCAGAACAGCGGATATTCGAAATTTCGAAAGCCAAAGGTCCGAAACTTGAAATTCGTGCATGTGCAGTTTAATAATTCAGTGTCTAATAACTCCGTCTGTATCAAACGCGTCGAAACGAATGAGGGGTGAAATTAATCGTGTTGAGATTATCTTTTTTTGAAATTAATGTTTTAAAATTATCCCGTCAATTATTTACGACCTTTCGGAATTATGAAAATTCGGAACTTCAATCGGGCTTGAACCGATACTTGCTAATTAATATAGTGAATATAATGAGCGATAATACTGTATATGTATATTTGTGATTACAGATCAGCCGGAACGGGACGTAAATCGTGATTATGATTACGATTATGATTATAATTATACGGGTGAAGTTAATTTTTCAACTCTTTGCGGATGTGTATACTTTCTATTTACCTTCTGTTTATTACTATAATATTTTTTTTTTTTTTTTTAATTAGATTACCAAATACAAAAACATAGGTGCTATGATAATGTTATAATACAAGAGCGTACCGTATTACATTGAATAGAGTCGTGTAGCATATGACAAGGATATTAATTAATAATAATTGATGCGCGTGATCGTGGCCCTATACAGTGTAATACGAAAACACCTTATTTCTCAAATACTTAAGATTTAGATTTATACTTATCGTTTAAACTATATATATATAGAAATATAATTATTCAGATTGTAATCTAACTTTTATAAGCTTATTACATACAACAAACTATATAAAACGAATCCAATCGAACCCCGTTCTTAGGTACTATATACGAGTTCGTTTATTCACTGCCTTCTTACATTTTGAAGAAAACAACCCCTTTTTCCTTTATACGATCATTTCATTTTCATTCAATTTCTCTCGCTACCATCGAGAGGATTTTTCTTTTTCTTTTTCTTTTTCTTTTTTCCTTAATTCGTCGATTTATTTACCCATTTATTTATTTATTTATTTATTTATTCATTTATTCATTTATTTATTTATTCGTTTATTTATTTATTCAATTTATTTTATATCCTTTTTATTATAGTACGCTATAATAATATATATATGTACATTTGACATAAAATGATTATACAAATAGTAGAATCGAATCCTCTCTGCATTGCAATATTTCGGATTTTCCGACAAGAGAAACAGTTGGAGTAGAAAAAAAAAAAAAAAGAAAAAAAAAAAGAAATTGAAACTCAAATTTTCAATTGAAACAAATTCAAAATGTTTAAGTAGATGAGAAAGTTTGTTTCCTTTTTCTAATTTCATTTGCTTTTTTTTTTTAATTTTTCTACTTTTTCTTTCTTTATTAAAATCAAAATTCACTGGTTTACAATAATTTGGCCTTTTTAATATGTATATCAATATTAGGTATATATGGGTATACGTATCAAGAACATACATATTAGAATATATGAAATGAAATATAGAAAATCGGAAACTATGCTTTCTTTAATGCGGTTTTCATAGCGTTACAAAAATCGGATTGGTTTTACGGTTCCCTTTTTTTTTATTTTTTTATTTTTTGTTTTCATATAATAATAATAATTATTATTACTGTTGCTATTATCATTATTATTATTATTATCATTATTATTACTATTAATAATATTAATATTGTTTAATATATATGTATAATATGTATATATGCATTTACTATACATATCTTCTATATGTTTTCTTTTTCCTCCTTCTTTATCTGTTTTTTTCTTATGCGATGAAGAAAGAAAAAAAAAACCGAGATGAAAATTTCCCATTATTATTATTATTAGGTATATATATATTTTTTTATATACACATACTACCGAGGGCACGGGCTGGGGGGGGGGGGGGGGGAAGAATCGTTCAACAATTTCAACTTCGCTTCGGCTTTTCTACTACTTATATATTAGTATAATATAATATAGTATGCATATATATGTATATATAGCTATGTAATATATACACACATATATACCTATATATATATATATATATATATATATATATATATATCAGTTATAGTATTATTTTATATCGTCTGCAAGAGAGTTCTTTGTGTGTAATTTTTTAATTTTTACATTTGCTTTTGCTTTTGCATTTGCTATAAATCAGCAGAAAATGAAAAGAGGAAGAGATAGAAATAGATAACAAAGAGAGAGAAAGAGAGATTTTTTATAATCCATTTATATTTTCGAACTATATAATAATTATATTAATAATAATAAGAATAATAATAAATATCATGAATGTACGTTATAAAAATGAATAGGCAAAACTGTGTAATATAGTTATAGTATATATTGTTCGAAGGAAAAAAAATTTGCGACAGACGTACACATATACATATATGTATAGGTATATAGATGAATAGAAAAGAGAAGAAAAAAAAAGGTAAGAATCGAAAATGGAAAGAAAATTAAAATCTCATACGAACCAAGCTCAGAGTCTCTCCCTACCTCCTACTCGGCGACGATTTGAAATACATCTAATTATTATTCTCCTATTACGCGTGTGTTATGTATTTATTTTTATATATTATATGTTGTTTCTTTTTCTTTTCTCAATGAAAGAAAATGAAAGTAAAAGGAACAATGAAATAAAATAAAATAAAATAAAATAAAAATGATAATATAATTTCATGTAATACAGATTGGATAGTATATACTATAATAGGTGTAATAATATTTGATTTATAAAAATTGTCCGGTAATAATATGACTAATTATAGCCTTTTTGTCTTACACTTTTCGGATTTCACTTGTAATGTTGTATATCCATTATTTATCATCTTTTATTTATTTGTTTATTTATTTATTTATTTATTTATTTATTCATCAAGCCCGCACTCGTAGCACTTTGTTCTTCTTTTTCTTTTTTTTTTCCTTAATCATCGTATAATATAATAATATATAATATAATAATATAGCGTCTATTGCACACTATTAGAAAAAAGAAGATAAAGAGGAAGAGGGTGGGAGAGGGGGAGTGAAAACAAAGAAAAAAAATAATATATTTTTGAGACTTGGTAATAATAATGAGTAGATTGAGAGAAGATTAATTTATAGTAAGGAAAGGAAAGTAAAAGAAAATGAAAAACAGATAATGTACCCGGAAAAAAAAAAAAAAAAAAAAAAACTCACAGAGAAAGAAGAAGTAGTAAATAGAAACAAAGATGATGTAGATAATAGTAATAATATAGTAATTAATATATGCGATAGTTAATCTTAGTTTGTTTCCGTTTCGGTTCTTATTTTTTTTTTTTTTTCATCAGTTAGTTATTAGTTTATCATTATTATTATTATTATTAATTATTAATAATATTAATATTATTATAGTATATATTGTAGTAGTATTATATTTACATTTATTCTTATTTATTTTCTCTCTCTCGCTCTCTCGCTCGCATTTCCATTCTCATTCTCATTCTCATTCTCCATCTTGTATCTTTCTTATATTTATTTTTTTCACACTAAAAAATCTGGATCACTATAGTCCTCCGCGCTTTCGCTACTGTCTGAAATTCTTCTCCTCTTTTTTTTCTTGTGTTTTTTCACCTTTTCCGTTTTATGGGCACGGTGCTGTTTCCTATGGTCCTTGTTGTCCCCGCTTTGATGATGGGCCGGGTGTATAGTGAGCTTAGGTACACGCGGCGGTAGCAAAGGTAGAACCGCATTCGTTGTATGGGGGATAACGCCTCCTTGTTGATTAGAATTCATCAAATTCTGTACTCCGTGCACCCCGGGGTTCATATTAATGTTCATATTCGTATTAACGTTCATCTGATTCTGGTTTAGCTGCCTGTTAATCATAGAATGCGTCCCGGGTATGGCGTGGTGCATATCGGCCGTCCCTCCGAATCTCGGAGCAATTGGATCGACGCCCTGGACCCCCTTTTGCTCGACGTTGTTACCCTCCTCGTCCGGTTCCTCGGGATCAAATTTCAGCATCATTTGTTTAAAGTCCAGATACTCTTTGACCAGTTTCTTCTTCCCTAATTCGTCTAGCAGCTCGTCGTTGTCAGCGCCGTCTTTAAGTTTCTGTAAAGTAGCCTTGGGCCGGAAGTTGAGATTGCTTTTTCTGTTCACAGCCTTCTCGTAAACCTTGGCTGACTCGGAGGGCGAGTACTGGCCGATTTTAGCGTCAGAAAAACCGTAGAGATCTTTGAGATGCTGTCTCAGAGTTAAAAGCAACAAGAATCCCTGACTGGCCGTTATGTATTCCCTGAGCAAAGTCGTGTCGCCCGGAAGTCTGGCCATTATCGTCTCCTCGTCTTCTTCGTCGTCCTCTTCGTCCTCGATGGTCGGTGGCTTTGGGACTTCAATTTGCTGTCCGTCCAGAGGTGGAACGGGTAAAAACGGCGGCTCTGTTTGCTGCGGCTCTCCCTCCTTGGGCAATAAAGCCTCTTTGAAAGACTGGAGCAGATTAGTACCAGACATCGATATGATGATGTCAATATTGTGGATGATAAAGAGCGGCTCGTCTTGGACTTGGTACGTAAAGTACGAAAGATTGTCGGCGAGGTACAGCATCTGTGATAAACTGGTCTTAGCGCTCTCGTCGAATTGTTTCAGGAAAGATAGAACTATCGCCCTTCTTTGCTGCTTGGTATTCCTCAAAATTGTGTACAAAAATCCGTTCAAAGCCGCGGGAAATTCTCCCTCCTTTATTCTCATCCCTCTAACGGTCTCGTCGTTCTGCAATATCTTCTGTAGCCTGTAGCTAAGCTTTATACCAAACTGTGACTTCATGTGTATAAAGCCCGGGTACTTCTTCTCTATATCCTGGAGCTGTTTGTCTGCGCTGTGGCTCACCATCTTCTCGCAATCTGTGCTCATGCATATGAGGTAGGGGACTATTTGCACGGGATGTACCAGCCCCTGGGCCAATATGAGCTGTATTACTTTTAGCGCCGCGTGTCTTACGGACACGTTCAGATGCAGAAAAGACTCTAGTATCTCTTTGAGGTAAAGCTGTATGACCGTGCTGGCCATTCCCGAAGATACGTCGCCCATTTCCTTGAGGTTTTCCTGCTTGGACAGCTTCGCCCATTCCTGGTCCTGTTTTATCATCCGTTTCTCTTCCTCCTGTAGATAAACCTCGATGTTATTAAGCACCTGAGATCTCATGTTGATAGCCGCGTTCTCGGAGGTCAATAAATGGTGGTAAAGCTCCTTGAGTTCAGGCGTCATCATAAATTCGTAGTGCCTTATGCAGAGGGATCCGATGGCGGACAGGGTGAAGAATCTGATATCGTCGTTGTCCTGATGGACGAAATAGCTAAGAGTCTCGAAGACCTGGTCCTTGATGTTGTCGGGAAGACCTTCGATGACTTCCTTGTCAGTGAAATTAAAATGCCTTAGCAAAAGTCCGACGGTGAATAACGCGCGTCTAAAAAACGGTCTGTTTTTCAGTAGCGCTGGATTCGCGGGATTCTTTTCGTAGAAGGCTTTGTACTCGGTCAAATGTCCGTAATATTTTTTGAAACAGTCTCTTATAAGCTTGAAATTTCTCGTCACATTATTGACTATAGATCCCAGACACGACAGGCAGCTAGCAACGACCGACTTGTCGTGTTGTAGGATCAGTTTAACAGAGTCTTCCTCTAACTGGGCCAAGAAAGTCTCGCTAGGATGTTCCATCAGCGGTACAACGAGCTCTAGAGTGTGAGCGACGCTGCTTATGATCTGGTAATCTCCCTGGGTCTGACATTTCAGGCTGAGATAAGGCTGTAGAGTAATGGCATGATTGACGAGAAGTTGAGGCCTTATTTTCGCGAAAAGATAGAGCGTAGTCAGGCAGGCTACGAGCCTCTGGGAGGCTCCCTTTTTCTCGGGTTTCTCGGCGTCGTCTAGGCTCGTTTCTTCAAGCCTAAGAACATTCTCTATCAGGCAATCGACGATCTGTTTACAAGCAGTTAGCAGGGCCTTGGGAGGCTCGGTCATGGTTTTTGTACTGTCTTCCTTGTCCTCTTTGGGTTTGAAAAGGCTGACTAAAAGCTGCTCGAACCACTCAAGCCCCATGTCTTTGCTCGCGGTAACAACGTCCGTAATGTTCATCACCTTTCTGATCAGCGCCTCTGAGTCTACGACGGGTCTTTCCTTCACGGGGGTGAACCACATGTTCTGAAATACCTCCATGACGAGTTTCCTAATCCCTTCTTCGTCGTTAACTCGCCTAATCATCTTCACGCAAATCTCTGGTATTTTAGGAAAGTTTGGACACTCCATGCAAATGTCTTTCAGTATTTTGATCACCCGCTTCCTCACGCTGACCCCAGTGTCCAGAATTCGTGCCGAGAGCATGTCGTAGTATTTGTCGATGAGCTCGGGCCTGCTGAGAACGAACTTTCCGACTAGATCGACCGCCGCTTCTCTAACCGAGGTCGATAGATCAAGAAAGGAGTGTTTGACGCCGAGTTGCATATCCACTCTGGCCAAAACGCTGGAATCAGCTTCGACGATCATCGTAAGACATTTCATTGCCTTGGTTCTGATAGCTATTGAAGATTCCGTAAGAACGTGTAATATCTGTTTCAGATATCGATCAAAACTCTGTGAGAATGGCCTCTTCGATGCCAAATACTGTGATATTAATTCGGCAGAATTGTAGTCTATGTAAGTCTGTAGTATATCGTTTTTGGCTCCTGTGTAGGCGAAGGGTCTAATCCTGCCGATAATAACTTTCTTTTTTAGTTCAATGAGCCGATAAGACTCTGAGTTTTTCTGTTCGTTGTTATCATTTTCGTCGGCGTCTCTGTCGTTGTGATCTTCGTCGCTTTCCTCGTCGCTTGTATGGTGTCTGTTCTTTTTCCTCGACTTTTTCTTGTGCATTTTCTTAGTCGGTGTATTTTTTATCTGACCGACCCTGGATTTTTCAACTGTAGTATCTCTGTACCACTGGGCGAGATAGAAGTGTCTGGCGTATCCCAAGGCGTCGTCGTTAGTTCCATTAACTGCTAGGTAGTCCAGCAGTACTCTTTGCAGAAATAACGTCCTTTCCTCGTCCTCGCTTATACCAACAATGTCCTTCTCCTTGGCTATATCGAAATCCGTATCCTTCTGCTGTTCAGTCTTTATGTCTTTTATTATCTGATCTATCGTCGACAATTTACATTGGGAGTTTACCGCGTCTCTCCGTAATCTGGCGGCCACAACGCCCAGGTAATCTATGGACGCGACTCTGAGCGACATGTCGGATCCTTTGTTTGAAAAATGGCTAACGAGTAAATTGCCTAAAAGGCTGAGCAGCAGTTCAGCGGCTGGCCATTCTGGCTTATTAACAGTGGCTAGCAGGTCTTGTACAAAGTTTTCGAACAATGGTCTGTAGTCGATCTCCTCTCCCTTGCTGCCGCACTTGTTTAAAAAAACTGTTAAAAAATTTCCCGCGGTTCTAGTCGCGGTTTCGTATTTGTTTATTATTAAAACGTCCGCGTCAACTTGGTGGGACTTTTTCTCCTTGTCTTCGCTGTGCCTGTCCTCCTCTTCCCTGGGCTGTTTATCTCTGGGCATTAAACTCTCTGGTAAGACAACGACGCATTGTATAAGCTGTAGGACCAGAGCCGTAAGCATTTGGATATGGTCTTCAGAGTTTAATCTGTATGTTCTAAGGCTGCGCTTGCTGCTGGGTAATCTGGCGATAGAAGCGAGAATGTCGTCGAGTAGGAGCCTCCTGTGTTTTTCATACTTTGTAAATATAACGGTGACTAATTTAAGCGCGCTGAGTTGTAGTTCGCTAACAGATTCCACGAAGAATGGCGCGACGCCCAAAGTCGACGCGTGAAGAACACTGGTGTCCGTTAAAACCTGGATGCTCAATAATTCGGCTAGGAGACCGACTAGGGCGTGCATCTTGTTGTACACTTGTAGAATACTCTTTTCTCGCACCTCCTTCGTATGGGCTCTCTTTTTTCTACCGCTGGCGTTAAAGTGGTCGGCTTTGTTCTTAGAGTCTATTCTATAGACGGGATCGAACGAGGGATAGATGGTGTTCTGTAATTGAAATTTCATGAATATTACAATTCTGTCTATAACGTCCTCGAGGTAAACGTGTTTGGGCATATTGTGCGAAGTCATTATATAAAGTGAAGTTAACGAGGCGTCAACGGCTCGCTGTACTCTCTCCATGGCAAGTTCCATCCAAAGTCTACTCTCGTCTACGTCGTCGTCGGGATCTGCGAGGGGAGAGACCCTCGCGCCATCTCTAATGTTCTTTTCCAATATATTTAAAAGTTTGACGAGTCTGTCAGCTGGAATAGACTCCATTGCTCCAAGGGTTTTGAGCTTGGCAGCCTCGCTGCATAACTCGTGAAGCTGGTACTTTGATATAAGCATTTCGGGAGAAACGTCCCCGTCGTCGTCGAGGTCTTGAGCGGTAGAAAAATCCTCTGTGTTTTCAAATATCGTATCAATGGTCCTGTTGAATCTCTGATAGGTGTTAGTCTCCATCAATTCCTCAACGCTCAGTTTCCGCATTGAAGGAACTAGCTTTCTCTCCACTTTTCTGATCTTAGGTTTCGTCGGCGCGTTGGATTCCTCCTCTTCTTTGTAATCGTCGTCGTCGTCGATTATCCTTCTACGTCTCCGCGACTTGTCGTCCCCCTTTTTTCTCTCAGCTCTCTCCTTCTCTTTCTGGACTTGTCTCTCCTTAGCTCTAGCCTTGAAGTGTTTGTTATTCCTCCCGATCTCCTCCTCGCTTTCAGAGTCACTTTTAGCCTCTTTGTTTTCCCCCATTATACCCATCTTGGCCGCACGGTTCGGTGACTTCTCAGCAAACGCGGTAAGGCTCTTCTGCATTAGCGCCTGATCGGCCAGGGACAACCTTTTCAGCATTACTATAGGCTCCTTCATTTTTTCCATAAGAATAGCTGCCGGCGGTCTCTCCTGGTCTGTTTCAGGCTTCGAAAAATTATTATTCTGCTGATTTAAAGCAGGATTCTGGGTCCTTTGAGGCGAGCTCTGCACCTCGTTGCAATCCTCGATAGCGAGCGCTTGGGACTGCTGTAAACCCTGCACGATATTTTCAACGGGGTTCCGCCTCTCGTCCATTTCGTGTGAAATCGGTAAATCTACATCCGGGAGTCCTGTTACCGGGTCCAATATGAATTGCTGATTATCTTGAACGGCGTTGTTCAAATTAACGAGCTGAGAATCCATGGGACGGCTTAGCTGCTGATTAATAACAGGTTCGTATATACCCTGCTGTAGATTAATGCCATGTTGTTGTTGATGCATGGGCGAAGATGTAGCGTGAATATTATGCTGCGGCGTAATATTACCGACGTGATGCTGCGGCGTAATATTCCCAACGTGATGCTGCGGCGTAATATTCCCGACGTGATGCTGCGGCGTTAGACTCCCGGGATTACTGGGCGAGCTCAGATGAGCCGGGGAGTAAATATTCTGTTGCGTACTCATCTGAGACATTGGATTGCCGCAGTTGGCATCCTCCTGTATGTGTTGAGGGGTATTAGAGGAGGTCCTGGTCTGTTCTGTGATAACAGTAGCCCTCGGCGAAGGCGAGGGGACGGCAAACGGCGACATTTGTGATATGTCTGCGTGGTTCAAAGGCGCTATCGGCATCCTGGGATGCTGGGGTTGGGCGACGGCCCCTGGTGGAGGCAAGACGATCCTGGCGGCAGCAGGGTGAGCAGGGCTGCCCTGCGGCGTGTGTCTAGAACCAGAGGGGCTCGAATAGGAAGGTGAAAACTGTCCGTAGCTCGCGGGCGACTGGTTGGGATGCATGAGCGAAGTGTTTTGGGTGGTCCAATTGCGGGGCGAGTTGTACTGCGGGCCTTTGAATACGTGGGGGTTTATCTGAAGTATGGCTTTCAATAATTCGGGCGTATTTTGCTGGGGGTCAACGAGCTGCTCCGTGTTAGCGTAGTGGTCCTTGAGCTCGATGTGATCCGATGAGGTCTGTGAGAGAGATAAAATTAGCTGTGGTACCAGGTTCTCGTCTCTTGCGCTTAACAGTATTTGGGCCTCTTGCGCAACCCGGGGATGAAAGAGCAAAGATTTGTTTGTCAGAGTCTGCGGCAACGGGGTAGGCAGAGGCATCTCTGGCAACAAGTCTGTGAGACTCGCTATACCCGCTAGGGTAGTTATCGGTACGCTCGGTATAACCCCATTCATTTTGGCTAGAATTTGTTCTGGCATTACACCCCCAACTAGGATTAAACCAATGTCTATTATCGAAACACCTTTATCATTAAAACGCGCACCTCCTAAGAGTCCGAGTTATTAAATTAGTCAATATCAGTCCACTCACATATCTCCCTCCAGTCCTTTTATGAAAGTAAACTTCACTTTTTCACTACACAAATTACCCTCTATTATATAGTCGGCTCTTTTCCTCCTTGTATTAATCTCCGGGGAACTGGAACGAAGCCGCTTTCTAGGTCCCCATCGTTCGGATTTATAAATTCAACCGAATTTAGAAGACGCTCTAGGGTCCTGCAGCAGTCGATCCATCTTATTAATAGACGCCGGATTATTCTCCCTGAAAAATATATATAATCAAATAAGAACCAAAACAAATGTAGTAAATGATGTCAAATCTGATATTTAGGAATACTTGAAAATTCAATTTACCGTCTCAACTGTTGAGGCCGGCCTCGACGTTCGAATCTCTTTGATATCGGGGCCGCTGATAGATCTGAAATATTGTTTTAAAATACAAAACTAGTCAGGCTTAATACGTACGCGTGTGTACGGGCAACAAAAATTGCGTAACAAACTAGGTTACGAATTGTTTATAAAATTGTTATTATTATTATTATTATTATTATTATTATTATTATTATTAAATCGTAAGAAAAATAGATAAATAAATAAATAAATGAAAAAGTGACAGATGGATAAATATCGATGGATGTATTGAAAAGGTAAGAAATGAACGTATCGTTGAGTATAATAGAGTCAGGCTGTTGTGCAGGGAATAGAGGAATCGGTTATCATTGATTGGAAGTAAATGCATAATATTTGTGTATAAAACTCTTACCTAGTTGTTAAAAATAATTAACGCGCTCGATTGCGCGGTGGTTAATATTTGTTTTTGGCGGGATGCCGTAGTGCTTTTTTCCCTACAATCGTATAACGATATAGGTTTTCCTCGATATTGCCCGTATATTTGTTTGAATGTTCTATAATAATAGCGCCGGGCGGTATATCGAGGTTGAAAAAAAGTTAAACGTCGAACGAAAATATTTTCTCTGTAGTTCAGCTCAATTGTCATCCGCGGCTGTGGCCTACATGATTTAACTAGCCTCGTCTCATCTCGTAAGAACACACACTCGTTTATTAACTGCCAACACTCGTCACTATCATTGCGGTTCAAATCTATCGGGTGTTTTTAACCTTACGATTAGTATTTGAAAAGTATATTTTTACTCTCTATTACGGTATTAACACGAAGAAAATAGACACAAAGGCGTCCATTTTGATCACCAGCGAGTTGGCGGAAGTGGCGTAGTACGCGTATCCCGTGAATGCAGCATCTCGTGCTAGAACTACATGGTACATAAACATATGCCTGTTTACCGACCGGTAACAGGCGCAACCCGGTCTTACCATTCCCTGTATATCGCCCGGTTACATCGCGTTCCCGCGTGTTGTCTTCGCGCGCCAGTCGAGAGATAACAATAATTATCGGACAATTTGTTTAATCTCATTCTACGGATTATTTTCATTCTATGATAACAAAGCGAGGTTTCATAACAAAGAAACAAAGTTTCAGGTTAGTGTCTGTGATTTTCTCCGTCCGCCCAACCGTCTAGAGCAGTATTCTAAAACTCCGTGGTCATAGTCAATGGCGTTTCCGAGCCCGTGGTGTCGTCGCGATCGCGAGTAGGCAAAAAGAAAACTACAAAATGGCGTAACCCCTCGTTGTAAACACCCAGTTTAATACCCCGATCTGTAATAATCGTCTGTATTGGATTACGCGTGTATAATCGTTGTGTTAAAATGGTGTAAATAGATAATACAACCTGAATGTTTACTATTCAGATGTCCGCTATCACCCATTCTATGCCAGGTAATACATACAGCTTATTAGATACATTCACCTCTCTCTCTGTCTCTCTTTCTCTCTCTCTCTCTCTCTCTCTCATCTCTCTCTCTTTCTCTGTGTACGTAGGTGAAAGATAGATATGTGTAATAATAATCGTAGAAGAATAACTATCGCGTTTTAGATCGTAGATGAAATTTCAAACATCGAATAATCCGTGTATAATTATCACCATAAATTCATTATATCTTCATCCCTTTCCTGTCCATTATAATATGAACAGAAAAAAGAAAAAAAAAATCACTGTCGATATACTCCCGGAGTTCAATAACACAGCTGTGCTACATACATGAATAGATAACAATAATACAACGCTATAGTATGAAATTAAATCCTCATTAACAAATTCATCGAAGTCTTATCGTTTCTATTTTCACATTACAGGGACTGACCCAAGCAAGATAATAGAAAAACGCAGAGCTGGCAGCATAGGGTAAGTCCGCAAGATTAGACAATTATTTTAATATCTGTAAATAATAAATAATAATAATGATAATAATAATAATAATGATGAAGGAAAGGAAAAGAAGAAAGCGTTAAAGCGTTTCTCGAATGTTTTTACGTTCCATATATTTGTCACTGTTGAAAATTTTACGGGTAAAAAATCAGCCGATTCGATCGTAAAAGAAATTTAAATATATTTTGTTCATAAAATTCCTCACATTTTCCGAAATTTTATTATAAACTCGTTTCAATATATCTTCCGACAGTTTTTTTTTTTTTCTTACGCAGCTGAGCAATTTTCAATCGAATAACAATAATGAGAGTGGTAATAATAGAATAATGAGAATTTTTTTATTTCGTCAAATAATCTTAACGCTGCAATAATAACTTGGTATTTCATATATAGGTAGGTATGAATAGATGGATCCTAATCCTGCAGCATTATATAGATATGGAAGTTTCTCGGAAGTTTTGTTACGAAATTATTCACGGGTAAAGGCGTTCTTCGTCGTTCTTCGTCTTGTCTTCTTCGTATTTCTAACTCTCGGTGTTGTTATTAACATAGTAGTTCCTAGAAGGGAGTAGATGGTACCCTGGCTCCAGGGTACCTCAGGGAGGAAATAAGAAGCCCTGAGGATGCCAGCAGCATACGAACTAGGAGGAACTGAGATGATCAGTTACGGTTTGGCCGCAACGCGCGCGGTTCCCCCCTTTCTCCCCCGACCCACCTCTCGCCAGCGCTTCGTTTCTTAACAACTCCTCCTTCCTCCCGCTATGCCCTCGGAAAACCGTTAGCTTTTCGGGAATATTATGTATCGGTGGGTTAACTCCGCAAGCATATAATATGTATACTCGAATATTTCTAAAACCTCCGGCGTAAAAAAAAATTTCAATACTATGAAAAATGGAAATGCTCAAAACTCCGTATTTCTATACAGAATTCGAAGATATTATGTCGGTGGTGATAAATCGAGCGCCGTTTCCTTGAAAAATAAAAATGTTTTCCATCATTTTTCCCTAAAATGTGAGTCGGTATTCATTCGGTTGAATATGAATAAATCTGATCCTTGTAGCCTTGTAGACGTTGAAAAATGAAAAAACTTGAATATTCAGTCGAAAAAAAATTCAATAAAATTTCAAATCTCGTGAATTTGCTTTTTTTTGTGATTTTTTTATTTTCTTTATCCCCTGAAATGACGTGGAATGCCCCATACATATATTGCTCTAGGTTTTATAAACGCTCGGAATTCTTCGGCTAAAAACATATAATCGTCACGCAGCACTACTGGATTTGTTACGCTTTTTCTTTCTTTCTTATATGTATATACGTATCGTATATAATGTATAGCGTATAGGTATACATGATGTATTTTTCTATAAATTGTCAACCGTCCGATTATTACATTATTCGCATATACCTTATAGTCGTATGTTCCCCCTGCATTTGCCGTGTATAACGATACGCGATGTTTAATGCTGCGGTGCTGGTTGTCGTGGTGGGAGAAGTGATAGTCTTTAACCGTCCGTCGGTCGCACATTATACCGCTATGGTAGAATCACCAGTCAGTAGGTACAGACGAGTTGTGGGTGGTGTATGGTGGTGGAGTAACTCCTACTCCTGCTCTACCGATTTCTCGATTTCTCAATTCCTAATTTACTCGGTGCGGCATATCGATACGTATATTCATACGTTGATTAGTTCGGAAAAAAAATTCCGCAAGAAAAGGAGAAAAAATAAAAAATAACTAATGATTCTATAACCCGGTGCAGAGAAGTTTAAATTCGAAAATCCAACACGTGTGGGTCTAATCGTATCAGTGTGATCTAATTTAATCTCATAGATCGTCGTGCGTTTTCATTCAATGAAGCTTACATACGGTGATAGGTACGAGAAGTTCAGGTGTGATATTTGGATAACAGTGATGATCGAGTAATCAACAGAAAAACAGAAGAAAACAAAAAAATTCAGAAAATAAACTTGAAGGGAAATTCTTAAAGTCTAAGAATAATAAAAAAATAAAAAAAATTAAGGAATAATAATAAAGGGTGCTTATAATAATCAAAATAGATTACCCTGGCGGCGGTGGAATGTACGGCGGTAGTAGTACCGCCGGTGGTGGTTACGGGGTCGGACTTCAGGGACCTGGAACAACAGCGGCTCCAGGTCCTGCTTCGTACGCTCCTCCGCCACCGCCACCTATGGGTTATCAGTTAGGTAATTCCGTAGTTCCGGGTCCTGTTGGTCTATCCTCTGCGGTTACAGGAAATAACAGTAACAACAATAACAACGCTGTCGGATCACAGTTGTTGTTATCTTCATCCTCCTCTTATAATTCTCCTAGTAATTTATCACCTGCTCATCATATACAACATGTGCAAGGTAGTACGGCCTCGGATATATCGCCGACTAAAAGGAGAAGGTACATTTTTCCTTTTACATTTACGTTTCTTGGGGTCTTCCTTTTTTCTTCCTTTTTTTTTATTTTACAATTTTTCGAAATCGTCTTATCGGCTTGTATATAGTCGACGCGTTATGACCGCGACTATTAAACCAGAGAGTTAGGATAGGTATAATCACCGGACAAAGCGCGCGGTGATCGTAAATCGCCGATTCCCGGATTCGCGATTAGAGTAGGTAGTCGGCGAGAGGAAAAAAAAAATAACATACACACACTAGTTTTTCTTCTCTTTTTTTTTTCTTTCATTTGTTGCAGCAATAAAGATTATTAGCGTATTTTCAACAGTGTATTCATATTTGAGAATAAAAGTATATATCTAACTGTTATATACACAATTCATTATATGTATATCGTTGCGTCACGTAATTCTTATACATATGCGGCTGTATGTAGGTATATGAATATATGTACAATCAGCATAACATATCGCATCGAGGTTGTGTTTTAATAATAATTTATACATATATTATTGTACTTGTTGCAAGATCAGCTAAAACGGATCTTATTTTATAAACTTGAATTGAATAATACCTATCTAGGTATATATATACAAATATTTAGGTATATGATTAAAAAAAAAAACGTAGTACTAACAATAATCGATGAAGTATGTATGTATGTACGGAAATTATACACACGCATTTATATATAGTATAGGCATATAATAATATAATATGGGCTATGGACATTAAACGATCCGGTATGATATACAACCTGTAGGACTATATACCTACACATATTATCATTATAACTATTTTCATTATTATTATTATTATATACTCGTGTGTATATATATATATATATATATATATATATACTGATATATCTAAAACCGATGTGCAGCGCACGCGAACTTTGCTGATCCGTCACGTAATGGAGATTTGTGGTCATTCGTGGATTTCCCACGCGTTCCAGGTTTATCGTTCTCTCTTCTGTTCTATTCTCTTCCCATCTCTTCTTTTCTCTTCTCTTATACATCCTACATCCTTCATATATGTTCGGTTTACAACCTTATATCTATGTATAATATGGCGTATATAAGTGAATATATAAGACTCGATATCACATGTATCATTAGACTTGTATCCAAACTCAAAGTCGAAAGAAAATTTTCCCCGGAAAACCATTTTTTCTTTTTCTTCTCCTATTCTACTAGAATTTTTTAATTTTCAGACCATAGATTCAATATTTCCCGTGTATGATACATATTACATATTGTAGATGAAGGTACCTATATCGATACAGGTATATATTATATTATGTACGGGCGCTTTTTCCATTAACGTTAATAATATCCCGTCCATAGATGTGTATATACCTATATAGTGACGAAATAGAACTAACCGCGTTATTCTCTTTCCCGCGCGTGTACGCGGTCATGCATGAAATGGTGCAGAGGTAAAGGCTGCAGGCCCAACTCCCTTTACTCTCCGAGGTACCTATAGTATTATATACATGTACCTATGTATGTATAGTTATATTTACCTAATACCTAATATATCCGACTGCAGATATCTCTTCTCATAAAATTATATACAATGATATGATATATTTATCACGAAAATGAAGTCGGAAAAGTAAACAGGAAACGTGTAGAAAAAATTGTATAATATTTGAAGAAAAATTGCGACGTATTATCCATTTTATTTTATGAGATTAACTAACAATAATAATAATAGGACGAGGAGGAGGACGAGGAGGAGGAAAAGAAAAGAAACTGTTGAAATAACGAAAGTCTGACTGTATATGCAGTATTGTTTTAATCATATATACCTACTTATAGATAAGTATATAGAAACGGGATCCTATAGTTCGATTCTCGATTTAATGGCCACGTCATTCCTCTAATCGAGCACCTCATACCTGCAAAGGTGTTCGTTATATGATGCGCGAATAGAATTATTATAAGTAGATCTATACTATATACGTAGGCGAGTACGTAGGTATATCGACGCATATACGTGAATTTTTAACAAGTGTAACTTCGATATGCGAAAAAAAAAAAATGCAAGTAGAGTTTAATTTTCTTCATTTCATTCTATACATATTATATTATAAAACTATATGTTAGTAGATATTTATAGATATACATGGAATAATAATACAACGGTCAGATATTACATGGAAATAAATTTAAAAAAAATTAACAACTCTTACAATTTATATTAACGAATTAATTTGTTCTTCCGTTTCTATACGTCGCTAATATATCAAACTGCATACCCAGCTTCTTCTCATTTCATTGATAATATATCTTTTAAACTCGTTATAACGAAAGTAAAAGTTACGACATACATATGTATACATATTATGTATATCTGAAAAGAAAGAAAAAAAGAAAGAAAAAAAAGGGTCGCAGGTGGCGAATTCCAAGAATTAAACTACCCTCTAACGCGCTACGATCTATACGCTTTACGCGCTATAGATACTCTATACCTATGTGTAAGCTCGAGCGCCATATATGTATACATACCACCGAGTCTCTTTTGTATTCAATAAGAAGTAAATATACCCGTACATATATATATATATGAATGAATGAATGAATGAAAAGAATGAATGAATGAAAATAACTCTCTACTTTAATATGAATCAGTTAAAGCAAACAGATTAATACAAATTTAATGTTTCTTTTTTCTTCTTCTCTTTTTTTCACGATTATATTCAACAGTTTATCAACCCTGGTCATTATTATTGTTATTATCATCATCATCATCTATTCAATACACATACCCATACACGCACACATTCCACTATACAATATATACTGAAAAAATACGAATATAGATCTGATTATAGTATTTATCGTATTTAAGAGATAAATATGAGTAGAATTCAGTCTTCAAGCATTATATTATCTATACTCATCGTTTATGCTTTCGTCGATGTATATAGTGTAAGCTTTTAACGTTACAATAAAATACCTGTAAGAGAAACGATATTCTGATGCTGTTTTGTGTGGACACCTATAGATACTCGGAACGTGAACCAATTGAAAATGTCTATTTGATAAAATCCACCCCCCATAAGGAAGGGTGTGGGGTTGGCCAAAGTAGACAAAACGATTTCGGAAAGTCAGCCGGTTTTTCACCATCAGTGACTTGTGTGTAGCCGAGTCAGTCTAGCAGTTAAACTGAATCGAGTAACAAGTCTCAGAATTTTTTTATCCATACAATAGTGCAGAATACCGGAATCTTGTCTTTATGTTATCTGTTTCTAAACTTGTTTCTGTATTTGCGTTTTTTAAACAAAATATATCTTGGATTAGATAACTTTAAGAGGATGTATATAAGCGAGCGCGTGAAAATCGTACAGTTTCATCGAATCTTATATACAAACCTCCAGAGATTTTATCAATTACAACGCGGTTTGTTAATATGTATTATATAGAAATGTGCATGTGGTATATATATATAGGTAGATACATATACATATATATGTGTGTATATATATACGGTAGGGTACCCGGATGCGCTCTCGATCCCCCTGTTTCTTTCCCCTCGATTCACCTCTACCCCGCAGGTGATATACCTGAAGCTTCGCGGCGCGCGATGCAACGCTACTACTACGATATATATATATATCTTTCTTTCTTTATCTATGTACCTATACTATGTGTATGTGTTAGTACGACGACGAAGTACAACGCTCTGCGCCGCGCTACCCTCGCGAGAGATATCTAGCTTGTACATATACTATAATATTAGTGTATGTGTATACGTAAATTAGTGAAATCTAAGGTCGCGAATCGGGTATATATATATATATGTGTGTATATATGATATTCTTTATTTTATCAAATACTTGTCGCTTTTTACCTAATTAGTCATTATTCTTATTTTTATTATTACAGATCCGATGAGGACGACCCAAGCGGGGGAAAATACGGCAGAATGGAGGACGACAATATGCAAGACAAGGAGAGATTCGCCAGGTAACATATCATTAATTATATACTACCTACCTACTTACGTCGATTATATGTATAAAATACAGTATAGGGTGGTCCTTGATTTGATCAGTTTCGAATTCCAATGCTCCCATATGGGCCGGGACGTCTCGAAATATGTACAAAAAAAAAAGAATGTACCTATATCCGAAACCCCAGGTTTCTATCTCAATTCTGAGTACCGATCCAAAGACTTGGAATTTCGCCATTTGAGTAAAACACTGTATAAAACATATGATATGAAACGATATATACCTATACCTAAACTGTTGCTGCTGCTGCTGTTGTTGGATAGTCGCGTATATAACGGCCCCGCGGCGGCGTGGGAATTCCTTGTAAGCCGTAGACAATCCCAATAGCGATCAATCGATCTATTGAGAGTTTGTTAAATCCGTTAAATATTCATATATATTAATGAACAAAAAAAAGGAAACTACGATTTAAATTTCTTACGCTCCAATATATAAGATAATTCATATATAATTTTATCGAAACATACCTAGTATAGTTGTATATTATAGAGGCTCAAGAATTATTATACGGTATTATAATAATTCTCCATAACACTTATATATTTCTATCTTTATTTCATATACTAGCTTTTGCGACTATAGTAGTATTATAATATAGTATCTATTCAAGTTGTAAATATATTTCCGTCTCCGAGACGAGACCGCGACGCAATAATATATACCTATGTATACTATATCTAGGTATATATATATATAAGAACCTTAGTTTTTCAGTTATAATAACGCAATTACTTCCCGGCCGCAAATACGCCCGCGCCCTATACACTACCCTAACGTCTCTGTATCGCGATACGACGACAGAGATTAAATAATAGTAAAATTATATTAGCAGTAGTAATATTAGCTGCGCGGTATTTCTATAATGTTATACCTATAATTTTTTATAATACGTTTATTAAAAAAGTGATGCAGATAATGAATACCTATACTTTTCCGTACATATGAAAAAATAACAAAAGTTCAATATTATTATTCGAATGGTCCCGCGCGGGTTTCTATGCATGCGCGATTCAGTTCTTCTCGTTCGCGTATAATACGAAACGCGGAGGGTAGTAGGTATGTACGGTATAGCAGCTCCGCTGCCGCCTCATCGCGATATTCTATATCTATAGCGTATACACTGGTGCTATACGCGCGGAGACTTCCGAACCTACCTACCTAAACCCAGCGCGCTCCTGCCGGCTGCGTGGATATCATCAGTACGATCGAACGGTCAGCGTCGAGACGACGTGTAGTATTCTCTAGCGCACTGCCTCCCAGCCGCCATCTTACATCTTTACCTATAACATAACATAACATAACCATAACTATATAACCACCATATATAACCATAACCATATAATTGTGGTAAATCGGTTTCTTTATTATTTTAATTTTTTTTTCTTGTTTCTCGTCATCGTCAAAATTTTATTAATTTATATAAGAAGAAGTAATCAATAAACAAACAATAATTAAATATAATAAATAAACGTAAGATATATATTAATATAATATGTGTTTAAAAAATAAAAAACAGAAATCTTATATTTTCTATTTTTTATATCGACGTTCTAATTAGCAAATTGTCTAACTCCATTTTTGTAAATTTTTCAGGAGAGCCAAAAAACGTATGAAGAATGATATTTCTCAATATAACATACAAAAAAATGCCTTTTGAAAAAAAGTGGAGTTAGACACTTTTCTACCGAGAGCATCGATATATAACTTTTTATTCTAAAGCCTATGTATAGTATATATATATATATATAATATATATTATACAGAATTAACACTATAATAATGAACTAAATTTTTGATATAAAGTAAGAAAATATATATGTACATGGAATACTCTGAAGATTATCTTCTTATTATAGTCTGCAACGAACAGAGATCGCTATATGCTCGTATATATATATGTATTATATACTTGCAGATATGCTTAAATACGTTTATGCTGATCTCTTATATGCGCGCAGGGGCAAAGGCAGAGGGGTCCAGGAAGGGAAGAGGAAGAGGAAGAGGTATAGAGGGAGAGAGGTCGGTCGGGTAAAGAAGTTCTGCGATAGACCTATGACCTCGCAAAACCTCCTCCTTCAGGCTCTTCTTCTTCTCGCAAATTCTTTACCGCTTCTCGCGTATACTATATACTATACTCTATACCGTACACACATACACCTGCATAAGAGAACTGAATATATAGGTATACAGGTATACAGAGATATGGCTGCATGCACTGTACCTATACATATATATATATATAGGTATATAAAAGTATTAGCGAGCTGTGTACCAGGACTGGAGTTTTAAATTGCAAAGATAGCAGGGCATTACGCAAATCAGATGCGCTTATTCGAGAATATATATATACGTATGGTAGATATATAAGTCGATGTTGGTATATAGGTATATACGTGTAAGTGCACGCTGGCTTATACCCTATCTATACACCCTACCCTACCTACCTACCTACCTACTTGCGCCGCAGCATCAACAGCAGCAACATCATGACAACGCGGAACGCGCGAGCTAGCGAGCGAGATGAATACGAGCGAGACTCGGAATATCGCAGACCTTGCGATGCTGCGCGCGAGGTCATAGGGCGGACGCGGGGAAACGCGATCATCGGGCGTACAGATACTTTTATAATTCTTATTATTATTATTCTTAACCCTATCCTATAGCTGTATATACTCGGGTTTTCTTTTTTTTTATACGATATGTATATATATATATATATATATATATATTCCATATACATATATTTAATTTAATTTACTGTATATGTATATTATGTGTATATGTTTATTGTATTTTTTTCTTTTCTTTTGTTATCTTTACACAGCCGGGAGAATCACTGTGAGATCGAAAGACGAAGGAGGAACAAGATGACCGCGTACATCACAGAGTTATCCGACATGGTACCCACGTGTTCGGCACTCGCACGTAAACCGGATAAACTTACGATACTCAGGATGGCGGTTGCTCATATGAAGGCACTCAGGGGTGAGTTTACATATAAATTTCAAAGTTTATCCATATACGTCTTTCCATACCTCGTTGTAGGTAAATACACGCAATATCTCGAAAATCATATAGTTTCCAAAATTTACCATATAGGTACTAACTGAAATATTCTACAATTTATCATTCAATGCTTCCAATATAAAAATTCGGTCAATGCAATGCAATGCAATGCAATTCATAATTATGTAGTAAACTGCCGCAGTTAAAGAAATCTGCGACACGTCACGAACGTTAAAATACATATATAAAAACAATGCCTAAGTATGTATTATATATTTCCATATTTATTATTTATTATACTCGTTTGTGACACGCGCGCGCTGATGATTGTATGAAAAATAAAATAAAGAATAACGTGATATATTCGTAATATTATAGTACATCTGCGTGTACGGGTTCAAGTTTAAGAAATTTTATCCCACCTAGAGTACTCAAGTTATGTATGTAACGTAGTATACAGCTTGCGGATCACAGACCTCGCGGTAGGTACCCATGGGCATTCGTATGCCAACCGCGAGTTTGCACGTTGAATCCGCAGGATCGCCCGTACCTCTTATACCTACCTCCTATATTCTACCTCCCTCCTATACCTCTACTCGCGGTTCTTGGGACGAACCCGCGGTCGTAGACCGTCGACGCTAAGGAATTTATTAAATAAATCCTCTTCAGGTTTAAATAGAATATTTATTTCGAAATAGAAACAGAAATAGATATATTCTACGGGTCAATAAATTATACCTACCTATATATTTATATTTATATTTATATACACTATAAAGAAAAAATTTGTTATCGTTATACAATCGCTGCAGAGAAACGGAACGGTTATACCACGGATCAGCTTACCTGCAGCAACCCTAAGCTTACAATTATTAAATGCAATTCAATATATAGGTATATAAATTGAAAATATTATGGATTTATCTTACAGTATTTTAGAGTCTTGATGTTATAGTCTTTCGAGTATATTATGTAGAAATATATATATATATAGCTATACCATTACACTCGGTGCAGCAGCAGCAGCAGCAGCAGCAGCAAGCGGGTCAATTTGTATTCAGGTAGAATTTTCGTCGTTGTCGCGTTGTCGTCGTCGAGAAAGAGAGAGAGAGAAAGGGAAAAAAGTAACGGAGATAGAAGAAGAAGAAGAAGTGACTATAAACAATGCGACGGTATAATAATGGACGAAAGAAAGACCTGAGGATAAAATTTTATACACTTAACTCTGCGTATATATACACTTGAAAAAGAGACGGGATTAAATCGCATCGGCTTAGAGTCAGAGAGAAAATACACACACGCACATGCGCACACACATATGTATATACATACATGACGGGGAACTGTGCAGAGGCGGGGGGTACACCGGAAACATATATCGTGCTTTCTGCATTCGATATTACCCTCCGTGTGGCTATATATAGTATAATACACCTTACTCAGGCCTTTGGTAAAGAATTTCTTATGTTTCAACCATATTAAGATGCGGCCAGGTTCAATTTCAGGAGATTCAAAATCCCCTGCAAAGTTCGAAAATACGAAATTTTCGGTATATTTATCAGGATTATTTTAGATTCGATCGGTAATTTCAATGTCGCAAATAATTGACGGGGATTTTGAAACTTTATTTTCAAAAAAGTTCATCTCGAAACCATTAATTACAACCCTTATTTTTAATTAATTAATAAACACATGCCCGAATTTCAAATTTCGGATCCCCCGGCTTTCGGAATTTTTATTTAAAAGACTTTTCTTAAACGTATTTCAAGTGAAAAATCTTGTTTGTAAAGACGATAGATTTACAACATAAATATTATTGATAATATAATGGAAAACCACAACTTTTAACTTCAAACAATTTTTTTCTTTTTCTGCGATCTATGGTTTTTCAGATATTATGCCTAGTTGACAAAAGAATTTGAAATAATTCATCCAACGAGTCTCTTAACAATGATAACGATAATAAAAGTAATAAGGAGACTATAGAATCTTTGAATTTCCTCTTTTTTAGGTACCGGAAACACGAGCACCGACGGTACCTACAAACCGTCCTTTTTAACGGACCAAGAATTGAAGCATTTGATCCTGGAAGCGGCGGATGGTTTTCTATTCGTTGTTAGCTGTGACACAGGACGTATAATATACGTATCAGACTCCGTAGCGCCTGTGCTTAATTATTCACAGAGCGAGTGGTACGGTACAAGTTTTTACACCCAAGTACACCCGGACGACGCTGAGAAAGTAAGGGAACAACTCAGCGCCGCCGAACCCCAGCATGCCGGCAGGGTACTAGACCTAAAGACTGGTACCGTCAAGAAGGAGGGACACCAGTGTGAGTATAGAGTACCACGATTATATATCACAAAAATAAAATAGACCTGCTTCTGTTCGTAGAAAAATTCAAAATTAATTTATTATCAAACTATTACAGCGTCGATGAGACTCTGCATGGGATCGAGGAGGGGATTTATTTGTAGGATGAAAGTTGGTAGTCTGCAAACAAGCGGCGATATGGCAGCTGCTCATGGTCTACATCGTTTAAAACAGAGAAATTCTTTGGGACCACCAGCTAGGGATGGGCAAAGTTATGCCGTTGTACATTGCACGGGTTACATTAAAAATTGGCCTCCTACCGGTGAGTATAAATTCATTTGAAAACACCGAATTTGTGAAATAAGAGATCGTAAGACTAGAATCTCTACCCTAATTTAATTTAATTCATTAAAATCACCATTTCACTGTCACAGTTCATAACGGGATCGTTTCTAAATCGTAGGTGATTTTGTTTCCCCGTGTGTGCCAGGTGTGGGTATAGGTGACAGGGGACAGGGCGGAGTTCAGGGTGGACCCGACGGTGTTGGCGGCGAAGATTCCAGCACAACTCATTGCTGTTTAGTAGCTATCGGCCGACTACAAGTCACTAGTACACCTAATACCAGTGATTTGACCGGTTCGAATAGCAACAATGGTGAGAATTGAATTATTTTTCACCTACCAGATCCTCCTTTCAGTTCTAAACCGTTTATTTATTTCTAGAATTCATTTCCCGACATTCCGCTGAGGGGAAATTCACCTTCGTCGATCAAAGGGTCGGCGGAATCCTGGGCTACACGCCTTCCGAGCTACTAGGACATCCCTGTTACGATTTCTTTCATCCCGAAGACTTAACGCACATGAGAGAAAGCTTTGAACAAGGTTCGAGAGCTTTTTGGTATCATAATATATCGACTGAACAGCTTACAAAATCAGAAATATCAGTAAATTGTTCGCCAATAATCAACGAATCACCATTTTTTCAGTATTAAAACTCAAGGGGCAAGTCATGTCTGTGATGTACCGATTCAGAGCGAAAAATCGCGACTGGGTTTGGCTCAGGACGTCAGCCTTTGCTTTTCTCAACCCCTACACAGACGAGGTTGAGTACATAGTGTGTACAAATACAACGGCGAAATCTCTGCATCCTGGTAGCGAAGGGCAGACAGAAGGAGAGCCAGTAGCTGCCTACGGACAACCCAGCCTGGATTATAGCGTCCAAAGACATCCGGCGAGGGATCCGATATACTCGGCGCATCACATGATGCAGCATCCGGCTACCGTCGCGACTGCAGGTAAGTTTTTCGCTGTTTTTTTCTTTCTTTCTTTCTTATCGCCTTTTCGGAATCATACTCATTCATACTCTCATTCAAAGGACCTCAACAAGCCAGGCCTTCTAGTGCTCAAAACGTTTATCAAGGATACGAGACTACTCAGTCTCCAATCGCATACGGATCTCCAGGGCAACAGAGCGCCGCTTCTTCAGTTTTAAACCGGATACAAAAGCCGGCTAACACTTCGCCGACCCCTGTTCAACAGGCGTGGGCTCTTAGTAGACAAGTAAATATCAATCTAAGATGAATACGAGATGTGGAAGATTAACTTTCCCTGGTTTTCATCGCGTTGATCCAAAAATCACTTAGTTATTGGATACGGTATCGATCTTTCGACCTGTTTCTCACTTTCTTGACTCCCTAAAACGTTGAAATCATTTTCAGAATCGCTATTAAGTGAATATTTTGCAAAATTTTTGTACAAAACTGATGAAATAAAATCGTATTTTTTTCTTTCGTCACTTTACCCAGCAACAACCAGTTACCGAAGGCTATCAATACAGCCAGCTTAGTCCGTCCAGATCTCCTAGCGGTCCAACTTATACGCAACTTAGTAGCGGTGCCAGAACACCTGCGGCTCCTTACCACGCGGTTACAACCGTTCCAAATAATCCAGGTAATAGAAATTTGATAGAAATTTGTTACTCTTGTTGTGATAAAATGATAATTATATGTATAATCTTTAATCTCGTTTCTGTAATCTTTTCTAGGAATGTGGGGCTGGCAAGGTCAGCAGCATCAAGGTCCTCACCAAGCGCAGCAAGACGGTGGTCAGACTGGAGCTCCGGTAACTGCTCAAAGTCAGGGACCTCATCCGTCGCAAGGTGGTCCAGGACCTCAGCCTCAGGAGTTGTCTGACATGCTACAAATGTTACAGGACCAAGGGGGAGCGTCTAGCTTCGAAGAGCTAAATATGTTTAATACCAATTTTGAGTAGAAATTTAATTTAATGAAATTAATAGAAGAGAGGAGGAGGAGGAGGGAGAGTATGGGTCGAATTCGTATAAACGATGATAATAATAAGGACAAAGTTTTTCACGTTTTGAAAAAAAAAGAAAATATTAATCTTTAATAGTGTTTTTTTTTCCATTTGTATTCGTTTCTTCGTTTCAAAAAAAAATTCTTCCGGCTCTCTTTGTAATTAATTATTAACGCGATCGTGAAAAGAAAAAAAAAAAAAATACGGTATCGTTGGAAATTTAATCTCGGATCTTTTTTAACGAAATTTCTCTTAATATCGTGGTTTTAGATATTAATTAATTGTAAATTTTTCCAATATCGATTTAAGAAAAAAAAAAAAAAAAATACAAAAAAAAAAACGATTCATAAAAATCTATACTTATCCATATTCATGTTCCACGCTATAACTCCGTCAACTTTTCTTCTTCTTTTCTTTTATATAGTTTTTTTTTCTCTTTTTTTCTTTTCTTTTTCCTATCATTTCTCTAGGGAGTTCATAGACAGAAAACAAACGTAAATTGATGAATAATATTTTTTAAACTCTTTTTTTTTTTTTTTTTTTGCAATGACAAGGTTTTAATTATTCATAGAATTTTCTAAACATAAGAAAGACTAGCTTAAAGAATTTTATCTTCTTTTTGGTTTTTCTTTTCTTTACTTATTAAATGTGTTTTATTAATTTTCCAAACGGTGCAATTATTGTGTAATTTTAAATTACAATATGGTAGGTATATTTAGACGGGAAAGATTGAAACTCAAAAAATTAAAAAGTAAATAAAGAAAATAAAACACAATGTACAAAATTACCTAAATGCACTCTGAGAAGCTTATCGTTACTGTGCAAAAGGGAAAGAGCAAGAGAAAAAAGAAAGAAAAAAAAAAACGAAAACTGAAAAAAAAAAACCAACTAGGTATATTAAATCATTTATAGATTTACTTTTCTTAGATAATAATACATAATGCATAATATTATTATGCGATAATATTATATTAATTATTATTATAATATAACATTAGCACATAGATATTATACATATTATATATTAATGAAATAATTGTAATTATAAGGCGGTCACTTGTGAATTGTTGCATTTGTATATGTTTTAGCATAAAAACGAAAAAGAAAAAAAAAAATGAAAGAAAGAAAGAAAGATTTTGGATTCAAAAATTCGAAAAGATATAAGTGAAAGAAAAAAACAGAAAAAAAAGCACACACCATAGCATATCATAATCACGAGAAAAAGGACAATTTTTTCACTAATATAATGGGGAATATAATACGGAATACACAGAAATGCATTATCTATTTAATTTTCTCATTAATATATTTTAAGAAAAAAAGACCAAAAAAACAATAATCTTAATTCTAGCATAAGAATTTTATTTATAATCGCGAGAATAGGTATCTATTTTCAGAGTTTAAGTTTCACAGCGGATAACGACTTCCTATCATTTTTCTTTACTACATTTCCTGTCTTTGATTTTATGTGACTTTTAACTTGGTCCTGTAGCTGGTTAAAGAACGCTGTGGAAGATTTAGCCGTCTTTCCACTCGTCTCATCAATCTTTGAAATGTTTCTTTCCTTGCTCAAGTTCTGAATCATCTTTGTTGCCTTTTCTTTACTGTATTTATTACCAAGTCCGGGTCTCAATTTCTCAACTATTTTCTCTCTCTTCTCCTTTGCCTTCTCTTTCTCCCTTTGTTTCAACTTCTTTTGACGTCTCTCCCTCTTCATATCCGTATCAGTTCGCTCATCTCTTCCTATCAAATCGCCCCTCGATTTTGCTGCAAGTAATTCATTTGTTAGTAAGAACAATTTTTTAGTCTCTATTCTTTAAACTAGAATCTTTTCTCATCCTTGATTGAAAATTATTCTCACCCTTTATTTCCTCCGGAGCCAATAACGTCGCTTCGCTTGTTGCCACTGGTGCTACCTCTTCCATTGTTACTGCGGGAAGATTGCTAACAATTTTTACATCCGGACGTACCTGAAATTCATAAAAAACAAAACGTTTAATGTCTACCATATAATTGAAAATTCTTAATATTCTTTGTCATTCGAAATCCAGCTTCTCACCAATTTCGGAGTATAATGGAAGTTGGCAAGGGCGTCAAGCTTGTTGAACAAGGAATCCATCATTTCCCTAATTTCCTTGTGTTCCTTGGGCTCCTCAGCCTCCTTATCCTCGTTGTCAGGATTGCTTGCCTCTTTCTGCTTCAAGTATTCATTTTCATAAATCTGTGCAAGGCTCACCTTGCTCTTCTCTTGATCTAATATCAGTTTCTTTTTATATTCCATTGGAGTTTCAACGGGTTTAAACTTCTTTTCAACATCGTCCCAAGCCTTGTCTTTTATTCTCTGCCTAATAATATCTTCGAGGTTCATGGTAGTCTGGTCAGTTATCACCGGTGGAGGCCTGGCTGTAATATCAAACTCCACATGCTCTTCTAGCAAAGAATTCTGAGGTCGAGCCGCCGCATCGACTTCCCCCTTTAATTGCCAGGGCTTTTCGGACACAGCAGCTTCCTCGAGTTCATCAATCCTCATCCTTAGTCTTTCCTGCCTCATTTCCAAGTTTGATTTCACGTCGTTTGTCATCTCATTTTCTTCCTCTGAATTATCCGTCCCATTTTCACCTTTGATATTAAACTTTACCCGTTTATTTCCGATTTTGAAAGCCTCTTGTGGATCAATAGCCGAATCATCATCCCCAGATTCCTTACCAAGTTCAAGATCAGTCCCTTTCTCCTCCCTCTCGCTACCTGAATCAAATTCCTCCCCGTTTTCCGGTTCGTCAAAGAAATCCTTGAACTTTACCAATCTGGGGTCATCTTCTCCTTCTTCGCTTTCTGAATCGTGAACAAACAAGTCTACAGATTCTTCGTCCGACTCGTCGCCCTCCCTCTCATTTGGCTTATCTTCTTGGAAAGCCTTTTTGTCTTCTCTGGTGAGATAATCGTCGAGTTCCTGCAGCTTGAAGAAAGTATCGTCGACTATGGACGGCCTGATCTTCTTTCTCGCCTCTTTTCTCAGTTTCTTTTTCTTCTTCGGTCTGCTAAGACCGTTTTCCAGACTATCGTCGCTGGACATTTCTGAATTTGGTTCCGATATCTCTTCCCTCTCCAGAACTTCGCTCGTATACATATTCTCCGCTTTGTTTTTAGTCAACTTTACAGGTAGACTCAGTCTGTTCGCCGCGGTCAATGCTTTCGAGGCTCCTGTTAATAGATACGGGAATTCACCCTCGTTTTGGAGTTCTAATTGTTGCCATATCTGCTCTGCGTCAAAACCGTCAGTTATCAACTCTGGTAGAGCGTCGGTATTGCGGTCCAAATACTCTTCCTTTGTAAAATCGTACAGGGATTTTATCGAGTTACGAAATATCGACGATACTTTATCCTGGACGCTGTAAACGAAGGAGGATATACAACCCGATGATTGGAAAACGACTAGTCCCTTACTTTAGACCTTATTTAAATAAGATTAATGCCTGTCTTTAACGCTGTGAACTAACCTCAAATAGTTTTCCGTCTTTTTAGTGTTGGCTTCAACGGCTTGCAGGACATCTTCGAAGACGTTTGATCTCTTCATTATTGTCGCCTTATTATAGTGAGCTTATTTCTCGGTTTGAAATACAGAATCGTGAATTAATATTCATATATAAAACAACGTCTGTGAGACACGTGCATACCTGGACGTGTTTGGCTTTTTGGTTATGATTTTTATAGCATGGTAATATAAATGGTTCCGTAGGTAAAATTTCGGTACGTAGTTCAAACGTGGTTTGTGAGATGGCGCTGAAAATCGATCAGCTGAGCGGTTCAATGAACCCTGACATTGACCCATATTTGATTCGCTGTGCTGATTGGTTGATTCAGCGGCACAGCTAACAGGGGTGAGTCGTGAACGTGTCGTGAAAGGTGCATGTGACCCCATCTACTGGAGAATTCAGTAACTAGAAAGAGCGTGTACGAGAAAATATGAATATCCCAGAGATCAGTATATCTCTGGCTACTGAATGGGACGGATCGTTTAGATTGTTAAGAAATAAAAGTCTTATTACATGTTGTAATATATGGAATTGGAAGTAGTCTGCGCCCTGTGTATATCAATACACTATGATTCTTTCCCCCTCCAAAAATTTCAGCACACCTCCTCGGGTCAGATGTTCTCCTGATACCAGGAGAAATTTTCGACTTAAAATTTCTTCATCTCCAAAAATCGCTAGTATTAATTAAATATAAGACGTGCATGAGGACACGTATGCATGCCTATATCAATACACTATGATTCTGATTTCTGATTATGAGGGATTTTTCTGGCAGTTGATACCTTTTTTCGGAGCGATTTTTCTGGCAGTTGATACCTTTTTCTAAGGAGTCAATTTTCTGGCAGTTGATACCTCATGGTGTCAAAAACGACTCCTTGAAAAAGGTATCAACTGCCAGAAAAATCATTCCGAAAAAAGGTATCAACTGCCAGAAAAATCACTCCGAAAAAAGGTATCAACTGCCAGAAAAATCATTCCGAAAAAAGGTATCAACTGCCAGAAAAATCACTCCGAAAAAAGGTATCAACTGCCAGAAAAATCACTCCGAAAAAAGGTATCAACTGCCAGAAAAATCATTCCGAAAAAAGGTATCAACTGCCAGAAAAATCACTCCGAAAAAAGGTATCAACTGCCAGAAAAATCACTCCTAAGCAGCGTATGCATGCCTATACCAATACACTATGATTCTTTCCCTCTCCAAAAATTTCAGCACACCTCCTCGGGTCAGATGTTCTCTTGATACCAGGAGCAATTTTCGACAAAAAATTTCTTCAACTCTAAAAATCGCTAGTATTAATTAAATGTAAGACGTGCATGAGGACACGTATGCATGCCCATATCAATACACTATGATTCCTTCCCCCTCCGAAAATTTTAGCACACCTCCTCGGGTCAGATGTTCTCCTGATACCAGGAGTAATTTTCGACTTAAAATTTCTATAACTCTGAAAATCGCTAGTATTAATTAAGTGTAAGACGTGCATGAGGACACGTATGCATGCCTATATCAATACACTATGATTCTTTCCCCCTCCAAAAATTTCAGCACACCTCCTCAGATCAGATGTTCTCCTGATACCAGGAGCAATTTTCGACTAGAAATTTCTTTAACTCTAAAAATCGCTAGTATTAATTAAATGTAAGACGTGCATGAGGACACGTATGCATGCCCATATCAATACACTATGATTCCTTCCCTCTCCAAAAATTTCAGCACACCTCCTCGGGTCAGATGTTCTCCTGATACCAGGAGCAATTTTCGACTTAAAATTTCATCAACTCCAGAAATCGCTAGTATTAATTAAATATAAGACGTGCATGAGGACACGTATGCATGCCTATATCAATACACTATGATTCTTTCCCCCGCCAAAAATTTCAGCACACCTCCTCGAGTCAGATGTTCTCCTGATACCAGGAGCAATTTTCGACAAAATTGTTCGATTTTTAGAGTTATAGAAATTTTAAGTCGAAAATTGCTCCTGGTATCAGGAGAACATCTGACTCGAGGAGGTGTGCTGAAATTTTTGGCGGGACAGAGGAATAGTATAGAGATGTAGGCATGCATACACTGCTTCGGAGGGGTTTTTCTGGCAGTTGATACTTTTTTTTCGGAGTGATTTTTCTGGCAGTTGATACCTTTTTTCGGAGTGATTTTTCTGGCAGTTGATACCTTTTTTCGGAGTGATTTTTCTGGCAGTTGATACCTTTTTTCGGAGTGATTTTTCTGGCAGTTGATACCTTTTTCAAGGAGTCGTTTTTGACACCATGAGGTATCAACTGCCAGAAAATTGACTCCTTAAAAAAAAGGTATCAACTGCCAGAAAAATCACTCCGAAAAAAGGTATCAACTGCCAGAAAAACCACTCCGAAAAAAAGGTATCAACTGCCAGAAAAATCACTCCTAAGCAGCGTATGCATGCCTATATCAATTCACTATGATTCTTTCCCCCTCCAAAAATTTCAGCACACCTCCTCGGGTCAGATGTTCTCCTGATACCAGGAGAAATTTTTCAAATTTACACGATTTTCTTCGGAGTGATTTTTCTGGCAGTTGATAATTTCCTATTTGAGTTGAATAATCGCAGGGAGGGGAAAGTGGGAAATAACAAAACAATTGATTATTCATATATGTAAGAATTTATTGCTGCAGCATTGATACAATCGTATTCATCGTCAAAGTTATGTAGAATTCGTAAATAATTGTAATCGATTGTTGAAAATAAATATGAAATATAAATTGTTCGAGTATCTTTATTTGCTTCCTGGCATATGAGTTATCATAAAATAAACTGAACGTCCGTATTACAATAAGATCCTACTTAATACAATTCATTTTACAAAGGAGAACGAGTGTTATAATATTACTGCGTACGAAATATTTCTATCGAGTTACGTTAACGCAACCCCATGCGTAACTCCAAGCTGTGAATTTGAATCCCTCCTATCTAGGTATGTATTTACCTCTAATTGTCGTTGCGATAAGATTTATTGATTTTTCAGAAAATTAGGGACATCGCAGCCTGTTCGTGAGACCTTGATCGTAAGGAAGGGTCTTTTGCTTGAAATAAAATTGCATATAAGTGAATAGACAATATAGCGATGACAATAATTTTTCTTTGTCGATTTTATTATATCAGCCAAACAGCTGAAACTGATGATAATACACTTTGAGTACGTGAATTGATTTGATTTCAACGATTTTACACATAGAACATACTTAATTAATCAAGCGAATCGCAGGTGGATATTTTTTCTGATAGGTATATTAATAAATCTTAAACTGTTAGAACCAGATAATATAACTAACATTTATCGAAATCTCTATTCTATACTTGACATAATATAAGTATGTTACGTATACGTAGAATTGGAATACATATTAATACATGTTCAATAAATGTTCAATAAATGTTAAAATATAAAATTCATATACACACATAAGAGATGTTGAAACACTAATTATACATAGTTCCAAGTATATTAGTCGTACACGGCGTATTACAATAATAATTTAAACAATTGTGTTTCAATATAAATGTATAGAAAATTATTAGGTAAGAGAGATAAACATTTTTTATGCAATTTTATCCAGAGGTATAAGAAAACAATACTCTGGTCCTGTGAGAACCTAATCATTACCATTATCTAATCCAGTGTCTTACCCTCAAGTATATCTATAGGTATAAATCCGAGTGATCGTACTGTTTTATAGTATAATATAATTATTAAAGAATTACTGAGATGCTGAATTTGTGTTTTTTTTTTTCCAATCCACTAATCCAACGTCAAAAATTATCACAAAAGCATTACCGATCTACAGACTATAAAAGTTTTTTTTTTAAGTATTTCTACAATGCCACTTACATCAATTTTCATTACACTGAAAAGCTCTCAAATGAATAATCATTTACGGGTATTTAAACAACGAATAGTGACTATATACTAGGTAGTATAATTGACACGAAGAACGTGTATACTAATATAGGTATAAAATTTATAGTAAATAAGGATTGCGAAAATAGGAGCGAGGCAAAGTAAAGTAAAATAAAATAAAATAAAATAAAATAAAACTATCGTATAATCCTAATTGAAACGTTCGGTTCATTAATTAATCTCATTCCTCGAAATCCTTCGACAATAATCTACAACCGATTTATAAATGATAAAGGTATGTAAGTAAAAAAAAAATTTTTCATCTAAATAATAATACCGCAACTATAACGATCTATCGATCACATATACATATAGGAATTTTGTAATACCTATATAATAGATATGTAATATAATATATAACTAATAATTAACACAGCGATGATTATCATTATTATATGTATTAGAAAATAAACTTCATATAAGTTAAAAATTAATTTTATGCTCCACTAACGAATTTTCTTTATACCTACCAAAATCCACGTAAATAATATTCTTACATTTCGCTGCATACCTACCTAGTGCGAGTCGGCTATTTTCGCGCCATTTCAGTCATAGCTTCGTTATGCGGCTACGCCGGCATATGCGTTAGACGTAGGGGGGTCGGGAATGAATTTTACTTCAACATCTCAAAAAGAGAGAAGCCCCGAGTAGATATTTTCGGCCCAAGTCTATGTGTATAAGAAGTTATAATACCGAGTGAGGATGACGTTAGAAGCCCCCACGCCCTCATATCGTCTGTACAGTGTACAGGCGTCGCGGCGCCGGACGTCGACTATTTAAACTCGCGGAAAACTGGCTTGGATTACAGTCAGCTTTTCTGCTACCGCGGTATCGCATAGTATTTCAATTTTACCCCAAAACTTTTTTTACCGTAATACGTGTTTTATTAAAAAAAAAAAAATTTGTTTCAGAGTTTTCTAATTAGTGTCTTTGATATCGTTACAACATATTTAGGTATACGATAAATAATTAACCGACGAGTTTCTTTTTTTGTCCCTGCTGTTAATTCTATACACGGTATAAGATGTATGTAACCATGATTTTCCGTCAAATTTCCTTACAGTAATATATTTCGTGACTAATTTGTCATTATTGGTTTTTTTTTATTTTTTTTTTCATTTTTTATTATTATTAATTTTTTTTTTTTAATTTTTTCTTTTTGGTATTCTCTTTTCACGTTCCTTACATCTATAATAATAACAACGCTTGGAATAATTCATATATATAACTAGATTACGTGGTCTTTGCTGTTGTTCCTTAATTTCTTTCTTGTTGTTATAATTTCGTACTTTTTTTTCTTCTTTTTCTTTTTATCCCTAAGACTTTCCTCGTTAATACTAGATAAGACAATAATAATTAGCTGTACCGTACCATACAGTCTTTAAATGATTTATCCTAAATCCCTAAGATTACGTAAACGCTATAACTTTAAGCGGCTGTAACTATCTATTCCCTAAATCTTAGCAATCGTTATTATAGTATATTATATAGGTATGTATATAATAGGCATAGGTACGAGGTACAGTGGAATATAACACCCTTAAAACTCACCCTAATTTTAAATCTATATGATAATAAAATCGCTTAATTAACACCGACGTAGTAATAATGATTATAATAATAATCAATTAATTAATCAATTAATAAGAGTAAATAGGAGCTCGCGGTATTCGAAACACCTTAGGTCGAGATTCGACGAGCTTTAAGCCCTGTATTAATAATTAATCGACGCTTTATTAACCGTACAAGCTATAATGATAACACAACCTAATTAGTCAAATTTCCTAAAGGAGGGAATATTACAGTGATTCGAGAAAAAAATGAAAAAAAAAAGAATATATATATTTATATTATATATATCATCAGCCTCGTGTGTATATATCAATGTTATAAAAAATCTAAATAATTCTATTGTCCGTGTGTCGAGATTAAAAAACTTTTAGAAAGTTGTATATTAGTAGGTATAATTTACCTATAATACGAAAACGGATTTTTATTGCTGTATGTTTTTCTTTTCTGGTTCAAAATATACGAAGATATCAGCTGTGTGATGTTTAAATTTTACACGACGGAAGAGATTGTTAGTCTATATAATATAATATAATATAATATAATAGGAAGCTATAGTATAGTACCTATATATTTAAACACCAAAAAATTCTATAGTATACGGTAAAATTTTCATTTTTATATTAAATATTGAAAAGCGATTTTAATATTTAAATTCAACTATTTATTTAATTTTAATTTATTTATTATCATCGATGTAAATGTATTGATTATATATATAGGTATATAAATAACTAAGCAAGCCCTAAAAATATTATATATTATTGTTTCAAGCTATAGAATTATTATACACACTACACAGTCAGGTATATGAAGAGGAATAAGTAAACGAAATAAAATATCGGAAAATAATTATCGGTGCGATCTATGAGTAATTAGAAATTAGAATTCTCCGTTAAAAATTTGGTCCTGAATAATATTTCATTGCTTTTTTTTTTTGTCTTTTTTCTTATCGATTGTGTATATAATATACCTATATTCTTCTGTGTGTGTGTGTGTGTGTGTGTGTTGTAATTAAAATTATTAATATACGTATAAGAGACTAATAAGAAAATACTCTGAAACAGATTTTTGTTTTCAACTTTTTACCCCATTACTAATTTGATATTTTTAATATGAAATATTTTATTGGTAACCGCAGACAAATCATGTCGGTGGTACCTCTGATGTTCAGAGACTG
This sequence comes from Tenthredo livida, assembly GCA_963992785.1. Lineage (NCBI taxonomy): Eukaryota > Metazoa > Arthropoda > Insecta > Hymenoptera > Tenthredinidae > Tenthredo > Tenthredo livida. The sequence continues at coordinate 121,369 of OZ023073.1, forward strand.
GTGGGACGATCTGGACCGTCCAGCATCCCGACTTATAGATCAACATTTCGGCAGCGGTTTAGATCGCGAAGATTTACTCACGGGATTATCAAGCTTGAGTTTAGCCAGGCCTAGGTCAGCCTTTGGTAATCCAGGGTACTACAGACCCTGGAGAAACGTGGTTAGACAAAATTCGGGCGGAGCAAGTACCGTGCAAGCGGACAAGGACAAATTTCAGGCAAGTTCTTGTTCATTATTATCATTTTCTATTGTTCTTATCATTGCATTATTTCGTTGTCGCCTTTTTTTTTCCATTTTTTCTCACATCATCATCCCACCGGCCGGGGAGTCCCCTGCGCACAGGTAATCCCCGGCCTAGGGTGTTCCTAACGCTTTTGGAGCTAATCCGGCTATCTACTTTCTTCTTTTCTTATTTACCTTAAAACCTGATTCGAAATTTATTTAAAAGAAAGAAAAGAAATTTAATCCGCGTTTAGTTTATCAATTAATTACCTGAGTTACCTGAGTCGATATCTGTGTGTGGGTATGTATATTGTTAAGCTACGTAGTTAAATATTACTTAATTATGACAACGCGGTTAGATGGATCGTATTTTTTTTTTTTCTCTTTGTAATTAGTTTTTCTCCTTTTTTTCTACACTCTTATCCTTCTTTTCTTTTATCTTTTTTTCAATTCCAAACCACCCCCGCTATATCCGGATGTAAACGCCAGTGGTATCGGTACGTCGATCTAATCCTATATTCAGCATAAGTGGCATTTCAGAATTTTCTCTACACCATACACAAACTACATCCTACAATATAGTTTTTTTTTTCTTCTTTTTCTGTCTCTTATTTAATTTATTATACTATTTTTGTTTTAACTTTGTGCGTTTTATTATTTTTTTTATTCTTTTCATTTATTTTCCTCTACCGCGATTATATTATTATTAATATACTTGATAAAACACTGGATTACATCTCTCTCTACGCACACATCTACTACCTGTGTATGTATATCGGTGAATTGTGTTTTTCTTATAATAATATTGTTAATAATTTATTTCATCAATCTCAACTCGCTTAGGCTAATATATTATATAATATATATATGTGTGTATCAATTATTAATGATTTATTTGTCTTTTTTTTTTTTTTTCCTTTTTTTCTTCGGAAATGATTTACCAAATTCTGTTTCTGTTTTTGTTTAATAATATTTGCGTGTGTATATCGTGCGCAGTGTGTAGTATATCGAATGTGTGATCGAAAATTCCGCCCTTTCCCCAAGTTATATATATATATATATATATTATAGAGACGATGTTTTATATATGTATATAAATATCGTTATGTATTGAAAATTTTATAATATGCGAATCGATTTACCTCGAAATTAAAGTGTGTATACATACATATAGAAATTTATAAACAATTTGGAGGTGATGGTTCAGATCTCCACCTTTGTATAGAGGGCGATAATAGATATACCTGATGAAATTTGTACTGTCACAGTTGAATATCTCGTGTGAAAAAAAAAAAAAAACAAAAACAAAAGTAACAATAAGATATCAGAAAGTTAACGCGTTAAAGAAAAATTGTTAAATGGAAAACTGAAGATTTTTGATTTTTGATTTTTCTTTTTTCTTTTTTTTTCCCCCCTTTTTCCTTTCGGCTCTTTCTTTAAACTATATAGGCAGCTACAATAACAAAAGTCGCGTTTCGAAACTATATAAACGTGCGGTTTGAATAATAATCTATTTTTAAACTGACATAATACGAGAGAGTCACACCTTAGGGAGCGCGCGAAAATTCTTGACACGCGATTCAACTGAAACTAAAATTGAGATTTTATGAATCACACACGAGTTTCTCTATTAATAAATCGCAAACTGTAGATGAATGGGAGGGGTGGCGGGGAGAGGGTGGGGGGGGGCTAAAGCAGAGCCAATTATGATATCACTAATAATCGAATCCCCCCCCTGCCACTCTTCGAGGGAGTGAAATCCCACGCCGAGGATCTACTCTGTTTATTTTTTATTTGTACTTCGTTTTTGGATTCTTGCCTCTCTCCTTTAAATTTAAGAGGTGATAAATTTACGATGCAAAGATCGAAGGTAACGGGAAGGAGAGAAATTTTTTTTTTTTATAAGCAGGACTATAATACACTGTTACAGTGTACTGGGGAACAGCGCGGTTATTTTCGACTATATACACCGCGAGAATCTATTTCGAGATGGTATATCTTATCTTTTTTTTCGTTTTTTCGATTTCTCAATTTACTTCAACTTCGTAAAGTGTGTGTGTATGTGTGTGTGTGCGTGTATAGTATTCGGTGAGAATGTGATGAAAATTTTGTATATTATGTGGGCATATAAAGGGTGCGCCCTGCGCACCCCCCGGTGAGCAAAACTCCCCGAAAGGTGTTTTTCTTCTCTTTTCCAATACTCGAGTATATATAATATAACTATATATCTATAAATCTATATAATATACCTAATAGAAAAATATAAATAATTTACAATAAAACTACATAACGCAATTTCACGCGCTTTGTTGTTTTTTTTTTTTAATATACTATATAGAAAATTCGAAAAAAAAATGAAATTAAAAAAAGATTTGAAAAAAAATATATATAAATATATGTAAAGATCAATTTAATACACCGATCGCATCTATGTCATCAGGTCACTCAACTATTTTCTTTTTTTTATAAGTTTTTACGTTGTTTCAGTTTTTTTTTTGTTTCCTTTGGTTTTTTTTTTTTTTTTACAAATATATACTCGAATCTATTTATCTCTCTCTCTCTCTTTCTTTCTTTCTTTCTCTCTCTCTCTCTGTATGTATGTATGAATGTATGTACTTGTATGTACAAATTTTATATCTCTCCCTCAGCAAACTAATACATAAAGTTGTGAATAATTAATTGAATGCTTTCTTCTTCTCTTGTCCGTGATTCAAATCTGATTTCGTCTTAAATTAAACGCTCCAAAGAATTGAAAAGAAAAATAAAACAGATAATTTTCCAAATGATTCGAAAAAACATAACGCTCCTAAATGTACGTACGTATTATTACCTTGCCCAATACGGTACTTAAGTAGCGTTGAATAATGAGAATATAATAATCAGTTATATAATTGAAAATTACCTTGTACATTTATAACAACATATATACATACACGAGAGAAAAACAATGAAAAAAAGAATTGATCAAAATTCAATCAATTAATTAATTAATTCCCTTCCCCCCTACTTGCATGACACGATAAACCGAACATAACAAGTGGGCCGTATACGTGAAGCTACATTTTATCGAAAGCACCCTCTATAGGCGTGCAGTCTTCGGAAAAAAAGAAAAGAAAAGGAGGATAATCTATTTCGCGTTCTATTAATTCGCGCTGAAAACAGTCTATCATCGGATTATTATTATTATTATTTTATATTATATATTTTATTCGTATTTTGGGTTTTTGTTGAAAAACTAAGTCAGAAAGAAATGTGTTGAAAAATTTTGTTGATCAAAAAATTGAGGCAATGAGAAAAAAAAATGTAATGTCTGTTTTCAAATTTTTTTCGCGCAGGTGATACTCGACGTTCAGCAATTCTCGCCTGATGAGATAACTGTGAAAACGGTGGACAACAACGTGGTCGTCGAGGCTAAACACGAGGAGAAACAAGACGAGCACGGCTACATTAGCCGGCACTTTATCAGACGCTATCTTCTACCTTCTACTCACGAGGTTTCCGATATTAATTCAAGCCTCTCGTCAGACGGGGTACTCACTATCACTGCTCCGAAGAAGGTGATATCTCCTCTAGCCGTCTCTCCCTCGCTTCCTCCAGTCTCTCCCTCTATTTCTATCCGACGATGTACTGCATATGACTTCCGCGTCTGTTCTGCACGCGTTTGATGGACTTCGGCGCAGAAGACGCCGCGGGATTTATACCATTCCAATAGCTGATTGCGTTTACTGCAGTTCTGCAAAGGGAATAGAAAATAGGACGATTCCATTATACCCAAAGATTATTTATCATTAATTCTTGAAGAAATGACGATTTTTGCTCAACTTCATTCTTACCTCCGTATTCTTTATCCGGAATTTTTCTATCGTACGACGAGTAGGTGGGTGTAGCAGGGTATGTAGCGAATGACAATTGCAGTGGGTGAAATTTATTTCAATCGTCGATTTTGGGCTCCGCAGGTGATATTATGCAGCAGGTGCTGTAACATAGAATAATCGCGGTATTAATTAGCGTTATAAAAAAAAAAAAAGAAACACCAAGATTAATATCGCGTTTCTCGTTTCAGGCATTACCCGCACCCGGGACTGAGAGAGTCGTGAATATCGTCAAGACCGGTGTACCTGCGGTTAAATCGGACGAACAGCAAAGCAGCTAACTACGTTTCTACCGCATTTTATGTAATTACATTTATACGACGTATAACTTATTGCAAAAGAAACTCTAACGTATGTATCTTTGATATAAATAAATCCCAATTATTATAATAACAATAATAATAATTATATTATTTATATACCTTGAGGCTCGACGAAAGGACGTGTGAAACGCCTCCGCCGTGGGTATTTTCACATTTTAATATCGTCGGTTTTTCAACTTCAGAATAATTGTATACATGCTATATGCGGATATCGTAAATTTGTGCGTGTTAGCGCATTGATTGCGTACGCGCGCGCGCGTGTGCGCGTGTGTGTGTGTGTGTGTGTAATTTTTGAAAAACGTAAAAATTTTCAGAAAATGATCAATTTATCTAAGAGATACAATTATCTCTCAAAATTTATTTTTTCTTGCTCTACGAGAATCGCAATCGTAGGGGGACGATCCTTGCACCACCGAGGGATGCGCGCACCTTTGACGTGTGTTTATGAATGCCGGCCGGCGTTCTGACGCGGTACTTATATACCCCGACGGTGTGACGCAGTTAGGATTCTCCGCCGTCCTCGTCTCCAGAACTTTCCTCCAACCCGCGGACCCCTGCAGTGGTAACACCGAATCCAGTCAAAACAAATGCGCGTCGCGATGCCAGACCGCGGTTTCAACCGCGCAAATGCGCAGTTGTATTACACAGAGATACAGGCAGACAGACACAGACGCAGATGACTATTATACCTACTATACTTTCACTCGAAATGATAAAATGAAACAACATTCATTATACAGAAAAGAAATAGGCATAAGCATATTATCAGCTTTTCGAATGTATAACGTGTGAGCGAAATTTTCATCTTTATTCATTGTTCATTTCATTCATCATCATAATCATAATCATCATTCCCAGCGGAACTCCGTATGCGTACGAAAGTATTGATCGCGCGGGTACAGCAGGGGCCAGGTGATATTCGGGGGTATACGTCGCAGCAACGCGTCCCCGACTCGCATTTATCTATTCTTATAGGTATAATAGCCCCTCCACCTTCAATGTCGTATGGTCGTATATGTATAGGAAAACGGAGACCGGATTGTTCCAGAGTCGAAGACTAGCGACTACCGTCTCTCCCTGCACCGCACCACGTCTGCGGACGGGTGCGGCGGTTAGTTAACTATCTCTCTGCCTTTATACGACGCAGATTCCAGAACCTTCTGTAGAGGTTTTATATCAACGCTATACAGTTACCGAATGAGAACGCGCAATAGTTTGTACGCCACACTCTATAGAGACGAAATAAGAAGAATGTATGAAAAAAAGAAGAAATAAAAAAAAAAATCGTAAATTGCGCAACAATCTCTGTAATATCCACCTCCCTCTGTTCCTATATCTATATTACAGGTCATGGACCGTTTCGATGGTCAGATATCTCTATCGAACTAATTTTCGAACAACAATAACAATGCAGTAGTAGTGCGTTTCTATACTATAATAAACTAATTATTATACTGAATCCCTCGCAGTACCGTGAAGTATGAGAAGGAGCCTTTGAGTACCTGCGCAGCGTAATAAATATAAAACGTAGTACGTATTGCGTATATTATTGGGACCGTTACCTATGTCACATATAGGGCTTACCGAAACCAAAGTGACCAATGAAAGTTTCGCGAACTTTCCAGCGGTGAATCGAACCGGCCTTTGGGCGCGTAGCATGACGAGCAACAAGGTTCTCCTTTACACACACATATAGGGCGAGAGAAGATCAATATTACGAGACCCTGCCTATATAATTCCGGCCGGGGCGTAGAAATTAAGTGCGTAGTATACGATACGCGTGTTTTACATTGAAGCATAGTTGTAACATTTTTTCTTTTTTTTCATTGAACAAAAATTTAGAAAATAAACGATCTTTACTTTACAGGCTCCGAAGAGGATGTCCATTGCGCGTTGTAAGCCGCTTCTGAGACCTTAGTACTCTGCGAGAAAACGTTATCATACATAATACGTATAGATACTTTTAGATAATTGAACCACGCGAATTAATTCACCTCGGTTTCAATCTCGCTTCCGCACTGGCAAAACACGTAGACTTGGATGACCATGGCTATAACGAACGATATCATACTCAGACCGTCGAAACTTAGTACTGAAACCTAAACAGCGTATCGAATAGGATAATATAAAGCTTGCGGAGATTTTAGAGCTATTAGACTCGCCTCCGTGACTAGGAACAGTTGAAAACATATCTGGATAAGATGAGACATGAATTGGGCGAGTATAAGCAGATTGTACATGTCCTCGATTTCTTCCGATACCCTGCGAAAACCCGGATCATTATATTCGAAAAATAAAAGTCTAATAACGATATTTCCCTCACTCGAGTATAGCCTGATGATGTTTAACGCAGTTAATTCCTTGTCTCAAATCGTCCTTGGTTTCGTATTCCTTGCCGCAGTAATCAGGTGCTGCAATAGTCTCTAAATATCGTCTGAGTATCTTGAACTCAGAGCAGCAGAGCATTACTAAAACTATGTACAAATTATCGCAGTGTATTACAACGAGGCTTGAAATGCAGGTAGAAACTATTTGGTAAACGTATGCTATCTCGTAACAGGGCGATAAATCTGCGTCGCAATATACGTAGGTGTAATAAGGGAGGCGTTGGATCGTCGAGGGTGTGATATTCGGGTTTAAATTATCGCTTTGATTCCCATGTCCGCGATAAGCGGGAGCGACGAATCCGTTCAAAAGTACTGCGACACTAAACGCGTAATAAACTACGAGGTATCTAAGGCTCTTTTCGACGGCTCGGTCAAAGACCATATCCTCTTTAATGCCCCGTTTAAAATCGGGGCGATATAATCCGTTCCTAAAACGCCGGTATATTTCCTGTACGTTTTCAATCTTGTAGAGAAACACAGCGATTTTAAAACTGCCGACAAAATGCAACAAGAACCAGCAGAGGTCAGAGGCGAACGGCTTCAGCTCTGAATATATGAAAAAGAAGTTAACGAATTCCGACACGTTAAACGCGGCGCAAAATATACCGAGAAATAAAAGGCTGTATACACCGTAGCCCGAGTTTAGTAAACCGGAACCTGGCCGAGGCCAGAGACCGAGAAATCTAAGGGCGAGCTGATGCCATTCTAAATAGTCGGTGTACTCCATGAGTTTTTATTTATCTCTCCCTTCGTCCAAGTAAATTCGCGGTAAGAATTATTCAACTGGGGATAGAGGACAGGAACAGGATGCAAACTGGGCTTATATACGAAACTTAGAGCCGGCTGAATTCTAGAAGGATTAAAAAATCCACCTGATATACTGTATATGATAGTTAGTTACCTTGATATATTCTGTCCCTCGCTTTTCTATCGACGAGGATATAGGTAATAACGGGTTATCATTAGACGGGATCCGTTTTCATGTTACGTCAAGGTAATTTAAATCGTGGAAACGATCCAGGTGCACATCGTGCAGCTGCAATCTTGTTGATGTTTTTCTCTAATTTAGTAAACCACGCTCGATAGTGTACCGCTCTTTTATTGATGGCTGGATAAAAAGAGGATAAAGAAAAAAACAAAATCAGTATATTTTTCATACGAAGAATTAGTAAAAAAGAAACATTTTCTTTCATTAATTAATTATCACGCGTATCGGATTTTACGGGGATAATACTAAATCGTCGAGTTTTTATCTTCGATTTCTTTAATGATAAGACAATAATATATTATGTATGTATGTATAAAACTGTACGAAGTTAAGAGTTATAGATTGTATATAAAAATTTGATGAATTTTTAAAATTCTATTTTGTTACGAATCAGTAAATAAACTATTTACAGCATAGATTAAACTCCGACGAAATATCACTTTTTTTTTTTCTTTAATATTACTAATACGCAATAAACTATATACTTGTGTCTTCCAGCTCGGATTTTCTGTCCTTTAATATTATCGCGTAGATCAAAACTCCCAGAACCGCACCGCCGCAGGGTCCCACCCAGTAGACCTGAAACCACAAATACAATATCTGTAAATTGTCGAAGAATAAAAGAGAGGAACATTTTTCTAACACTTTCATCAATAAACGTTTTCAAAACCCATAAGAATCGGAGCTAGAATTCCTTTGAATTAAAAGTTATATCGATAAACTTAGTATAAAACGACGAATTCTATTATCGATACGCAATTAATCCTCGAAACTCACCCAATGGTCGGCCCAATTGTTGTTCCAAAGTGCTGGTGCGAAGCTACGGGCTGGATTCATGCTGCAGCCTGTGTAAGGCACCTGAAAAATATGAGATAGATATAAACGAAGGTGTCCCCAGTTTCCTGATGGTCAATATTGTCTAGTTCTGTTCTAAAATCGTTCTTTAAAAAAGGCCGGACTTACACCGGCGATGGATAGCGCAGAAACCGCGAATCCTATCCTCAAAGAAGTAGAGTCCGAGTTGTGACTGTTCCTCGAATCCCAGGCCGAACAGTTTACCAGCATTAAAACAACTGTGCAAATGAATTCCACCATCAATCCTTGGAGTGATGATAAACCGGAGTAAACTAGCGTCAAACAAACCCCCGTCGTTGTCTCAGGGTATCCCGTGTGCCATAGAGTTGCCGGAGTCACTGCCTGCATGAAATAACAAAGAGAATTAGCCAGGACTTGAGTCTCTTTCACTTTAGATCCGTGAATTTCTTTGAACATGATTAAGCCAAGAGGTGAAAATGAGTTTGAGGATCTATATCTGATGTTGAATTACCACCAAGACTCCAAATCCGAGAACTCCGCCGACTAGTTGAGCAATTATTAGGATTATACCGGTAGGAACAGATCTGTAGCCCAATAAAACAGCCCCCAGAGTCATCGCAGGGTTTAGATAGGCCCCGCTTATGTGTCCCAGCATCTTTAAACAAGATAGGAAGAGATTAGGGATTCGTATTTCTGTTTTCATTGATAAAAACAAACAGTTTTTATCAAAAAATCTCACCATTATGATAGTGTTCACTACAAGACCGAAATTAAAAGCTGTCTGTCTCTCCGGCGGTGGATTTATGTTCATACTTCCAACGTCAGTCATGCAGCCAACAAAGAGTAGAAAGAAGGTGCCCAGACACTCGGAAAACGTTTTTACAATCGTTCCTTTCTCCAGTTTCCATGTCGTGGCTGTAAAAATGATGAATAAGATTTTTATAAATGAAGTAAACATTATTTTATCACATCAGGTGATTTAATTTCGTTTTGAAATGTTCAAGTTATAAAGTCGAACCTTTTAACTTGTACAGCGTCATAATTAAACAATATAATAGAACTGTGTGCGAGCGGTTCAATAGTCAGTCGATGAAATAAAATATTTTAATAACTTCAGATTGATTTTTGATCCCTGTGTGGCAGGTGCCATAAATAAGAAATCCCCTCATGAAATAAGCTTTTAAATCTTTAGCGATTAAATTTCAGTGATATATTTATCGTTCTGCGCAGTTAATTGAATGATAAATCTTTCAGAAAAATCTACGACTATAATATATAGATTTAGATCTCGTTCCTCTGATTGAGAATTCAACATTTCATTTCCAGACAGTATTCGAGACTCAGTTAATGATTAAGTACGGCTACTAGTGTTCTAAATTCTTATTGTTTTCGCTTTTACTTTTCATCTTCCAGTTATCAGCACATAAAGTGTTGTAAATTATTTTCAAATCGTTATCTTTATCGCGTTTGATGGCTCTTCTGAGTCAACAGAACGTGTCAGTTGTCTCTTAAACGTTTTATGATTCGACAAAAAGGCGATAAAACTCTAGAAACAGATTGAAATCTGATCCGGATACTGTCACAAGCCTTGTTATATCTTTTTACCAAAACTAAATCTCAAAGAAATCAATCGATATCAAAGTACTCGAGACTAATTCGATATAAATTCTTATCCGAGTGAATAAAAATACATACTATATAGTATAGCCGAAACTTTCAACGATATCAACTCACAACTATTTAAATATTGTTTCCCTTTGGAATCAGGGCTTAAACTATGATCAATCACCTTTTGCAGACACACTGCTGTACTTGAATTCCCCACGATCTGTGTTACTACTTCGCTTGACCATATCCTCCGATTATTAATTAACTAATAATTAATAAACGAATAGAATAATTTAAGTGAAACTGTATAGAAGATCGCGACACGCTGCCTCGACGTTCGTTGACGACGTACTGTTACCCGTTGTTCTATCTCAGGCTGATACGACTATTTCTCTCCCCCAAGACGTTGCTGCCAGTTTTTGATCCTCAGAGATATCAAAAATCATCTGAAAATATTATTCAAACGGTATTAATTAATAATTCATCGATAATGTTATCAAAAATTTGAATTCTAAATTATAATATTTATACAGTGGCGACTGGCACGTATGATCTGACCAGTCGTTGGTCAGGATCCAAAATACATGCAAGTTATTAGTAAGGAATTAATTAGCTAGTGAATGTTAAGAGCAAAAATCAACAAACGTAAGGAAAAAGCCTGGAAGGAGTGTGAATTTATACAGCTTGTAGTTATTACGGGAAAAAATTCGTAGCTCATTTATCGCGATAAGCTTCTTCCTTATTACGCTTGTTTGTTATTTTGATTTATTAAGCCTAAAGGCTTCTGGCTATCTTTTTCTTAATTCTTACCAAAGTCGGTCATCCATCTTCTGATTGCAGAGACCAGGAGAGTCGTTTACTCAGATACCCTGAGGATCTTCGGTATTTCGGATGGTATCGCTAACTTGTCATCGTGTATTTGCATAACGATCTGTTTTCCGTCGCAGAAAGACACTCTCTGTTATCTAACATTTATAGTAATCTACCCAAATACGTTTTTAAAAAATCTATAAGACATACTAATTCTACCCTATTCTTATACTATGACAATCATACAGTCTTTAGATAATTAGCTCTGTAATTAAAGCTAGAACGCCTTTTTCTTTGGAATTCTCAGCGTTGGTATAGGAGCCTTAAGCTCTAGTCAAAGGTGGTACTAGCGTATCCCTTCCTCCAGACAGTGTCTTTGAGATAAGCACTGACCGCAGTATTGCCCAATATAGTTTCTATCACGCTCTTGAATCCCAGTTGACTAGCAAGGGTGTATTTACACTCCACGTCTTTGACCAGGGAAATGAGCTGCTGCATACTGTCAGCCATTTGTTTGTTGACGGATTTCTCCAGCTGGAATCTGTAAAGATAGTAAAAGCGCACCTTTAGATCCGCAAAAATGAAGGAGAGATACTCTGGGTTGAAATTATAATATCAATCATTTCTAGCCAAATCTTTCACCTCTTAGCAGCATCCTTCACAATGGAGACTGTGAGTTCATTGGTGTTCATAAAGTCCTTCAGGTACTTGGCGTCGGACTGTACAACGCAGTGGTTGTATATAACGCTTCCCCAATCGACGGGATGGTTGTAGGCTCGAATGAGTATCTTGGCCTGAGCGAAGCTCAGCTCGTTGCAAATCATTTTGTCTATTTCGGCGCTCCCTATGTTGAGAACGCAAGAGACTTGCTGATTCTGGTTAACAAAGTTGAAGAAAGATATTTGGAGCGCGACTAACTCGACCCGATGACAACATTGGTAGGCGAGGGTCAGCTTGCTGTCCTGTAAAAACCAGAAGACAATATCATCCTCGATTTCTCAATATCAGAAAGGATTCGGGGGCTTTCTAGCACCTAATATTACTACCTGCAAGTAGTACTGCGTTGCATGCGTGTAATTAGTCATCGCAAGATGCAGCCTCTTCTCAGTTCCCTCATTCTTTGTGAGTCTCACTTCTTCCGGGTTTAAATTCCCCTGATTTCTACTCTCCATTCTCGCATCTGATAAAATTCTGCCGATTACTCCTTTCGCCTCCTGCTCCCAGGTCAGAGCGATCTCAGAGTAGAGTCTGAAGTGGTGAGCCACTAGGTCGAAAAGATCTTTATCCTCGGGGCAATTCCTCTTCAGGAAATCTAGGAGAGCAGTCTTCAGCCCCGGGATCTGAAAGAAAGTTAAAAATGAGTCAATTTTCGTGCAAAACTATCCACAAAGTTTTACAAAATCGTAGATATTCTGGCCCTACTTTCTCCAGGCCTTTCCCAGTCAGCAAAAACTCGAACTGTTCGTTTTCCTTCATGATCTGCAGGATGTAGTTCATCTCTGTGAAACGTCCAACGCCGGTCAATAGTCGTACCTGAAATAGATGGCAAAACGATTGTTAAACCCATGAAATATCCTCGTTAAATATCTGGAGGAAACAAATCTCACCAGTAATCCCCACTGCTTTAAATTCTGTAGCGAGTGAGCGAGCTGCTGTGATTTCCTTAGAATAGAAGCGATGCCTTCCATGTTACAGGAGGCAGTGAAACAGTCGTGAGACTTGATGAGCAGTTCGACGATTACCTTGAGTGTTGTGACTGTAAAAATTGACGATTAAACGTCTGAAAACTCAAATAAATGAGACCTAAAATCTCACCGTCACGATTCTCCCCGTAAGAACGTCCCAGCAATCTGGTAACGGCTTCTAGCAGCTTCAAGCCAAGCAGAGAAGGCTCGCTGCACAATTCCGTGACCATATGGAAGCTCGTGTCCAGAGGATAGCCCCACATAGACATCGGCTGATCCACATGGTCGCCTTCTATGTGCTGGGTGACAGTGGCGACTATTTTAGCCGATAAAAACTCGGCTAGTTGTCGATTGTTGACTTGGTAAGCGGCGACAACGTCCTTGATCACTTCCAGCTTGTAGTCGCACTCAGTGGCGACTATTTCTTCTAGGAATTCCACCGGATTGTTCAGAGCAAGCAGCGACTGATAGCTTTTGCCCAAATGAGCAGCTAGCCTGTAGCAAAGCAGGATTTTCCTACCCGCAGTGACCCCATGCACCAGAATCTCTGTCAGCTTTTTCAGCTGAGTTATGCAGTCGATTTTGTCCTGCTTTTCAAGGACTGAACTGGACGTTTCGCCCCCCGCCTTAGCCACAGCTTCTGAAGTCACTGAAAGTTTGAAAAAATGTTATAAATGAATAAAAATAAGCCATATGTTGGTCTCAGAGGCGTTTTAGTTACTGGAATTCATCGACGAAACTCTAGGCAGTCCTTTCCCTCTGTAAGTAGCTTGCCACTGATTTTTAAGCCGCGTATTCCTCGACAGCAACATTTGCTGTTGATCTGTTAGCTGGTGAGGGCTCGTCTCTCCCTCGGCAAGGCTAAGGCACAGCATGAGGATCTGCAAGTCCTGTGAAACGAAAAACGATATTGAATCCTCTTTATTACCTATTTCCGTTCAAAGATTCACAATGAATCGAAGACAATACCCTGTGCTTGCAGTTAAAAATTGTAGCGATTCTAAGAGCGGTGCTCAAATTCCCGGCATCTATGAATCTGTCTATCAATTTCTCAACGGCAAGTTTCTCCGCGGGTTCTGTGAGCTCGCAGCGAACCTGAAGATCCCTCAATCCGGATACAAGCTCCGTTTTTAGTTTGACTAATGCGGTAGGCGCGTCGTCTAAGCTGACATTCTCGGGGCCAGCTAGAAAACAGGATTTCCACATCGCCATTTCAACGCCGTCTATAATCTGTCGACTTGCAGGGGTTCCTTTGAGAGTTTCGTGCGCCAGCTTCAATATTTCGTACCTGGAATCGCAAAATTGTTGATTTCTAGTCGAAAATTGGATCAAAATGATCAATTAGACACTCACCGCTCTTTGTGGGAGGCAACTTTCTCAGCATGTTCAACGTAGAATGGTGCTGAAACTTCATAGCTGACGTTATATTTCTCAAAATCTTTTGCGCAATTGTTCCAAAAGTTTGAAACAACTTTTCCCTCGTCTGATATACTGTTGGAGAACTCTTTACGCCACTGGAAATAAAATACAGCTCATCTATGAATCATTCGGGATGAGAATATGCACGCATACCAATACCTGGGCTATTATTATGTCCGAGCAGTCAAGATTCGCGGCTTTGCACAACCTCAGAGCGTCCTTATAGTTATCGGTCTCAGCCAGCTGGGCTAAACACCTCTTTAGCTCGTCCTCGAGGGATTTTCCCTTGTCTGAGGCAGAAAGGTGTTCAAAGTTCAGGGTAACTTCGGTCCCAATGAGAATTTCCACCACTTTTAGCAGCCGTTTGAAGTCCGGAGCATCTGCAATAAGAAAAGCACATTTTTACTTCTTTTTTTAGGATGAAAAATCGCGACTATTAATCAATCGAAGAGTTTTTTACCCAGCGAATCGAATCCGAAATCGCAGGAGCAAAGCGCCTTGAGAAATTCAAGCTGAGATGCGGTGCTGGAGAAACAGTGGCCTAGGGCGGTAGCTGTACATCTAAAACTGGCCAGGGATATCCAGTAAGAATTTTTCAGGTAAGACATGTCGGTGTCTGTCCAGCTGATGTTCGAATTGTAGAGAAGGCTGGAACAGGCTGTTTTAAAGGCCCTCAGATTCTCTTGGCCGGATTCAAAGTCTCCCAGATTCACACACTGGGACTGAAAATCGGCGAACAGATGCAGCGGATTCTCCTGTGGAATAATTTCGTTGTTAGAAAAGAAGATGATCCATTTTAGTGGATAAAAATGAAGAAAAATGCGAGTTCTGCTCACCGGCAAGAATACTTCCAAGCCTCTACTCATAGTCTTTGTGTATCCGGATGCAACAAGTCTTTCCAAGAGCTGCATGACCTTCTCAGCTGACCATACTTGCCGGTCTAGACAATCCTGGTAATCTGCTATGAGGGCTGAGTCATCGGTCGATATTACAAGCCAGGAACACCAGTAGGCTGGGACTGAGGATGGCTGGAGAGATTCGGGGGGGTAAGTTTTCTAATCACAGAACTCCATTGGCTATAATTTGTTAATCACCTCGTAGCAGGTGGCCAAAACAACTAAAACAGGGGCTTTGTGATATCTCGCAGCTTGCAGCAGCGAGCCGGGCGGGTCTTGGCTGTTGTGACAATTCAGGATGGTCATCCACAGATCGTCGCTCGAAGAGCAGATATTACTCTCTGGAAAAACCGCTGGGACAAGACGACCGGAGTTCGCGGGACTCCCGCTCTGCGAATTCTGTGAAAAAAGGGATTGAATCCATGCCCCAAATTCTTGCAGAACTTTATGAAGTGTTTTCTGAACTCACGGATCGCCGAGGTGCGATCTTTGAATTCCTGGGGTCCTTTTTAAGGCAGGCAAGAATATGGCCCTTGATGTTCGGGTTGGATATCTTATTGGCGAGTTCCAGCATCTGTAAAACATTTGGGAATATTAATACGGATTGAGATTGATACAAAAGACGATACGGAATAGAGAGGAGCACCTGCTCGATGGGGTAGGCATATATCTGCCCGACGAGGAGAAATTCGAACCACAAACCCCTGGTGACAAAGTATTCGAGGAAAGTATCCGGCAGCGAGGTGTTGTGGGCTCTGGCAAACCTGACGTTCAAGTCCCAGTCTTTAATAGCCGCGATCAACTCCTCAGAGTCTTCTTCCAGAGTATCGGTGATCCGTAGCTTGAAACAGCGCTCCAAATTCGTGCTGAGGGTGTTCAGGTCCGCGGAATTGTTGTAGAATGCTGCCTCGAGAAGTTCTCCTGCAAGAGACTCTAGATTTTAATAACCGAACTCGAAACTGATTAACGCGATTAATGGCTTGTTTACCAGTCGAAGCACCCAGTTCACCTCGAACCCGTTTAGCGACTGTGAGATGAAGCCGCAGGTTCTCAGAATCAACGCCGATAGTTTCTATGAAGGAAACACAAGCAGAGGTGATCTCTCTCAGGTCGAGGTTCCGGAGGGCGAAGAGATGAGCTTCGGTGGAGGCTTGGCACTTCCTGTAAAACCATAAATTTTCATTAAAAATAATTCAAACAGAGTAATTATCATTTCCAGCAACTGTTATTACATTTTCGTCGATATATCAGGGTGAAACTTCTTCTGGTCGTACATCAGCAATCTAGCAGCCATGTTGGGCCTTCCCTGCTTGAGGTAATGAACATAATTGAGTTTTTCCTTGTGTCCGTATCTCTTGACCAGATACTCGTTGCAGAAGGTAGGAATCTGGCCAGATCTCTGTCGCCAAATGAAGCCTCGGTTGGCGTTGAAGTCCCTGTAGCCATTGAGAAGCTGGTACATGGTAGCGTCTTGCAGCTCCTTGTCCCCCCACAGAGCTTTTGTAATATGAGGAAAACTGCGCAGCATATCCTGAATAATCTCCTTAGAAACTATCAAGGAATCGCCAAGATGCAGCCCCTCGTCGTTGTCGAAAATATCCCTCAGAACTCGCTGCTGTTTCTGATAATGCAGGAATATAACGCTCAGAAGTATCAGTGGGTTTTCTTTGAGGTATTTGACGCTGTTATCAGACAAGTGTTCAACTGTTGCTAGAATTCCATTCTCTAGAGCATCCTCTGTCCCTGAGGCGTTAGTCATGGCTTCCAGTGCAGCGCAGAGCTTCTGATTCTTGGCGTCTTCCTCCTGCATGTCATTATCTTCGAGATATGATTTTGAATAGAGATCAACGTTCAGTTTGGGAAGTATTTCGTCAGGTTTTATCTTGCTGAAAGGCTGGCTAAATACTTCCTTGAACTTGTCAGGGGTTATTTTGTTGTTGAACAATCTGGTAAGCACCATTTTAACGTTGTTTGATTCCTTTGACGAGAATATTCCATACCTGTAAACAAAATTTGATCAATATTGTATCGGATCGTGGATTTTTCTAAGCCAGACTTGGTCTTTTCTCATCATTTCTGCTAATCTGAATAAAAATAATGTTTTATTTTGAGAATCTGTGAACTTCTCCGATTCCACAAGACCATCAAATTAGGGCAAAGCTACTTTACTGACCTACAAAAATGGTCGAGTACACATTCCTTGACAATATCAGCTGCGCTCGACTCTTGGACAAAGTCTACCATGTTATCCGTGATTGCAAGCTTCCGTAGGACATTTCTGAGTCCTTCAGTGCCCGGAGGATCTACGCCAGTTTTCTCAGCCTGAGAGTCTTGGTAATTAACGTCAATCCAGAAAGTAATCAAGTCAATTTTGCTCCTCATCAATAAATAGTCCCAAGCGACTTGATTTGACAAATTCTTAGCAATCCCTTGTTCGAATGTATGGAAGTAAATATCGGTGTATAAGACAGTCTTGGTGTCTTCGGGCACCCGGATTATCTCTTGGATTGATTTGTCGGAGATCGGATCATCCTCGAGTCTGAAATTATAAGATTAAACAATGAGCCTAGACTACGAAGATAATTTTTGATAAAAATTTGATGAAAATTCGGATTCTTACGAATATTTGATCCTGTAGTTTTCCACGAATTTCACCAGCTCCCACGCTTTAAATTCCGACTCCTGGAGTCCGTCGATCTTCTTCAAATGCTGAACCAGGTAATCCCTCAATATTGGATCCCTGGTGTTTACGCATACGGAGTTTATCCTCTCCTGCGGATCTTTTCCCTGCGTTAAATGAAGAATTGACGGAATTTTATGAAGGAAAATGATTGTTTTTTTATTTCGACAAATTCAGAAACGTATATATTCTTCACTTACCACATTTTTGACGATGTGAGTAGCTCTGAATACCTGCTGCTTTGTCAGAAGTTCTTCGACCCAGACGTCTACCTCGCGATAAAAATATGACTGCGCATCTTTGAGCGATGAATTCCGCCTGTTCGCAATGAATTTTTGTGCTAAATTGATGTGCGTACCTTTGGCCGATGCCTCTCTGACGACTTCGCGATCGCCGAGAGTTCGCCAACCTGACCAAATCCCAGCTAATTCACCGGTTAAACACTCGACGGGTATACCGCCCACGGTTTCCATTTTTATTCATGAATAACAGAGCTCTAAGCTCTCCTTGTCGTCCCGTGAATCATAACAAACGATCGAACAAAGAGAGAGTTAATCTCGTTGTTTGAATCTAGCGTAAACAACTGCCTACTGCCACGTTAGATCGAACTGTCAGAGACAACATAACCTAGAAATTTGAAAGACGACTACACGAGATAGAAGTTTTCCTGAACACTGAATCCAACTCACTAACGGCCTTTGACCATCACGGATGACTCTCGCGATTCATAAACCCTCGTTGACTCATCGTCGACCGATAATTAATAAAGATAAAGAGCTTTCGACGCCTAATTAAGACGGCGCGTTGATTACGGCGGGATAGTTGAGCGCGACACATACGCGTCTGTTAGGCTGCTTGCTACCGGGCGCAACGAAGATGTCGATCTCTATTATTGTTTATTTACGTATTGTTGTAGACAAAACTGATTTAACATGTATGTACGTTATAGGATCCGTATATTATTCAAAAGGATTAAACTCTGACGCTTTGAGCTGATTCTCTACCCTTCCTAATTGTTTCTCGGGGAACTATGTAAACAGATTTGAAAATATCCAGAGCGATGTTGTAGACTGATACATAAAGCGCCATCTATGATGCAACGCGAGTATCTTTAGGACCTTAGGGCGACGATGGGTCGCGTCGGTAACCGCGACGTTTATATCGTTTATTATTTCAGAAATACGTATCGCAAATTGACATTTGTAGAAGGCGTCGCGACGTCGGGTCGGGGCGAAGGGGGGTACCCGCTACGCGTGCGTAGGTAATGATTCGATTTCAGGGTCGTGTATGTACATACGTACGAGAATACAGTAGAGTGGGATCGAATCTCTGTACACATACGACGCGTATACACGCTGTAGTATTAACTAACGTATATAATCGTTTGCCGAACTAAATAACGCTCCGAGATAATAGGAGAAAAAGAAAGAGAGAGAGAGAGAGAGAGAAGAAAAAAAACAACAAAAAAAACCAAACACAATATAAGGGCGAAATATACGTATCCGAAAAATGACTAATAAATCATATTAAGAAATTTTCACTTCTCTGCACGGCCTCAAATTATTTTTACAACTATTTTATGATATCGATTGATTCCACCGCCTCGATCCGTACGTCATTAATGTTATAGCTACTACTCCTTCTTCTTCTTCTTCTCCTTTTCATTGTTATCGTTATATCCGCGTTTGAAAAAAAAAAAATTAAAAAAAAAAACCCGAAATTCAACCGGGTTATGATAAAATTAATTACAACAACCAGCCGTGCAGCTGCTCGGCTGTATAAGTCTGAGCGAAATACTAAAACCTCGACAATATGTCTATGAACGAATTTCAACCTGCGTCGAGGGACGACAACTTCGTCCTGAATTCACACAACGCCAATAATATTCCCATCGTAACTCAGCCCACTACAAGAGGCGGGCTTAGAGTCTATAAGATCGTTGTACTGGGTGATGGAGGCGTTGGGAAATCAGGTAATTGCATAAAGCATAAGTAGTTAGGCCTGTTTTTCAATACCTATGATAATCTCTCGTTTTCTATTCTCATTTAGCGGTAACTCTGCAGTTCGTTAGTCACAGCTTTTTGGATTACCACGACCCTACCATAGGTGAGAGACTTGAATTGACTGAATAAACAGTATCGTAGAGAGAGAGAGAGAGGGAGAGAGAAATAAGAAATGACCGATTATTATATTATTCAGAGGATTCTTACCAGCAGCAAGCAGTTATTGATGGCGAAGCGGCGCTGTTGGATATTCTGGATACTGCTGGACAGGTGATTTGATTTCAAACATTGAATTACAAGCCTCGAGTAAACCACGCGTTGATGATTTACAGGTAGAATTCACAGCCATGAGAGATCAGTACATGAGATGCGGGGAAGGTTTTATGATCTGTTACTCCGTTACAGACAGACACAGTTTTCAGGAAGCGATTGAGTACAGGAAACTCATATCCCGAGTTAGAGCCCAAGAAGATATACCCCTGGTACTTGTGGGTAATAAATTCGACTTACAACACCAGAGAAAGGCGAGTATAATTCTGGTGATCGATTAAAAAATGGTTAAAAATGTTAAATGATAATAGAATACTAATGTATTGTTTCGATTTATACCAGGTGTCGACGGAAGAGGGTAAAGCACTTGCGCGCCAGCTAGGATGTCCTTTTTACGAGACTTCGGCGGCGCTCAGACACTTTGTGGACGACGCTTTCCACTCGTTGGTCAGACAGATACGTGTGAGAGAAAGGCCGCACGGAGGAACGCGTAAGCACAGTCGATGGTGGAGGCTGAGATCTATATTCGCTTTTGTATTTCGCCGGAGACATAGGCAGCAGGGGGATCATTACTCGCCGTAATAATGGGCTCAAGATATTTAGGGAGTAATATTTATCCCCGTATATACTGATGGATTCTGCGTTTACAATTCTATAAGCATAGCGCAGTACCTGGGGAGGTGAAAAAAAAAAAGCAATTAAAAGTATTTTTCGATCCCTGTAGAATGGTTAGATAATTAACAAAGAATAGTCTTTTCTTCTACCTAGCGAGGAACGATGAGAAAAATTCCTCTTTTAAAGAATTCGGTTTTAACTCTAGTCATCGCGTATGTATAATAACCGTTAGCTAGTCATTGGGTTGAATCATGTTTTCTTTAGTTTGTTCATAATATATATCTTTGATTATTTTTTTACACTATACCAAGTATTTATCGGTTTCGTTTTGAAAATGCATATTTTATTATTACTGCTAATAGATTATTATATTCATTTATAGTTATAGTTATAGTATTGTAGTGAGAAAATCAGCCTTCCGCATGTATGCATATTTGTATGTATATGTAATAGTTTTACTATAAACTGGACATCGTATTAAACCTAATATTTGGTGACTCTAGGGCTCCTGCTTACTAAAAGCCTTGATTTAATAACGAGAAGATGTCTGATCCCAAGATGATTCATAAAACCGATTGTTTATACAAGGCGAGGCACGATGAGCGTTGTGAGAAAAAAATAGAAACGATTTTTGATAGCATATAATCAGTAGACGAGTTATAATTCAACTAGTTGAACGATTCATGTGCCTCTCTTTGTGTTAATTATCGCGTTCTAGTTATATTATGTTAGTGATTGATATAAAATCAGACCCTTGATTCGTCCCCCGACAATAATCAATCAAACAGAATGAATAATAAATTATATTTAAGTGTAATAAAAATCGTACTGATAAATTAGCGTTACGAAATAATGAGAATAAAAAATAAATATAAATTAATATAATAATAATAATAATTAACATATTATTATTAAACTGTTAATTGTTATAAATTGTATGTGTAGAAAGCCTAATGTTAATTGACGACAGCGCAGCTACATATAACGAATTTGAAAATTAAACGAAACTATAACTTATTATTTATCTAGTGAGACGCAAATCGCTGATAAATATCAGATAGAAATTTGTTCTGTAAATACCTGATATAACTGATATTATTTATGTTTATTATTATAATATTCAATTAATACGCAGTTATGTATTATTGACCAAAAAAAATATCTAATCCGACTATAATGACCGCATTTATACCATAATACCTGTATAAAAAAAATTATTTTTTCGTTTAGATTTTTATTCTTAGGTATAATATATGTATGATGAATTAATAAATCAGCGAGCAGCTCTAACTTATTTAATTATTCAAATATATCATATTTATACGTGCAATACTAGAATCTCGCATTATTTACGTATATAAATTAAAAATAAGAAGCCGCGTGCGACCCCTGATATAGTAATAACACATAAATTGTCTGATAGCATAATGCGATAATAATAATAATAATAATAATATGTACGAGCTGCATAAAAACTGTGTGTTACATGAATGTAATTATAACGCTTAGCTTTAATCTGTAATAAAATATGGTAAAAATATAAACGTAAATTATATGTAAATTAACTAATCTATTACAAGTTGTTGTCTTTTATATATTTGTCGAAGTATTTAAGCAACTTTTGCATATCCTCGTATCCCGACAAACTACAAGCCTCATTCAATTCCAGCCATCTGAATCCTTGGTGCTCCGACGAGAGTCTAGCGTCCTTATTCTTGTCGATCAGTTCAGCTAGCCAGTATACAACGGTTTTTGGTTTATTAGAAACGTCGTAGACCAGCTCCTTCCTCGCCTCTTCGAACACCTTCAAATCTTCGCTCGTAAATCCAGCTTCCTCTTCCGTCTCTCTAAGCGCTGTCGTCATGTCCGATTCCCCCGGGTCCACGTGACCTGTGCGATTCACGGATATATTTACATGCAGATTATCGTAATTGATATCGGAAGATGATACATATTATTGTCTGAAACCTTTGGGCGGTGTCCAATGATGCGTTCCATACGATGTTTGCATC
Organism: Tenthredo livida; assembly: GCA_963992785.1. Classification (NCBI taxonomy): domain Eukaryota; kingdom Metazoa; phylum Arthropoda; class Insecta; order Hymenoptera; family Tenthredinidae; genus Tenthredo; species Tenthredo livida. Next base: position 143,975 of record OZ023073.1, read on the forward strand.
AATAGGTACTCAACGTTGCCGAAGAATCTTCGAAATATCACGAAACCGCACGCTCTGTTACCTCTGGTCGCCGCCATTATTACTGCACGCTGAACGCATACGAATTAAATTGCGAAGACGTAGTCGGTCGTTCATGCGACATACTATATGTATGTTTAATTTTCAGGATGGGGGGGCTGGAATAGAAGTACACATTGGTTCGATTTTAGATAAGATAAGAAATGATCAAGACATATATAATTCCAGGAATTGCTGCAGGGGAATATTCAATAATTTATTTAATTAGGAGCGTTGAACATATTGAGTTTTACTATTTATTGCGAATTTAATAAAGTAAAACTAATTAGGCATATGATATAATTATCCATCATTTCGCATCATTTTTTCCAAGTTTTCCTTTTCCAAATACATTATAAATAAATAAATTACGATAGAGTATTGATTACGGATATTCAATATCATTCCATCATTTGTATATAGGATAAAATAGATAATTATCACCGATTATAGTATTACCCTCGATAAAAATTGCGATCCTCATATAACAATCAATTAAAATAATAATACGTAATCGAGATAGAAAAAATGAATGTTGCTGTTATTTATTATATATTTTTTTTCTTCTTTTTGTCTTCTTAGCTAATAATTATTCGAAAGTTGCGAGCTTCACTTATTCAGGCGATTAGGTCGCGTCTATTTTTTTATATATATGTATGAATTCGTTTTATTACTCTTTTGAATTAAAAGCTTTCCTCGCAGCTACGATCTCTGGTCTCTTTAAACGTGTTGAATTTCTTTATCAAATCTTCAATGGATATTTCTCCATGGACAACGTTGTCCCTGGTTCTAACGTTCGCCGTACCAGCAGCCCTCTCCTTTTCACCAACAACTGAAAATACACAAAGAAACCGGTGTTCAAATTCATTTAAGATTAGGCAAAATGATTGGTAATGTTGTCAACAAAGTCCGCCGATTACCAAGGATGAAATTGAACTGCGCCAATTGAGCGTTGCGAATTTTTTTATTCATCGTATCTCCGGCATCCACATCTACCTCTGCCATGAATCCAGCCTCCCACAATTCCTGCTTCACTTTGAATGCGTATTCGTCGAATTGGTGACCGACCGGTATGACCATAGCTTGTCTTGGCGATAACCAAAACGGCCATTTTCCAGCGTAAGATTCGGTCAGGATTGCAATCATCCTTTCTACGGAGCCAAGTATAGCTCTGTGGATGATAACGGGTCGAGTTTTCTCCCCGGATTCGCTGTGACAAAAATTAAAGGGATTATAAATGATCCGTAAACGTTTTACAAAGATAATGAAATGATTTAATTAACGTATTCCCTACTCACTTGATGTACGACAAATTGAAACGAATCGGTAGCTGGAAATCAAGTTGAATAGTAGCGCATTGATGAGATCTTTTGAGCGCGTCCATGATAGTAATGTCGATTTTAGGTCCGTAGAAGGCTCCGTCCGCGGGATTAATCCTCCAAGGTTCATTAAACGCGTTCAGACTATCAGCGAGTGCTTTTTCGGCCTGATCCCAGACGGCCAATTCGCCCATGTATTTCTCTGGCCTAGTAGAGAGACAGAGGTTGAAGGTAAACCCGAAAATCGAGTAAACGCTCTTCAGGAAATCAAGAGCGCCAAAAACCTCTGCCTTTATTTGATCTATGGTGCAAAATATGTGCGCGTCGTCCTGCTGGAATCTCCTAACTCTGATAAGCCCCGTCAGAGCGCCTGACAATTCGTTGCGATGCAATACCCCGAAGTCAGCAAACCTCAGAGGCAACTCTCTCCAAGATCTGGTTCTCTGATCAAAAATCAAACAGTGACCAGGGCAGTTCATCGGTTTCAGAGCATAGAGCTCCTTCTCCACCTCAAAGGAGAACATATTCTCAGCATAGTGGGCCCAGTGGCCGGAAGTCTGCCACAATTTGCTGTTGTAAATATTCGGGGTAACGACTTCCTGGAAACCGCGCTTCCTGTACTCAGATCTGAGGAATTCTACCAGAGTATTATATATGTGGGCTCCTCTAGGCTGGAAAAAACACGAGCCTGGCGATAACTCGTGAAAGAAGAACAGTTCCTGTTCTCTTCCGAGCTTTCTGTGATCCCTCTTGGCGGCTTCCTCCTGGAATTTTTCCCACTCCTTGAGTTGTTTACCGTCAGGAAAACTGATCCCATAAATTCTCTGCAGAGTTTCAGCCTCCGCATTTCCTTCCCAGTAAGTCGACGAGTTCTTGGTGACTTTTATCGCCTTAACTTTACCAGTGTGTTTAATGTGCGGCCCTCTGCAAAGGTCGATCAACGAACCGCATCTGTAAACCGTAGTAGTAGGTGTGTTTACCTTCTCGTTTAAAATTCTGACCTTAAACTCGTTGTATTTAAACATTTCGAGCAGATCTTCTTTGCGCATTTCAAGCCTCTCAAACGTCTGCTTCTCCTTGACTATACCCTTCACCAGAGTTTCAAGCTGGGGAAAGTCCTGATTAGATATGCCCTTGTCCCCCAGGTACATATCGTAATAGAAACCGTTCTCTATCGGCGGTCCGTAGCACAGGCAACCAGAGTAAGCCCGTTCCATAGCCTCGCCCAATATATGGGCAGAGGAATGCCAGAAAACAGATTGTCCTTCAGGGTCGTCAAACTTGAGCAATTGCAGACTGCAATCTCCCTCCAAGGGACGGTCCAGGTCCCATAGTTCTCCATTGACTTTAGCTATCACAGTGTTGTCCGCTAAGCCCTGGCTTATCCCACGTGCAACTTCGTACGGAGTGCTGCGCCACGCTTGAGCCGTAACTTCTTTACCGTCCGGGAGGGTTACGGTTACGTCGAAGGTCGGCTTAGCCGCTATTTCTGCATCGTATTCAGCCTTCAGCTTGTCGAAGAGCACTTGACGGTCCTGAAATAATAAAGCGAGCAATTTGAGACGTCATAAACTTCGGAGATCGAGTTTAGAGACTTGCCTGGATGTAGGAAGGCCATGGAGTCGCAGCTGAGATCCCCTGGGTCTCTTGAGACGGTTTTTTGTTCTTTGGAGGCTTCATTCGCTTCTGAAAACATTATTTTATTAGGGTTATTGGAATCGGTGCTGCGAGACACGTGCGTGTGAAAAATTTTGGGGTTATGTTGGCCTATCGATTTTTGTATAGCTATTGTTGCGTCAGAAAGTTGAAATTTTAAACTAACGTCATGAACGATAATTAATAAACCGGATTTTGACCACTGCGGGAATTGAGGAGGGATAAAAATCGGTGGGATCGTATTATTCGGGGAAATTTTAATAACGAACGTGTCATAACCAACCGAAGCATATGTCCGTATCAAGCTGTGGTATAATACGATCTTTTTACAACGGGAAGCTACGCTTTTCAGCATATTTTACATAAACTATAATTGTTTAAATATAGATTTAGTCAAATTATAGAACTTGTGTGACTACTCATGCCTTTTCCTCCTTCAAATTCACGTTCTGTATACCCTGAGCTACGCTGTCGACCATCTTGACTGCCGCAGAGTTATTATCAACTAACGTGTCCACACAAAGGTTGTCCGGTGGATTAGGGATTAGGTAGCACTTTTCACATAAACACACACACGATGAACTTTCCGCAACGAAAAATAAACGTATTCAATTAGAAACTGAAGTTGCGTGTGGTGTTAGGTACTAGATGACGACGTAGCCGCGTCTGATTGCAGAGTATCTACTAAACTGCCGAATCGCGCGAAAATGATGCAGTTGGTATTTTCAGAAGGAAAAATTACACCCAGTGAAAAGAGGTTAAAAAAATATGTTTAAACCTCGATCCTGCCAGGATTCGAACCTGGAATCTTCTGATCCGTAGTCAGACGCGTTATCCGTTGCGCCACAGGACCGTATTGTACACGTTCGGACGGGTTAAGGCTATTTCGTCAAAGTGTGGGTGGAGAAAATATAAAATAAATATAGTATACGTGCTGCCCTCTTAAGGGTTGAAGTATTCTCGGTCGGTAACAAGCGCCTTACCGACACCGTCGTTTGATTGTTGCGCGGGACTGCGCAGACCCCTGCGCGGACTCCCGCGCAGCCGCGCAGCTTCGGGTCAGTTGTTGTTTTCCGAGGGGCGCAACAGGTACGAACGTGTTAGTATCTTTAATATTCGATGAGATATTAGCTGTTTTACGGATTATTGAGTCTCACTGTGTCGATTATCCGCGATATTAGCTCTTTTGTTAACTCTATAGTGAAAAACAAAGGGGAAACTAGGCTCGACGAGATGTTTTATGAGACGGTTGACGCGATCGCGTCTATCCCTATGGTCCGTGACACTTGTGCCGCCAAAACAAATTCGTTCGCCGTTGTTTCCCAGCTACAAACGTATATTAAAGTGTCGGTTAGTGACTTGGAGCAAGAATTACGTGTGTTTCAGGTATTATTTCTTTATAATCATCCGTTTTTCTACAATAATATCTATAGCGAGTGAAAAATAAGCTCAACGGCCGTTAGTCGCAGATTTGGTGTATCAAGGGGCCTATATGTATCTTGTTTACTTTTTCTCGCGCAAGAAAAATACGTGGGTATCATATTTCTTACCGTAGTAAGTGAATATACCCAACGTACGTTTGATCGGCACAACTTATTTGAAAGTTTAATTTCTTTTGTTTTTTTTTTTTTTCTTATTTTTCCTAATTCTCGTGTGAGACAACGTAATGAATAATTAATATTATCGAATAAAATCTTTGCATTTATTATATTTAAATTTTCTTTATTAAATATTACGTAAGCGACAGCTATAGTTTACCGGTGGATATGATACTTCGATTATAACGGTTTTACAGTGAAAATTTTAACTTGAAATATATAAAAATATCACAGCGTGATCAGTGGAGTGTATTCTAAATCCTAGCCCCCCGCCCCCCTGCCGCCCTCCCCCTACCCCCAATAAAGTGTATAGTGCGAGTGAAATATTACCTAAAATTTTCCCACAGTATGTCATACGTACATACATATAATACACATCAAAGTGCAGTGTTTCTTTCAGGGTTTTTTTTTTCTTTTTCTTTTTCTTTCACTTTCACTTTCACATTTCGGATTATTATTTGGAGGATACGTATACACATACCCGTACATAGCTGCGTGAAACGACTTGAGGGATAAAAAACAAAAACAACAAAAATGGTAAGGAGCTTGTATACGTCACTTTTCTCTAATAGGATATTAGAGTTAATTCGACAAAATAATATTAATACGACAAAATACTATCTTATTATGCGATGCGATGGTTAGGTATTAATTATATAATAAATGACAAATAATTATATTCTGTGTATTTTTATATTGTCGACAAAAAGTAACAATGGTTTAACCGTATAATTTTTATCTACAACAATCTACAATAGATTACAATGTTTGGTGGTTGTTTTTTTTTTTTTTTTTTTTTTTTCTTTTAATCATTAATATTAATTTTTATTAATTTTTTTTTGTATTTTTTTCTTTTTTTTTTTTCTGTTAATCATCTTGTTGTTGTTTCTCTTGTTTCAATGGTTTATATTATCATAGCGACGATCACTTATTATTATATACCTAGATGTGTACTCGACGCAGTCCTCGCAGATTCATGCTTATAATATATTATTATACTTATTTTTTATTCTTTAATTTTTTAGTTTTTGTTCAAATTTTTTTGTTATTTATCTTCGCTTCATATACATACATACCCATATATATGTATATATGTATATAATAGCTTATTCAGCCACGCGTTTCGCATCTTATCGATATACTATAATATTATATAATATTATCGCTGTCCTTTTTTACCGCATTATCATCTATTATATTTATTCAATAATAATAATAATAATAATAATAATAATCTCATATATATTATTGTTTACTTCTTTTCTTTTGTTTTCTCTAAACTTTTTCTTTCTTCAATCGAAAAATCATTATTTCATATCATCATCATCATCATCATCATCGCGTTAACTCTGCAGTAAATATTTTATTTAAACATATACGTAGGTATATTATTATTTATTATAGTATATATACCTACCGTATAGTACCTATACGTACGCTGTTGCAATTTTTCCGCACATTTATTACTATTATTATTATTATTATTATTTATAATGGATGCTAGTTTATTATATTTATAAACTTGTTATACAGTATAATAATAATTATTATTATTATTATATTATTATTATTAGAATTATTAGTCAGATGAATCGCGTTTGATCCACACCCAATATTATATGATATAAACTCTTCTTATTCATCTTATTTATCTCTGTTTTTTTCTTTTCTTTTCTTTTCTCATACCTATATATATTAGTGTATATATAGTATATATTATAACTTCAGCTAAAATTCAAATTCAAAGCTAATACCATAACACGCGTATCCTCTATGTAACCTATAGGTAATACGCATCGTACAATAATATAATCACCTATTAACTCCGCAAATTTTCTGATGATCATGATAATATATTATATACTATATAGGTATAATATAGTTATACAATATCATCAACACGATCCCTATACCCAAAAATTTCAAAATTATTCATTATTATTATCGTTAGTATTATCATTATTATTATTATTATTATTTCTTTTTTCTCACCACATTTTCCCCATTATGTAATTCCATCTCTCTTTCTCCATATACTCTTATTCTCTTTTTTTTTCCCCCTTTTCTTACGTTCTCTATATATCTTTTTCTCTCGCAATTACATATTCGACGGATTTTCATTACATAACAACAACAACAACAACAACAACAGAGAATTCATAAGTTCAATTCAATTTATATTATATAAATTATTAATTATTATTATTATTATTATCATGATGATTATTTATATGAATCGATTTCGAAGAATTCGAATCGCGCGGTAATACATCATATATATATATATATATATATACGTATATACCATGTGGCATTTAATTGATGCAACCATATAACAATTTATTATAGCATTTGTGCGAATCATATATAGGTCTGTATATATATATATATTATATAGGTATATGTATATGCATACGGGGTATACCTATATGTAATAATATATAACGTGATAAATGAAAATTATAAAATTTATAGTACCTACATACGTGATATAATCTAGGTATAACGAATTATATACCTATAGTAATATGTATATATATATATATATATATATATATATATATATATATATATATATATATATATATATATATATATATATATACACACATATAGGTATGTATAACAGAGAGAGTGAGAGAGTGAAATAATTGTGATAATATATAGAGTATAGGCAATAGTATGTATAACAAGTTCTCTTTTTTTCATTTTTTTTTTTTTTTCACTCACGGGGTTGCAGCATTGTATATTAATACATAAGTGTATACATATAGATATATATACAATATACATATACGTATTATAGGTATAATACAATACCTAATGTATTTCTCTACGATGATTTTTATTTTTTTGTTGTTTTATTTTCAAAATTTATTTTCTTCATTTTTCATTTTTTCTTACTATATTTTCGAAATAGAAAAATTTCGTAAAAATTCTATATTACACAGAAATTATTATCGTCTTTTTGTTTTTTTTTTGTTTTTTTTTTTTTGTTTATTATCATATTTATTATTACGTTTGTATTGTATGGTAGGTGTATATTACATGCATGTATCGATGTAGTATATGTATATTATTATATACTTATATAATAATACAATATTGCACCCCGCGTCGATTCTTATATATGCATATATGTATGTATATGTATAAATTAACTAATCAATTATTTAATCAATTAATTATATATATATATATCTATGTATTATAGATATATACACATATACTAAATACTGTTTCGTATGCAATGAAGAAGAAGAAATAATAATAATAATAATAATAATAATAACAATGACGAAAAAAAAAGAATTTATTTTTTAAATATTAGTGCCTCGAGTTACGGAGGGGAGGACTGATGTATTCCTTTTTTTTTCTTTTCTTTTTTTTTCCTCAACGATTTTCGTTATTCATGAGATCAAATCATTTTTTCCTTTTCTTTTATCTCGCGTTTTTTTTTTTTTTTAATTTTTTTTTATTGATAGTATATATTATTATAATATAGTTGACGTAGGTATAGTGTCAATTATGTATATAGGTAGGTTATATACATGTCAATATATTTATTGATCATAATTTATAGTATTGTATGATTATTATCACTATTTTTAATATATTATTATCGTTTATATATTAATTTCAAGTATAGATTGATAGAGGATATGGAATCGAATCGAATAGAAATAGAATAGAGTTGAAATAGAATAAAATAGAATAGAAATAGAATAGAATAGAATAGAATAGGCAGCTTAATTAACTCGATATATTATAATCATCGACATATTATATATATTTATATATATATATAAGAGCGTAATATATACGTTATAGGAATAAGTATATAGAATCGTATATAAGATTTGAAATGGTTTTTTTTTCCTCTTTTTTTTTCGGAGTATTAGGTATGTAGATAAATAGGTAGGTATAGATTAGTTTTAAAATTGTCATCAAACTCAATACGAATAAATAAATAATCGAATACGAATAACAGCGATAATTATAATTATTATTGTTATTAATATTGTTATTAATATTATTATTATTATTATTGTTTTTTTTTTTTTTTTCAACTTTTATATACCGAAAAAAAAAACTGCAATGGCTCAATTTGTTATTTATTGTCCCACGTTTTGATTAGTAGGTGTATAGGTAATATATGTATAGGTTTGTTATTGTTATGTATGATATATTAGAGGATGACTAAATGATAATTAATTAATTGATCTTTCTCGTGATAGTATATAATATTCAGATATACCTACCTATATACTGGTTGTAAATCATTTTATTTCGTTTATTTATTCATTTTTATTTTTATTCATCTTTTCATATTGAATATTGAATATTGAATATTGAAATTATAATAATATAATATATTATAATAATATAGTATATATTTATAATATAAATTGGATAATAATTATAGTATAATATAATGTAATATCATTGCAGTTTAATTATTTATTTCATTTCATTTCATTTCATTTCATGCCCTGCAAGCACTCGCGATCCTCCCCAACCGTTCATATAGGTATATATCTAGGTATAATATGTATAATATAAATTCAAATAATAATCAAACTTTCTATAATTAATTAACTTGAGCTAATCATACCTATATATATATATGTATATATACATATACATATACATATTATATATATACATATATACCAGTCTACATAATTCTACCAATGCTACAACGCTAGGGTAGGTAGACAACAACATTCATTTAAATTTTAAGGTATAATTTAACTTATAGTATTTATATGCCTCATTATTATTATCGTCATCTTCATCATCTTCATTATTATTGTTATTATTATTATTATTATTATTATTATTATCATTATCATTATTATAAATATATTTCGTAAAAATTTTCTTCATATTTATGTTAATATAACGATGATGATATACATATCATTATGCATTCCTACATACATACTATATAATATACATATATATATATGTATATTTCCGCGGAATTCGACTGAGTTTAATTTTTTTTTTTTTTTTGTTTTTTTTCCTCTCATTTTCTCTCGCTCCGTTTTTATCTCTCATATTTTTCATTGTACTTGAATTTGAACTTATTTCGTATTTCAATCATATGGGCGTTTTATTTTTTTTTCTTTCACCTCTTCTCACTGTATTATTCATATATACCTATACGTCTAAAGTATATCCTGCAGTATATACCTATATTATACAGATAAGGAGACCGCGGGTATATAATATATATGTATAATATATGTATAGGTATAATATATAGTATTAAAAAAGAAAAATAATGCAGATTATCCATGATGATGAATGATGACAATAATAATAATAACAACAACAACAGCAACAACAACAACATGAACATCAACAGCAACAATGATAACAAGAACAATAATAATAATAATAATAATAATAATAAACTATCGTCTTACGATTTATATTTAATAATAATAATCTAATAATCATCGTACTAATTATTCTATATAATATAATTATATCTACAATACATAATATATTCATACCTATGTAGAATATTTTCAACATCGTTTTATTTTTAAAGATTCATTCATTTATTTATTTCTATTATTATTATTATTTTTTTTTTGATATGTGCGTGAATCGTGCTTCGTAAATATTATTATTATTATTATTATTATTTTTATTATCATTATCATTATGATCGTTATTTACATGAATCAATATCATGTAATCAATATAATGATTTTGTTTCATCGCGCGCGTATATGTATTAGCTAATATTTATATGTAGAATATATTTATTTATTTTTTTCATTTATATGAAATATTGTAAGTAGCTGCTGTTATTATTATTATTATTATTATTAGTCGTTAACTGCAGCCTATACCTATATGGGTACATAAACAATTACTCACTATATATATTATATATATATATCACATATATATATATATATAATACATAATATGTAGGTATATGTATGTAATCTTTCTCGCCATCGGTAATAATTGTTGTTGTTCTTTTTTTTTTTTTGTTTTTTCCTCCCGGCCCTTCCGATTATAATGTTTATAACTATTTTATATAAACAACAATTATTATAATAATACAATATTGTATATAAATTTATTTATAATAATAAATTGTCCTAAATATTGGAACGGCTCTTTCGTCACCTCAGCTACGTAATTTACTGTATATATGTATATGTATAAGTATTTATACATATATAGGTATATATATATATATGAATATATCTAGATATATATTACGGTGGACGTTAAATTCCATCTTGCGGAGTGAAACCCCACAGTTTTTTTTTTTCTCAAAGTTCCCCATTTAAAACACATGCATTTTGGATTTTTCGAAATAAAATTAGCCTCACAGTGCATTTTGGAATATTGAGATTCGTAAAAATAACCATGCGTTTTAAATGCTAAACTTTTTGAGACCATTACCGGCCTTCGGTTTGGGACCAAAATTTTTCTTTTTTTTTTTCCCCCTTTGAATTGTATGGGGTTTCACTACCCAAGATAAAATTTAACGTCCATCCTAATATATTATATACTAGATTATGATTTTAATTTTACAATGTATAGAATGATGATTAATCTTTTTTTTTTCTCCTTTTTCTTTTTTCTTTTATTTTTTGTTTCATCTCGTCGTCTCAAGTTTTTGTTTTATTTTATTTTTTTTTAAATTATTTTCTTTATAATAATATATATAACCATAACCGGAGTAATATATAACGCCACGCTCTATTATCAAATCTTGATTCTATGTTTTATAATAGTATGTAATATGTATTCATGTATTGTGTGTACTCTAATCGGTTATTATATAATTTTTATGAAGTTTTTATCGTTATCATTATTATTATTATTATTATTATTATTATTATTATTATTATTATTATTATTATTATTATTATTATTATTATTATTTATATTTATGTTTGATCTAAAATACAAACTACACATATACATACATATATATATATATATATATATGTATATACAAATACGTATGTATGTACATACCTATACATATTATATCCTCCTATATACTATTACGCGATACATGCGGCACCTCTTTTAATTTTCACATAGGTACTACATTATCATACTACGGATGTATGTTATTATTATTATTATTAATATTATTATTATTATACACATATTAATTTACGTATAAAAACACGAATTTTTCGAGTAAAAGTATTTTATTTTTATTTATTTTTTTTTTCGTTTTTTTTTTGTTTTATATATATATATATTTCTTTCTATCGAATATACTATATATATGTATATGCAGAGAGAGAAAGAGTATAATATGATACATGATATATGTATTATGATGAAAAAAAAAAAAAATTGATCGAAGTGAAACAAGCTCGGAACATTATTGATTTTTAATTTATTGATTCTTTGTGTCTTTCTTTTTTGTTGGTTTTTCTTTTTCTTCTTTTTTTTCAATAACTTTTCTAACAAACCATATGTATTTTCGAGTGTATTTTATTTATTACGTATACGAATCTCATGATACTAAGTAAATACGAGAGGTCCGCTGCACGTGTAATGATTTCCGTTTTTTTCTTTTTCTTTTTCTTTCATTAAACTAATTATTTATTTCTTTCTTTTAATTCCGGTATTTTGAGTTATATATAATACTTTTTATATACCTAGGTATATTATAATATAGGCGTATATATATATATATATATATATATATATATATATATATATATATATATATATATATATATGATAGGTATTATACATACATATATTATATGTTATAATATTATATGTTGTGTTGGAACGCGTTATTTTTTATAATATATCATCATTAATGTGTATAGTTTGTATATTAACGAATTATTATTAATATTATTCGAAACGATCGTAATTCTATGCTGTATATATATATATACATATATATGTAGGTATTATGTGTGTATCTAAAGCCAATTCGCAATATATGTAGGTAATGAGGGCACGGCCATGATTTTAATAATATTATAAATATACCTACATTTTCTTTATCATCTTAATTATTATTATTATTATTATTATTATTATTAATATTATTATTATTATTCTAATATTCGTGATCGATACATCGGGAAGATCGTATTGTGCATCTCTCTACTGTTATATCTTAATTATAGTACTATAATCTCATGGATTGCACCCCAGCTACGTTATTATTAATATTATTATTGTTTCTACCTTCTGCTGCGATTTTGCTACACAAATATAAGTATGTATAGCTCTCTCTCTCTCTCTCTCTCTCTCTTTCTCTCATTATAACATTATTATAGTATCAATATATTGTGATTTGTAAAACAGAATTGGGTTTGACAATGGATTTATTATTTATTTTTTTTTTTTTTCTATATTTGTATAGTTTAGCAAAAACATATTTGAATCCTATTTTTTCATTTTTCAATCGAACAGATATTGAGGTTGAATAAAACTGGAATAGTATTCAATTACCTTATACCTAACTTGTATAGTATAATGATGATTTTTAACGAATAAGAAAAAATACGCGATCTAATTATTTTGTTTTTCTCACTCTACGTATTTAAACCGTCTGTGAAAATGAAAATGAAAATGAAAATGAAAATGAAAATGAAAATGAAAAAGAAAAAAAAAATCAATCCATCGTCAAACCCGCAAATTAACGAAAATCGACAAAATATTACCCATTTATATGTATATATTTTTTTTTCTCTTTTTTTACTAGGTTACATATGAATTTTTATTCAAAACCTCTATACTCTATATCGTCATATATAGGTATATGCTACATAATATATACCATATATATAGTCGTAATAATAATAATAATAATAATATATTATTTCAATTTTGATGTATATTACCTATAATAATATTACGTTAACGTTTCTCATATGATCCGCGGCGTTTCTTTAATTATCTATTGTTCCTTTTTTTATTTTTTTTCTCGTTTTCACCTCTCTTTTTATTTTAATTTAATTATGGTCATTCCGTTTTAATGATATTAGGCTGTATTATTATTATTATTAATTATTATTATTGTTATTATTATTAACAATAATATATGTACCTACTCTCTAAATCTGAATCAGCCGAAACTACTGACAATCAGCGAATAGTCGCTGGTTTACAGCTAGAAGTATGCAGCTGATTCAATCAGCTGATCAGCTGAGAGTATATATTATATATTAGAGAGTATATATATTTTTGTATAGGCCGCGACGCTAGGCATTTCTCTCACTACCGAATTATAAAATCATATTAATAAATTATTATTATCATTATTATTATTATTATTATTTATCAATTGATCAATTTCCGTCACTATATATGTATATGATATCGCGATATTACGTTACATACACAACACAACGCGATTTAATATCTGAGTTTAATGAATAATAATAACCATAGTAATATTAATTAACAATAGGTAACAATATAACAGTAATTTCATGTATATAGGTATTTAAAATGAATAATTTACACAACAAGGATAATAATCAGAGATACCCGATAATAATATGATAATAATATTAATAATAACAATAATAAGCTACCTTATAACAATATCAATTGTTTGATAAATAAAACTATTGATAAATAGGTAAATATTATGTCGATTTCCTTTCTTCACCGCGGTTAATTTTCTATAATAATGAACGTAATATAATATCTACAATATACAAATATCTATTATAGTATACCTGCGAAGCTATACATGTTATATAATATATATATATATTTAATATAACAAGAATATCTATACTATATATCATAAGGTATATGTAAACGTAATCGTAGTATAGCGTGAGATCGATGATATCATTAAAGCACAGAACATAATATTATGTATATGTATATGTATATGTATTTATAACCATATGCATAGATATACCAATATATTGTTAATTAATTTTTCATTTCTATCAATCATTACAGACAATATAATATATAGTATATATATATATATTAATTATTATTATATAAAGAGGGAGATACAGAGAGAAAGAGAAAATCAGTAGCTAGTATATTAGTACGATTAGTTGTTTTCTTTTTTTTTTTCGTCTTTTTCCAACGATTTATATGCTTTTTTAAAAAGATTTTACGATGTATTATATAGTATATAAATAAATATATATATTTATACATTATATTACCTACATTAGTCACAAAACCCTTACGCGATTCAAGGTTAAACTTGCGGTTGCGCCCCCGCACAACTCCGACTCCGACTCTCTCTCTCTCTCTCTCTCTCTCTCTCTCTCTACATATATATATATATATATATATATCTATCTATATATTCTATCTCTATCTCGGTTATAAGGAAACTCCTTGCGATCGAACCAACCCGCCAACGGCGAGGAGAGAACGGCGAGCCGCGAATCGATACCTGCAGGGGTGTTTCACACTGCGTCTCTTACTCTCCCTTCTCCTTTATCTCTCTCTCTTTTTCACTCTCTCGGTTCATATTTATTTATACAATAAAACAAGCTGATCAAAGTTACGTGTATATTTATATATTATATAAGTGTAGCCTGCAGTTGCAGAAAACCCGACTAATTTCTTACTTTTATTCTTACTTTTTCATTTTCTTTCTCTTGCCCTTGGATATTAATATAACAATAAATAGAAATTCTATATATATAATATTATATAATATGCAGTCGCGTAGTTCAGTGCGTGATATATTATATATATATATGATTTAATTAAATAACTCAGATGCATGATATAACAATATAATATACTATAATAATGATAATAATAATAATAATAATAATAATAATAATAATTAGGTTTGTACATATTTACATTATTTACTGAACTGCAATAACGAAGGAGAAGTATAGAGAAGCTGGTATTATTCCTTATCGTTCCCCTTCTTAGTTTCTATACTATATATATATATATATACCTATATACTCTATATACTCTATATACTATATACTATATTTATATATAATTATTTTTCTATGTTATATAAAGAATGAAACGAACTGCAGTATACCGGATGCCATTGCAGCACTGCAGTCGTGTATATATATATCATATATTTATATAAATAATTAATTATTATTTATATATAATTTATTAAACAGGGCATACGAGTATCTCGTATTCAAACATTAGCGATACTGCTACGAAGACGAAGTATAAAAGGAACATTGTGAATCCAAGCCCCTTGTTCATACGCCATCGGAAACATGCTATGCTCATTATAACGAATAGCAACATGCAGAATAGTATCGCTATGCTGCATACCATACCCACGGAATTAACCTCCACTGGTTTACCGTATATTATACCGTATAGCAGCCAAGGTACCGGAAGTCTTTGCATAGGAAAAATAGAAAATAACATTATTATATTTCGTCGGAAATGTCATTTTTGTCTTTTTATTCATTTATTTTATTTATATATATGTATATGTATATGTATGTATACTCTTACCCGACTGTGACGTCGAAGATGTTGCTACCGACCGAACTCGATACGGCCATATCGCCGAAACCCTTTCTCGCTACTATGACACTAGTTATAAGATCCGGTATGCTCGTACCAGCGGCGAGGAACGTTAGACCCATTACTTCAGGCGGTATTTGTACCGTGTCACCAGCCACGTTAGCCCACCATACCATCAAGTAAGAGTAGGCAGCGATCCAGAATATTGAACCGATGAATGTTACAGCGAAAAACTTCTTACCTATAATATTATTTATATTGTTATGGAAAATAAGGGAAAATTAAACATACTTATTTCCGGATCTTTGAGAATACCTTTCGAAAAAACTGTTTCAAGTTATGAAAGAAAAAAACGAAAACGAAAACGAAAAGAAAAAGAAAAAGATCATCAATTTACCTCTAGGTGTGCGAGTGTCTGGTAGCGTTAGCCACAGAGGGAAGAGAATTGGTGCAACCAGAATGTACGTCAGCCTTTTTCGGTTGTTGCGCGGCCACCCCATGTCCAGTGCTTCGGGTGGCTCGTCCTCTTCTCCCTGTGTGTAATTACAATCATATTAGTAATCGTCATGTGAATAAGAACAAAAAGAGAACAGAGAGAGAGAGAGAGAGAGAAGCAAATTTTACACACATCATTTTCTTTCTCTTCTTTTTTTTTTCACGAAGCTTTATACCTATACGTATTTTGTTTTCTCGATTCATGTGACTCTCCTGCATGTCCTATATACCAGGTGTGTATAATATATATACCTATATAGTCGCTTAGCCAGCCAGTCACTCACTCACTCACTCACTCGTCAGTCAGCATTGACCCAGATTCTAAACGCTTTGGAAATGAAAAGACCGGCTCCTCCTCCTCCACCCAGCTTTCATTCGAGAATATAAAGAACAAAGCTTTTTCCTTTTTTTTCTTTTTTTCTTTTCTACCAACGTATACATATATACATATATACCATAGTCCGGACTGCAATGCACAGTAGGTAGCTAATATCCCGGAAAGTGGTGGATATAAAGCACGATTTTCAAATCTCGACAGTTAGGTTCAATTAGCTGACAAATCTAATCACAATAGCAATATATTATGATGTGTGTAACTCTCTGATTGTCACAAATCTAACTTACGGACTCGAGCCCGGCGTCAAAGCCCGACGCAATACCGCCGTTAGGAAGTTCCTGGATCCCCGTTGTAGTACCAGCAGTAGTTGTAGTCGTTGTCGTAGTCGTCGTACCCTGAGATCCCTGCTGCAGTTGTAAAGTTGTTTCCTTGGATGCAGTTCCGGAACCAGAATATTGCGCGGCTGTTGTAGTCGCGGCTCCATTCTGGGGCCTCGTTGCATCGAGGAGAACTTTTAGTGAAGCTATCGCGTGGAGCTGCGTTGCTTTCTCATCCACTTTGCCTGTTTTTTTGTTGTTGTTTGTTTGTTTGTTTTTTTTTTTTTGTTTTTTTGTTGTTGTTGATATAGAAGAAAAAATAATACCAATTCGATTTATAAATTTGAATGGGTTTTTTAACCAGATATTTTATATATTAAGTATATAATATGTAATATTCAATCTTTAATCTGCTATTATAATATTATACCTATCTATATTTACTCAATTCTACTTTATATATTTCAATATATTATATGGATATTGGATATATACTATATAAACGTTTCAATTTACTGCTAAGTTTTGTTTAGTAACTAACTAAGTATAATATAGGGTATAGACGTGTAGGTGGGCATATATAATAAAGTACAGGGTGCGTTAGAGAGCCAGACTGCAATATTATATAGTGCAGGTTGCGGTTTAGTTTACATGCGGTTTTTGTGTGGTTCTTGCAATTAGTATAGGTAAACTTGGAAATTGTTTTTTTTTCTGGTTTTTTTTTTTTGTACTACAAGCATGCGATGATAGATCGAGCGTAGGAATATGCATCGTACATACAGGTATATAAGCACCGTGCAAAGCGTGATAATCAGCATATACTATGTATTGATCGATCGGTGTTTATAGAAATCGATAAAACAGACCCTCGAACTTATTAAGATCCGATTAACATTGGCAATCGTTATTCTCGGGATCTGAAATAGTTTATTAAACTCGATGACCGCGAGCCCATTTGTCTCGAGATTATTGACCGTCGTCGAAGTCTGCGAGGCAGACAAACGTCGAGATTCGAGATCGTATATGGCGGGGACCAAAGACCGTGGTATGAAAACACGGGGAAAGTTCGACGGCTGCAACGTTATCTGATACCGGAGCGAGGGCGAAAAGCTCGCGTGCATTACACGTGGAAATATAACGGGCATTGAAGTCGCGAGGAAAGCGTACGTTTCCTTTTTTTTTTTTTTTTTTTCTGTTTTTTTCTTTTTCTTTTTTTGTACGAATTAATTAATTAATTAATCGACAATATTTCACTAAGATTATTATCCAATCGGAGTTCCCCGCGTCTATATACAGTTTCTCAACAAGTTATTTAGAAAAATCTATCTAATATACGCGAATTACACAAAAATGAAAAAAAAAAAAAAAAAAAAAAAAACTAATCCGGTTAAACCTCACAATTTCTTTTCGATAATTTAATTCTTTATCGTAACGATATTATATTCCATATACCTAGTATATAATATATATAGGGATGAGACCGTCTCGCGATAAACTCGCGTATACCTATGCTGTAAAAAAACATACACACACACACACATAGACCACATACGTACATACGTATACAGAACCGAAGAATATCGACCTGGTTAGTTCGTAGGTCGACTGTCGTGCCTTGAGCTGTTAAACTTATAGTTCTGGGAGTCAGGGAGGGTGGTTCGTCGGTTACTTGCTCTGCCGTCGAGTAGTAGCTCTGAGGAGCTTCTCTATAAGGGTAGGAGTTAAGTTGAGAGCTATGGATCGCGGGAGGAGTGTATGCCACGACTAGGAACTGGCGGGGGCGTAAGGCGCGCCAATTAACCCGGAAAGCTCAATCGCCAGGTCGGTCGCTCTCGCGCTCGGTTCACCTTAGCAAATCGAATAACTCGAAGCACGCCTCTCGCAACTAGGTATTATATTCATGTAGGTACTCAAATCTCACACACACACACACACACACACACATATATATATATATATATATATATATATATATATATGTATGTATGCATATTTCAAAGAAATGAAGGAAAAAATAAATAAAATCAATTTTATTCATCTCTCTTATAATCTCGTATACCTACAGTTTCTATATTGACTTTATTAGAACGTTATAAAGCGTATATTGTATATCTTCATCCCGAAAAGAAATAGGATAGATATAATATACCCGCGTCGCCGAGGAGTAGGTATCGGGGGATATGGGGTGTGGGGAAGATTTTTGCCACGTCGACGATCAATGCGTCCGGCATATAGTTTCTAGGTCAGGGCTGTGTGTTGTCGAGATGTACGTTGTATTATATATTATTATAGTATATGCGATGCTGACTCGTAACACTCGAAATTCTACCTTGTATGTATGTAGGTACCTATACGGTTTTTTTTTTTTTTTTCATCTTCTTGAAACTTCATTCAACCTTGCAATTTCACACGATCTTAAATATATATTGTATTAGCCTATGCATATATACATCATGCTATATAAATATGTATGTATATGTACTATAAACGTGCATTGCGAACTGTCACCGCGTAGCCGTTATTCTTTTTCGTATAGGTATATAGGTAAGATATAACACTCGTGCATATACTATATACTATAGGTATATAAGTATTACGTGCGAACACGAGGATAGATAGACGCAGATGAATAATGCGACGCGAAATCATAAAACAGCTTATGCTAAACTCATTTTTATAAGGGACGAAGCCCTCGCGCGGTTAATGCAGTTTAGATATATTATTAATCACATATGCGTGATGTAGGGTGCTTCGTTTTGGACGAACATTGTTTTTTTCTTTCATTTTTCATCGCTAATATTCATCGACGAAATATATATATTGTTGTGTGTACTCGAAAAGAAATTCCCTCAAAGAGTTTGAGCCCTTAATTTATTCCGAATTATATACCGCGCTATATTTATGTATAAGAAAAAAACGACGTGTACCTAGGTAGGTAATATACTGCAACTGCATTGCGCGATTTCTTCGTTTTGTTCAGTATTATACTACATATATAAAAAGTTTCTGAGAGAAAGAAATGAGAAGAATTGTATTGGGGGTTGTTTTTCTTTAAATTATTTTCCTTAGTTTCTGGGGGCAAACTTCCGCAGAGCCTGAGGGTTATAATTAGCTACTCGTGAGTTATTAACATCCCCGTTGCATTCGGCTGATAAAAACGACAAACGTAATGCCTGCGGTATAATGAGAGAGAAAGAGAGAATGAGATAGAGAGAGAGGGACGCGATGTCTAATCATAAGAGCCGCGGGTTAGACCTAGAGGCTTATTTTTAGGCTACGTGCGGTTCTTCAAAGATAATGCAAAACTTCATACCTATTATACCTATATACTACTTTTTACCCAGCTCGAGGAGCTGATTTTCTTTCTTTTCTTTTTTTGTCACAGTAGGTAGTGGCTGGTATATACCTACGTCGTTTACAATCACTGTCTCTCGTTCGCTTATATCAACCGAGGATGTCTTTTTTCGTTTTTTTTTTTTTAAAAGACTCAAGTGACGCGAAATTCCCTTATACTATATGAATAGAAAAATGCAGAAGAAAGATAATTAAAAAAAGGGTAAAAATAATTTTTTTATTTTTTATTTTTTTTGGTTTGGTGAATAATGATAATGAAGGAAAAGTTCGCGTGTCTAGGCCGTGTTTTACCCCTGTTATAGGGTATACCTATACGTATACGTTTATACTAGGTAGGTATACTATACAATAGCTAAAGGCATATATATATATATATATATATGTCAAACCGCCCCATGCACAGGCAGCTTGACGTGAAACTGATTGGACTAACTAAAGGTTGAAAGGTCGATCGGACGATCTTCTAACCCACGCGAGTGAGGTTCAACTGCTTTAATATTTCGTTATATAGTTTAGTATAATTTAATTCGATTATTATGACCCAGAATTTAATTATACATACAGATATAATATATATAGATTATAGGGTACATATAATTTGAAAAATCCACTCTATATAATTATATAATTAGAAGAAAACGTACCATAGTACGCTGCTGCTCACAATTATTCAAAATTAACTCCTTTTTCTCTATAACGCGGATTTTTATGAGAATTATTCAAGCATATTTCTTTGTAAATGCTCGGAGAAAATAATAATAATAAAAAATAAAAAAAACATTTCTTCTCCATAACGCCATTCCCGTTCGAGGCGTGACCCTATAATAATAAATTGTACAAATCTTTGAAAATATATCTAAAAAGGAAATGCCTTTTTTTTTCTTCAAATTCTTTATACATACACGTGTTAAATGTATAATATATACGTATTATAATATTATCTTTTTCTTCCCCCCCTCTTTCTCTCTCTCTCTCTCGACGACTCTTTAGAAATCTCTTATGAAATACATTCATAAATCTTTAGAAATCTTATATAATAATGATAATTACGAGAGAGAAAAAGAAAAAAAATTCCTCAGCTCCGCGGTTCCGCGATTTTATGCGTTGAAATATACATATGAAAATTCGATATTTATGAAAAATAATAATACAATAATCATAATAATAATCTCGGTCTATATCTAGATATGTAAATATATAATCTACACATAGTTATCAATCAAAAAATAAAACGAACGATTATACATAGGTATACTATTCTATTATGTATAATACAATAAATTTTCGCAAGCGCATAATATGAATATATACATATAACTGTATATATATATATATACTATATACCAGGGGTGGTTCCTTAATTTGATTATATTCGATTTTATATTCGAATTTCAACTTAAAGAGCACCCCAACACGTATATAGGTATACATATATAGGTGTATAGATATATATATTTTCCTAAAATATATGTATAAGCGTAATAAAAATGAGCAAGCGAGAGTGATAGAGTGTTGAGGATATACCGGTGCGGGACTGACCATCGTGGAGTGGGTCGATAGTGTGGATCATCAGCTGTAGCAAACCGTGGCGAAATTTAGCGTGGCTTTCGCGAGTAGTATGTCCAGATGTTTGTCCGCCACTACCTGTACCGCCGTTCCCGTGTCCAGACGTGACCCCACCTTCGCCACCGTGTCCGCTGCTACTCCCGCCTCTACTACTACTGCATCCAGCCTCAGCTGCCGAGACCGGAACACCGCTGCTACCACAGGCGCCGGAAACACCGCCGACGCTCGTCTCGCTGCTATTCGTTGCGTTAGGATGCTGCTGAAACATAATATCGACGAGAAACCAGAGTTATGAAGAACACGTTTCATCATATATGCGTTCTTTCTATTCTATCTTTATTTCGCATTATAGAAATAGAAGAAAGAAAAAGAAAAAATGAAAAATGAAAACCTATGTATAATCTACTATTGATATTACAATATGAAAATTCATAAATCTTTAAGGATCTGTGAAATATAGCATGTATGTGACACACCGGGGTAGTAAAACCGGAGCCAAGTTAACAGCGAAACGCTGTGTCAGATCTGATAAACAGCGACCTCGATTTTACTAGCTGCAGCAGCAGCAGCAGCACTAGCTGTAGCTCTGAGGTTTGATTTTATCCGAATATATATATGTGTGTGTGTGTGTGTGCGATGGATAGGTGTAAAAATGAGATGAAGAAGGAAAGTGTGTGTGTGTCTATGTGTAGAGAGAAAGAGAGAGAAAGAGATGTGAAAAATTTGATGTAAAATTCAACTGCAATCCTAACACATTGTTATTATGGTCGCGTGCTGGTGCAGATATGCAGTTGTTATTATTCGAGGTAATTAACCAGCTACTAATTAGGTATATGAGGTCGACGACAGCTCGCCTCCGCCTTGCGGGGTCCACAACGCTTTTAATTGCTACTTGAAAGCGAGTTAATTTTATTATACGAAAAATAATTGTGAAGGTAAAAAAAAAGCAAAAAAAAAAAAACACCAAGAAAGAATTAGAAGAAAATAATGCAAGGTGTTGTGTGCACGTCGTATAGTATAGCGGATTAAAGAAGTGTATGAATCTTTCTATCGAAATTTCTGACCGTTTTTTTTTTCTTTTTTTTTTTGAGGAACCGCATGATCCATACCTTATATACCATTGCAACGTTCTGCACCAGTAGCAGAATCGGAACCAGAACCAGAACCGTGAACATTTCTTTTCTGGGTCGAGTGTCTGTCTGTCTGTCCATAGGTACATAGTGTGTGTATATGCATGAGTGTGTAAAGTTTGAGAAGAGTAAGAGAGAATACCTATAGAAATCTGAAGGCTGAATATCCATCTACCGAATGGGACTGCAGCAGCGCAGCAAGCTGCTGTACTTATACACGTCGATCTCTTTACCTGATTGTTCCATATTATAGGTATACCTATAGGTATGTGCCTGTATATTATGACTATACGACATCGGTATGGAATTACACATTCCGTATTCTCTCGAAAATATCGTATACTAAGATCTCGATTAATTGGTCTCCAATAGGTACGTCGATTCGTGTAACTATTGTCGAAACATTATTGTCTTGTCACGCAGCGATTAAACACTTGTATAGCGACGTTCGTATAATTACAGTTATTGTTTCTCTCGTATTGGGTACATCTTTGATTTGTTAATTAATTATTATACATGCATATATACGCGATTAGCCGAGCTTAACAAAACTGCCCTTATCCTGTAGACAAGTAAAGGGCCTGGCTAGTGTCTGCAGCCCTATATATCTAAGTGGGAAATTGAGCGTGTACTAGAAGTCTAACGTTAAGCCGCTTAAACCACCCCCCGGGGTAGACGTGTAACTATCTACTCGCTGTAGACACGGGTATACCTAGATGAGCGGAAAACCCCGCGCGACAAATCCCCTTCACCAGGCTTACAATCAGCTCCTTCGTACATTATATACTATATATTTTTAATCATTTATTCACTATATCATATAGAGAATAAATACAAAAAAAAAAAAAAAATGAGAATTTTTATTTTTTGAAAAGTTCATTTCAACACGATTAATTTCTACCCATATACATACGTTTCGATACGATCTATATACCTACAACCCGAGTTATTAAACACATGCATGCGCGAATTTCAAGTTTCGGAATTTTGAACATCCGGTACGCGTTGCTTCGTTTCCAAGCTTTTTAAATCGGATACGTATGTAGTGGAATCCCGGAAAATAGGTACTGTCACTCGGTAATATTCATTATCTATACTATATGCGAGAAGGACAGAGACGGAGACAGAGACAGACAGAACCGTGACGATGCAATTCGTGTAATTAAAAATCTCGTATAACTGCATATACCCCTACTGCAAGTACGAATCTTTCCATTGCACAAAACTGCAGTTTCTATGTATGTGTCCGTGTGTGGATGTGGGTGTGGGTGTGGGTGTGTTCTCTCTTTGGAATTAACACGTGGTTCTATAATAGGTACATAGACACACACACACATGTATATATATATATATATAGGTATATATTATATGGGTACTAAGTTATACATGGAGCAGAGTGCTCTATCGAACAATACCTAGCACACTACGTCCAGAGTGCATACACGAGTACTATATATATGATATGTGTATATGAATGTTGCTAAAGCTGTTCTCGGGATTTTCGCAAGGTAGTTTCTGTATCTGTTGCTACTGCATACTATAGTATAGAGCAAAATGCTTTATATACGACTCGAACGAAGTCATCCATCCATAAATTACTAGATGGTAGCCTGTACACGGCTCAAATATGCATAGGTATATATTATACATGTATATAACAGCTCCCGAGGAGTCTCCTAATTCGTGTATTACTACTATGGGAGCGTTTAGAGAGAACGTGATGATATACACTAACTCTAGCTAGGGTATAAATTCAATTTAATGGATAATCATTCAATGATTATATTCAAAATAATCTAATCATGGTATTTACATATATATCTAATAGTACATACGATTATAAAGAGGAGGATAATAATTATCGAACAAAATAATTCTATGGATATATACCTACGATCTTGGTATACAATTTATTCGTTAACTGTGGTCCTTAATTCTAAATATATACAGAAATAATTTAGCCAAAATGATCAAATCGAGGACCACCCTAGTATTTATATTTATATATCTATCAATTATAGTATCACACATAATCGGCTATAAGGCTTTGTGTTTGAAATTTGAATATAATGTGCGATGATAATTATAAGAGATAATAGAAAAGATAGAAAAGATAGAAAAATAGGATATTGATAATACCGTTGTTCAGGGACGATCGTAGGTAACTATTTTGTGGAGATGATTTTGTGAAAGGTTGGTTGGTTTGTTGGTTTGTTGGTGAATGATATTATAGTTGAAAGTTGCGACACGATGGATGCAAAATAAAGACGATCATGGGCATGCGGACTCACCAATGCCTGGGCGGCGCTCTGGTGCTGCAAGCAAGAAATTACACCGAGTTACTACAAAAATAATACAACACATTCGACGACATTTATCAATCAAAGCAATATCTTTCTCACTCACTCATTCACTCATATATTCTCTCTCTCTCTCTCTCTCTGTCTTTCTTTCTCACCTTTGTGCACAGCGTATGCAGCGACGATGATTCAAAACAGTGTAATCAACAGTCTATGCAAAATATGTATACATGGTGCTGTGCGAAATTATTTTTATACCCATTATGCGTATATGTTATAATTTTTTTTTGGTTTTTTTTTGGTTTTTATCAAGTGCCATGTCTCAAAAGAAAGCGTGCCATTTTTATTTTGCCATGTGTAAAAGCTTAGGCTCGATCGATCGATCGGTGTTCGCTGTATAAGTATCGATGAAACAAACCCTCGAGCTTGTTAAGATCCGATTAACATTCGCAATCGTTATTCTCGGGATCTGAAAAAGTTTGTTAAACTCGATGACCGCGAGCCCATTTGTCTCGAGATTATTGACCGTCGTCGAAGTCTGCGAGGCAGACAAACGTCGAGATTGAATAAACTGTGAGTCGAGCTGCGTAATATCATATCAACGATCTTTAAACATTCTTTGAACGTGTTTAAACCCTTGGCTACAATATTTCTTTTATATCACTACAATTGCAAAAAAATAAAAAAAAATAAAAAATAAAAACTAGGTATAATCTACGTGTTCTCATAGCACTCTTTACGTTACGAAAATCTCGACAAGCTGTTTATTCTCTCTGATAAGTATCTCGCAAGAAAAAAATACTTACAAATGTTTAATTCGCTTGAAATTTTGAACAACGATAATAATCCGACTAAAATCTCGTGCCCTGGGGGTACAGAGGTACGTCTGGGTACATAAATACATACATACATACTCTTGTCAGAGCCGCGATTAAACGAGGTGTTGCAAAATTATTATTACAGGTATTAAGCACATAAATATGTACAACGTATGTATAGGTGTGTATGTAGTACCTACGTACCTATATATTCGCGTTTAAGAGAATACCAAACTACACGCAAGACGGTACTTGGGTTCTATATATACCTAACTACCTTGTACCTGTATAATATAATACATTATATACCCCACCTAAATTGTTTACCATATGTAGAATCAAGGATCGCGAGAGAATAAGGGATGACTAATTTATGTAACACACAAATATATAATAATATATATAATATTTATATATATAGGAGGTATACACGCGTTATTCGATTTATACGGCGAATATAGCTCCTGCATTAAAGCCTATATACAGAATGATATCAAAAGACGCCATCTTGAGAAATGAAAGGCTGCTTTGATCCTTGCTTCGATAACCTTTACCTGCTAAATTACCAACCCCTCTTAAGTTTTTTTCCTTTATCCGCCTGCGCGAGCTGCCCCGCGCGTATATGATTTTATAACACGAATATCTGTTTATACTTATTCTTCCCTTATTATATACTGACTATGGTATACATGACATATATTTCTTCGTTTTTTATTCGCTTTTTGTTCAAATTTATTTACTCATCTCGAATCAATCGTATATTATCGGTGTATATTTCATGTGTATATAGATAGAGGTATATAATACATAATACATAGTATAATAATGATGGAAATTGAATGACTCAAAGAGAGTCAAAGCGCGATCTGAACGCGACGTGTTCACTCGAGGACCCGACTATAAGGTACCTACCTACCTACCTACCTACCTTCCTTCCTTCCTTCTTTCCTTCCTATAACTACGCGCGGACCCCCTCGAGCGATTTGACGCAATTGTAACAAAGACAATGGAAAACCTCGCTCGGTTTTCGAGTAGTTGCGGAGTGTAAGGTATCGGCTATAGGAACAGATCGCAAACCCCTCATCCCCCCAGTGCCACCGAAGGATATACCCGCGACTGAAGACGAACGAACGGAGGACGGACGGATCCGTAAAGTCAGCAATTGCCATTGTGTATGGTGTCTATAAATATACACGCAGCCCACGCGACGCGACGTACGCGTACCTATTACATATATATATATTCCTTTCATCCATTTGTAATCCTTTTTCTTTTCGTTTGTTTGCAGAAAAAAATGGACTTTGCGTCATCGCGGGATTTTTACGGGAATGAAAATATGCGGATAGATACACGAGGCTGCAGGGACGTACGAGGTGATTTTTCGAAACCGAATACTCCGAGCCACGAATTCGAAGGCAAACTCTTCCTCATCCTCATCCTCCTCTTCGCTTCATTCTCGGATCGATATATGCGGTACGTATAATATACAAGCTATGCTAGTGTGGAGCCTAGAGAGCGAGAGAGAAAGAAAAATAGAAAAAGAAAGAGAAGCTGTCGTTCCATTCGCGAGGTACTCGGTCACTGCATTCACTCGCTAATTCAGAGTGACAAACAAGATTCGTGCACATATATCGGCGCGGTGACCGGTATAACACCGCGATATCTGACTCGTTTAGAGATCCGCGGAGAGCCACTATAGGTAAATGGGAATAAAGAACACGAGCCGCGATGCAATTTGAAATTCTGAATTCTATAATATTCTAAATTCCCGAGTATAAAATATCCTTATACCTACACGACAAC
The DNA here is from genome assembly GCA_963992785.1 of Tenthredo livida. NCBI lineage: Eukaryota > Metazoa > Arthropoda > Insecta > Hymenoptera > Tenthredinidae > Tenthredo > Tenthredo livida. The sequence goes on from OZ023073.1 coordinate 172,200, forward strand.
GACTATTCTCTTCGATCGATATCGTAGGCTACGTTTAGACGAAGAAACTCTCTGAGGTCTGTGCGAGGGAACCCCCCTCCTCCGGCCCCCGGTTAGCGTTCGATATAACGCGAACGCGAGCCCCGACGCTAATTCAATACCGTAGTACTACTATACTTATGCGGGAAGGGTATAGGCATAAAATGTATTATTGCATATCGGGGTGCTTCTTGATTCGATTATATCAGAATTTCCGTGCTCCAGAATACGAAAATTTAGTCGAAATCCCAGGTTCCTATCTCAATTCTAATTAGTACCGTTACCCAAAGCCGAAAGCCCAAAGCCTTTGAACTCTCCCATTTAAAATAAGACAAGATTTTCTTGGTACTTCGGGAATTTATTTCTCACTTCCTGGAGATTTTCGGAATCTGGAAACTCTGCACACTTATCTTGCTTGCCTATGTATATTTTGAGACGTCCTGATGGCCCATCATTTAAATACCGGAACTTTCTCTATATTTATATACCAGGTATACCTCTATTACCAGCTAGTATAATAAATTTGAATAATCATATTTTTATTATCCAAGTGATCGCTTTGTATTATCTGTACAGGCCGATGAGGGGTTTGTGGGTGCCTCTAGTCGGGCGCATCGCGGCGACCTACTTCAACCCTCTCTCTCTTCTCTCTCTCTCTCTCTCTCTAGGGTATACGTAGATATAAGTATTACATTATTTATATATACGCTTTAAAAAAAGAGTGAAAAATTGAAGAAAAAAAAAGAACAAGTGAATAATCCATGAATAATTAACACGGTATACAATTTATGATATAGAAACTTAAAACAGGATTTCGCGCACACGTGCGACTGAGATATGAAAAATGTATTTATACACCCGCACCCGCACGCGCACGTGTGTACGTATAGTGGTTACAGTATATAATTATATCCTGCACGTTGAACCGCGCGTATATCATTTTCTAATTAAATGTCACGATTTTCTTTCACCATTAACTATTATTGATGCGCTTGTCGATATTCTCTCATCCCCAGCGCTATATGTATATCGACGAAAGAGTAGAAAATAAATGATCAATGTCTATGCGCAATAGATTGAAAAAAAAAAAAAGAAAGAAAAGAAATTTCTATATCTCTCTCCGCACAATAATCCATATATATATATACTATATAAAATAAAGCTGCAGCGACTTGAACCGAAACGAACGGTAATATGTAATATTTCTGGGGCAAATTTTTTAGGTCAAGAGTCGGTGGTGCGCCTCTATCGGTTATTGGTATATAAGTATATACGTATATAGGTATATACGTATAGGTATATAAGTATATAGAAGGAGTAGAAGAATCGGCACAGTACAGTTTTCAGATTGTTCATTGACTCGAGCTCTGTAAACGAAATGGCAAAGAAATATGTATATACGAGGAGGAATATAGGTGGGTATAGGGAGGAGGTAAGAGGAATATAAGGAATAAGGAAGATTTTCTTGTGATTTTCCTTTACAGTAGGTACATACATGATTGTTATAATTATCATTGGTATATATCGAGTGATGGACTTACAGATGGCATTAGCTGGTCGGTTGATCTGACGCGAGTGACCTTGTTCCTGTAGAGTATCCTCTTAACGAGTTTTTCCATCGGTTGATTCCACTTCATGAAGCTAACGTAGGCGAGATAGAATGTGAAAAGTACGAGGGCCTCGTACCAGTGAATGTAATTATCGCGGAAGAAGTATATCAATGTGATTAAACTAGCGCTGTAGAATGTGCAGTCGCGGAATAGCGGCCACCACGTGAGGGTCAGTACGGTTCTCGAGAATAGGGCGCACATACCGATAACAAATAATATATTGAATACCGCGGATCCGACAATGGTGCCTATGCCAACGTCGTCGAACGACACAAATACCCCGATAATAGAGGTGAATAATTCAGGCGCCGATCCACCGGCCGCCATAAAAGTCGCACCTGCAACGTCGTCCGCGATCTCGAGCTTCTCGATTATCACGTCTAACGAGGGTACGAAAAATTCGTCGCATACTATCGCGAGAGCAACGAACATGTATACCACACCGAGTATGTGGAGCACCACAGCACCCCGTCTCCTCTCTTCAAGGCTGAATAAATCGGTTGGAAATAACGGCACTTTTTCTTCCATTATCGTATCGTTTATACGACTCTCGTTGCTCGTTATCAACGCCGTTGTTATCGACGTGCTTATAGTACCCTGATACGAAGTCGAAGGCGGCGACGGTGTGTTCTGCAAATGTACAGGATTGCTTGGAGCCGGACGGTGACCCTCCGACCCACAAACGGCGAGCACCAAAACCACGGTGGTCGTTAACCACCACCATTTTAACGCTGGATACGACGTAGCCATCGTAATAGCTCGAGGGGGGGATTAGTTTCAGGAGCCGGTCATGTCCGCGAGGGGTTGAATTTCCGAACTAGCATCTCGGCGTCGAATTCGCTATCACTTTGTCCGTCGATTACGAGTAAAACGTTTTTTTCTTTTTTTCTTTTTTTCGTTTTTTTTGCTTATCGATATACGTATTCTTCTTTTTCTCACTCTTTATATCTTCTTATTTTATCCTATCTCCAATTAGCGCCGATTATTTTCTTATTATTATTATCATTGTTATTTGAATTCGAATGACGATTACGGTGGCGATGATTATAACAATACATCGCTACTTCCTTTCGTCGTCTTCTTCCTCCTCTTCCTCTTCTTTCATACCCCTATGTTTTCTTTTCTTTAAACACAGTCTAATTATATCACGCTAATGATCAGAGGCCGGACTTGCTACAGAGGGTTGCGACACGTATGTGTGTGTACAGTTTTGGTTAATCGTATGTAATGTATGGCATATGTATGTATATAATATGTATATATACGTTTATATATATATATATTACGGTATGGGGTAAACGGTTGTATTTAATCGGCAGGAGGCAGCAGAACGGCGCGACCGCCGCGATGCCCGCCCGCTGCACACTGGAACACTACCCTGTGCTACCACCCCTGTACTCCCCTAGCCTCACCTACTAACCGCCGAATCGGAACTTTTCGGACCGGCTCGGTACCGAGGAGGAACCCGCGCCCGCGCCCTGATACCAGACCGCGCGGTACTCTCGTTCGATATCCACAACCGTAGAGTATACGGATATATCGGGTGTGCAGACCGGACGTACGCGTGCCCCTCGTCCCCATGCGATCCCCGTATCATGGGTCAGCGAGACCGAACGAACGGATCTGACTATTCGGTGGGGGGTTTTTCTCACGGGGATTCAAATGGATGATTTGAACAAAAAGAATAAAAAATAACAGCCGGAATGAATCGAGAGAGTCCCGACGTCCAGAGACTATAAGACGATCCGTTTGTACGAATCTGAGATATTTTATGGGGACCGTTCGATCAGCGTATTGAATAATTCCGAGACACTGCAGCTGGGGATAGCCGTGATCTTTTTCTTGGACTCCTCGGGTTGGGGAATGAAGAATTCCCGGCCTCTGGGTGAACTCGGCGTTTCTATATAACCCCGGAGGTTCTGCATTCGTAAAGTACACCCTATACGTGGAGGGTGGTTAGTGGTGGGTCCTTTGAGTCTGGAAGGCGCGCGCCGACGAGGCCGGGTCGTCGTAGACCGCTGCGACACGCTTTGGAGTGCGGAGTACCGAGTGTACGGAGTACAGAGTACCCCGCATAGTAGGAGTCAGGTACACACATACGTACAGAGATTATTCGGGTACCGTGAGAGAGAGAGGGAGAGAGAGAGAGAGAGAGAGAGAAAGAAAGAAAGAAAGAGAACGAGACGCTATAAACTTGAGATTTTATATATACGAATGAGAAAGTCGCTATGCAGAAACGGATATTCTTTTTGATCTTACGCTACTCTTGCAGAGAAAAAAAAGAGAGAGAGAGAAAGAGTGGGAATAAGGGGCAGGGAGAGGGGATAAGTAACAGGCAGGGCGATTAATTAAAACCGCATTGAGCAAGATTATTCTTTTTATAAAATTGACGAGAGGTATACGACACAGCGAGACACCGGAGAAAATATATATAATATGATAATATATACGATATTTAATTACAGCAATTAGCGAGAATGATAATTGACGAGTTTTTTTTTTCTTTTTTTTTTTTTTTGCATATAGGTATATCTCCTACCCCTTACATAGAGTTATTCATTTATCTTTTTCGTATTCTCAAAAAAACAGAGAATCAAAAAATTCGTTTTCATTCTCGTCGCGTTTTTATATAGCTTAGATAATTTTTTTTTTTTCATTTCTTAGTCCCATCTTTCTTGACGTTTTTCCTTCATTTCTCGATTCCTTTTTACCTACATAGGAGGCTGGATAGTAGTCGAGACCCTGCATGGAGTATAACTAGCGCTGGGTACCTTTAACACGGACCGATTATATAGGCGCAGACTTTACCCACCTCGTACATCTCATATGTGCACAGGGTGGGCAGAGGGTGCGTAGAGTAAAGTGCGTCTCGCTTTCACCAACCCCATTCTATACGTTACTGCATACACATTATTTTCTAAAAAAAACGAAAGACAAGAAAAATAAAATGCGCCGAGACAGCTGCACACCTCTCGGTCAGTGTGGAGGGTAATGAATTTTTTAAACGCAATTCCAGACCCTCTCCGCGCTCCCACATCCCTATTTCATTTCATTTTATATATAGCAAAAGAAAAAACCTGATCGTCTGCGGTTTTTTTAATTTTTTTCCAATTTTTTTTATTTTTTTTATTATCTCGACAATTATATACCGCGGCTTTCGTATTTCGTCGGAGTGCGAATTCACGGTAAATTATTCTTGTTTATACCTTGCGGACCGTATACCTACTCGTGTCGTCCGCGCGGTTGCAGCTATAATAATAAACCGATGCGCAAAGTAACGCACGAATAAACCTTATGCCTGCAGTCCCATGCCCTGCGAACCGAACCGCGCGGGGGAAACAGAAAGAAAAAGAAAAAGAAAAAGAAATAGAAAAAAAAAAAATAAGAAAATAACATAAAGGAGAAAGTGAAAGAAAAAATCGCCGACTGAAATAGATACGACTATACGAGGTGCAGGCCCGCAGTCACTTTACTGCCTCTTTGAATATTATATTGGTAAGCAAAGTCCGTCTGTCTTTCAATCTGGATAAAGAGAATTGAACGCGTTCGTTATGCGGTCTATGTGATTTATTAATATAAAACATATTTTTCTAACGTATCGCGCGGATACGCTCGTATACTTATGTAGGTATAGATCCAGCCTGGATCGTCGTTAGAATATCGTATATGAATTTCAATTCCCCGCGCATGTATATGAAGAATGGCGAATATATTCGACCCTGGGGAGCTGGAACGAAATTTCTTAAAATTTATTCCCACGGCGGTATAGAGAGTACGTTCGATATTATATACGATCCTATGTGAAATTAATTTTCATTTTACCATGGCATATATATTATATACGTATACGAGCACACGTATTCACCCGTAAAGCCGCATGCGTACAAAAAACGCATATATATATATATATATATATGGATATGTATAATGTGCAGTAAACGGTATCGTGATAATAGTTTAGTTTGGAGATCGCATCAACAGCTGTTTCTAATATACATTACGATAATTATTTATATATGATGCACTTGCAGCGATATTAATATGATCTACAAGAAAAAATCTCTACATCTCTTTCCCTCTCAATGACGTTCGTAATTCTCATCATTTCAAATCGCAAGAAAATACAAGAAAGAAAAAAACAGAACAAAAAATGGACGAAAAAGAAATTGGAAAAAAAAAAAACCACCATGAAAATATATTTAGTTAGACGCTATTTTCGGATCCCCCGGCGTCCGACCCGTTTATTCCTTCGGTCCTGGTGCCGCGCAGCCTCCCTCTGCAGTGTCTCTACCCCAAACAGCAGCAGAGCAAAGCACAAGTCTCGGCAGCGTCGGCGCCGGCTCGTGAGTAGAGACGAGGAGGGCCGCACCGGTCGAACGGGAGTAATCCTAGCCGCGAGTTTAGTAGGCTCTGTGCGTCGGAGAGGTGACGGTCTTTTCATATCCAAAGTCCGCGCGCGCGCTACGTACGATTTGTTGACAATGTCGTCGTCGTCGTTTATATAGATATAGATTATACTGTATCTGTACATACATAACATACATACATATAGGATAATTTAATTCCGAGATAAATATATCGTCGAATAAATATATACGCTAATAAATACGAAATATATATATACATATATCCTATGTACATAATATAAAATCCTTAAAGATGTATAACCGCGCTTATATATTAATGGATCGATGTATGTGGCGCCGGCTTTAATCTCACGATCGCGGGACCACCTCGCTCGTTGCTTCGCATCTTCATCTCCTTTTTCTTCTCCTTATTATTATTATTATTTTTCTTTCTTTTCTTTCGGTTAGATGTCAGTGTTTTATTCACTTATGGAGGAGTGCAGCAGCGCGGTGCAGTGAACTCCACGATCTCTCTACTCGTTAGCCAATTTATTATTTCCCTCGATGTTTTATGCCTCTTTAATACATCGCGGTGTTTCTTCCTCTTCCTTACTCTCCTACCTAATATACGCGATTAGTCACAATCGTTGACCGGAGGAGGGCGGGTCTTGAACCCTGATTATTTCACTCGTACTATTATATTCGTATTCTACCCTCACTCGATCACCTTGAAACCCCATTTGCACCTTGCACCTTGTACGCTATACTACATCGTTTTCGTATTCGATCCGTACAGAATCTCGATAGCAGTACCTACCTACCTACCGCTCTTACGGCTAACAGACGTCACAGGTAGTTGCCGAAAATCAATTCTTATAACCCTGCGATGCAGCATCCAACCTCACGAAGCTGTAATTAGGTGTCATATTATATCGCCTTTAAAGGTATACTTTTTTACTATGGATAAAGCTATACCCACGGTGATATGCCGTTGCGATTCGTCGATTGGACTCATCGCATTGACTATCGTTAAATTTGTGCTATTAATCGACGCTGTTAAGTAAGATGATGATGATTATGTGTACGAACGAATTGAGAGAAGAAAAATAAGGTGACAGAGATACATATATATAATATACAACGCGGCGAGAACGCGCGAACGAACGAGAAAACCAGAACGACGATGACGAATACGAACACGAATACGAATACGTTTCTCAACGATATGCGACTCCTAATGTTCCTAGCAGGCATAGCCGCTCTATTGGGATGCTGCCAGACAGACGAGAGAGGTATAAGAGAGAAATAGAGAGGAGGCTTTATTGATGATCTTGGAACTAGTGGAACAAAGATTGATTCATTATTTCGACTTTTATTCATCGGATTCTTCGCACCGTGTTTACAAACCGATATTTCAATTTACAGTATCGTTCTACGGAGCGAGTTATATTCACCTTCCAGTACAGGAGGCGCGTGGTGCGACTGACGTCAGTTTTAAATTTCGAACCCATTTTCCCGACGCTATGTTGCTCCTAGCTGCCGGGAAGACCGACTATTGTTTGATAAAACTTGTCGCCGGTCGTCTCAAGGTATAAAATCTTCATTACCCGCTCATCCGCTTATCCGCGCTGCACCGGCCCGATTAAACCATTCGAACTTAATGCAGGTTCACATAAACCTCGGGGCAGGCGAGAGCGAAATAGCCAGCGCTCGAGGTCTGACCCTGAACGACCTGAGCTGGCACGAGGTAAACATCACTCGACGCGAGGCCAACATCACCCTTAAAATCGACGTTATTCACACAACCCGGTCCGTACTGCCAGGGCGTTTCTTCGAACTGAACATACACTACGGTGTCTACATCGGGGGACAAGGAGACTTCAACGAATTATTTCTAGGTATAAAGAATCAGCCGCTGATATATCGACGATGTCAACTATTCCGTATAATATTTATTATTCTATATCCATACAGGCCACACAGAGTACCTAAGGGGCTGCATGGCCGACATATACTACAACGGCGCTAACGTCATAGAATCAGCTCGTTCGCGACGTGGTCAATCTGTCGCGTCTTCAGTCGCCTGGGGTTGTTCGACCGAATTCGAAGCTAGTAGAGATACAGAGTTGAGTTTCGTCGAGGAGGGTTCATTCACGGCGATACCTAGACCGATACCGCGCACCGGATCGCGTTGGGAATTCGATTTGAAAACTGTATCCGATAGTGGTCTGCTCCTGTACAACGCCGGGCAATCATTACGCGCTGATTATCTCGGCGTCGAGATATTCGAGAGAAAAATAAGGCTGTTAATGAACACTGGTAACGGTCCAACCGAACTGATACACGGTACTATAATCGCCGATGGTAAATGGCACCGTGTGTCGGTAGAATTCGATCCGAATGTAATAGGCATAAGCGTCGATTCGTCGGCGAAGACATTGGCGCTTCCGAAAGGTAGCCGGTATCTCGACCTGGCCAACACTCTGTACATCGGCGGTACGGAGCTCAATCAACGAGCGAAGGCTCTGGGAAAGGGTCTGAAGTCGGGCGATCTGAGCTACAAAGGATGTCTGAGAAAAATGACGCTGGATTCGAAGCCCCTTGGACTTCCCGACGTCAAGGTGAGCCAGGGTGTCGTGGTCGGTTGTGTATGGGGTTTTCCATGCGAGGAGGAAGAGCCCTGCGTACAGGGAGCCGCGTGCGCTCAGCTCGGGGTTGACTCGTTCAAGTGTACGTGCGATCAGGCGCTCTGCATAAAGCCGACGTACGCCGAGGACTACAAGGTGAATATAAGGAGATGAGAGGGGATGGTCGAGGGGCGACGCGATGATTCCGTTTCTTTGATACGCCGCAGGTTTATTCGAACGCGAATCTGCCGGTCGATTTGGAGATACTTTCCCTCAGTCCGCTGACCGTTTCCGAAGGAGATCACGTACTCGTTACCAGTCAGAACGTCGCGATGGTGCTGGACATCGCTAAATACGGCGTCGAGGAGACGGGGGTGGTGTTCACTCTCGTTACACCGCCGGCACACGGGACATTGGCTCTTGATTTACTCAGTACCAAGACTGAGCACACTTTCGCTTTGGACGATGTTAACCAAGACAAGGTGATTTCCGATAATAATAATGATGATGATGATGATGATGATGATGATGATGATGATGATGATGATGGTGGTGGTGTGGTCGAGGCATATAGCATAGCTGGCGATATAGATCGAGAGCAAAAAAGGCGAAAGAAAAACACGATGCAACGCGCTGTCATGTGTTATCCCAGTTTGTCATACGGGACTAGTAGCGAGCCAACAGGCTATTCATAGAACACTAGTCGTAAGGCCTAAGTTTAGACGCGCCTAAGGGAACACGCTACTATCCCGCGTCTTATAGACGCGCGGGGTTTTTGCCGCACTCAAAACGATGTATATACCTACCTTTATGCTCCAGCGATCTATTTTTAACTTATACATACACAGGCTATACACGCTCGTATAGAAATTTGTTTGTTTCTCTATTAGGGATAGAGTCTAAACATCCATAATCATTATTATGCAAATCGTTTTTAATCTGATTTTAATGGCTTTTGAAATTTTTTTTTCTATTTTTTCTATATCAAGATTAATCACGGTATGCTAATATCGCAGCTTTTCATTCCATACGCATGCGGGGACACAGATTCTCGTAGTCGCGTTTAAATTAATCAGAATTGTTTACGAACTCGGTTATCGTTTATTTTCTCAAACCCCATTCCCCCCCCTTATTCTCTTTCTTCGTAATCATTATTCAACGAATTTCGTTGATTAAGAAACGCCCTTTTATTAATATCTTATACCTGAAGTAAAATAAATACATATGTATGTACAGTAATGATTATTATTATTGTTGTTCACAGATTCAATACATGCACGACGGTAGCGAAAGTACAGAAGACAGCATGGTACTAGAACTTAAATTGCTAGCTGGTGCCGGCTACACATTACCCGGTTATTTACAGGGCCGTTTAAGATTCCCTCTTCACGTTAACGTTACACCAGTCAATGATCCCCCTCTACTAGAAATACCCACTGCAAAGGTTCTCCGTTTGGCTCAAGTAAGCGTATTTTCGTTTTTTTCTTTTCTTTCTTCTCCCCCCTCCTTATCCCTTATACCTTTCTATTTATAAATAGTTTTCACAACAAATTTTAACAATATATATTTAACTCTCGCAGGGTACCAGGAAAATACTTACCAAGGAGCTAGTATGGGCAGTAGACGCAGATACCCAAGTGCAAAATCTTGTGTATACAGTACTGAGAGGAGACATGGATGCTGGACACGTCGAAAGACTTACTTACCCAACTAAATCAATCGAGACATTCAATCAGGCCGAATTACAGCAAGGATTGATAGCCTACGTCCATAGAGGAAATGGTCCGTATTATTATCCCTAAAAAGCATGATAACACTGTGAAAACTAATCCTTATTAATTGTCTAAAATATTTTTAACAGCAAAATCTAACGCCATGCTCGGACTCCAAGTTAGCGACGGTATAGAGAGCAGTCAACCGGCCTACCTTCGAGTCTCTGCTTACCCCCTGCAAATTAAACTCGAGCATAACACAGGCCTGGTAGTTGTGCATCGATCCTTCGCCCATCTTACACCGGCGAATCTCTCCTTTGCTACAAACTCTGACGATTCAAGCATAGAGATAAGATACGACGTTGTTAGTCCGGCACAGTATGGTACGGTACAAAAACTCAAGGACGTTTCGGGGTCTTGGACAAACGTCGATCACTTTACCAGCAAAGACGTTGAACTTGACTGGGTCAGGTATTTACACAACGTAGGAAGCCCGTCGCAAGACGAATTCAAGTTTCAGGCCAGTGTGAGAGAGGTCAGAACTCAGCACACCTTCGACTTCAGGATAACGTTCATTGATCTTGAACTTAAGGAGGCGAGGAGAAGTGTCGTGAATTTTACAAACTCTGTAGAGGTGCTAGTCGGCGCTCAGAATCTAAAGTTTGTCACAAATCCTCTGACCACTAATGGAAACAGGATCATTTTCACCGTACAGCATCCCCCTAAGTATGGAAACCTGGTTTTAACAAAGAAAATCATCCACAGAGGGGATTCGTTCAGTCAAGAAGACCTAGACGCTGGAAGACTCAGGTAAATCGACGAATTTCTCCCACTCTCTGCTCTTTCTCGTCACGAAAATCCGCTAAATCATTTTTTCGATCATTTCAGGTACAGACTCTTCAGAAGATCATTCTCAAACGTGGAGGACGATATTGTCTTCAAAGTGAAGGCCCCTCAGTGTGTGGAACTGGAGACTATTCTCCCGATAAAATACCAAATCCAAAGGAGTCTAAACGGTCCTGAAACTTCTGATAAATTAAGGGTAAACGAAGGGGGGCGAGTCCTGCTTCGTATACAACGTAATTTCGACCTTAAAAGCCACGGCGTATCTTCCCTGCTTTATAATCTGACCGTCTCTCCTCTTCACGGCTGGTTGACGGTGATAAACGGCTCGAATTCTATCCTCAGACCCAATGCCACCTACTTTACAACCTTGGAGTTGACCTCGGAGCGAGTATATTACGTCCATGACGACAGCGAGACCCCAGAGGACGGGTTCACATACGTAGCAACGTCCTCTGAGGTAGAGAATTTCATGTACGTTGGTAAATACCGCGTAGAAGTTAACATGAGAAACGACAATCCGCCTACCAGACTCAACGCTAAAGTATTTAACGTTGTTCTAAACGGGGAGAGAATATTGACCAATAAAATACTGGAGTACGTTGATGCCGATCTCAACACAAAGCCAACAGACATCGTCTACTCTAGAAGAGATACGGGAAACGGCGGTTTGTACAGAGTCACAAATCCCGCGGTTCAAATACACGAATTTACCCAACAGGACGTCAACCAAAACCAAATACTCTACAAACACAGCGGCGAAGAGACGGGGAAAATCGACCTCGGCGTTACCGACGGCCATTTTTACACAGCTGGGATTTTAGAGGTCCAGGCAAGCCCACCTTACGTCAATCCAATACCGAGCAACGGATCTGTAGTCAGATTTAACGAGTCGACGATTCTTTCGAGCAGCGAACTACAGATAGCGACAAACGTGAATGCCAATGATACAGAGATAGTTTACACAGTTTTAGAGAAACCGAGACACGGTGTGCTCTTGAAGAACGATAGAGTGGCGGGAAATTTTACTCAAGAGGATTTGAACCGCGGCGAAATATCTTATAAACATTTGGGCGGATCTCTGACCAAAGACTCTTTCAAATTTCGTGTTTACGCTAAGAAAACGGACGCCGAGGGTCAGCTGACTGTGAAAGTATATCCTGAGAGTTACTGGGAGCCTTTGATTGTAGCTAATAACAACACGGTTCAGGTCGAGGAGGCCACCAGCGTTCTGATTACCAGGAAAAACCTGGAGGTAATGCATCCGAAGATACCTGCTTCTCAGATCACGTTTATCATCAGAAACAGGCCAAGGTTTGGCTACCTGGAACTATCCTCTCAGGATCAGGAGCACAGCGACGAGGCCAGGGACGACTATGTGGTTAATAACTTTGAGCAGAATCTCGTGAACGAAGGAAGACTCCATTACGTGCAATCCGAGCCTAACCAGACCCACGACAGTCTGACGTTCGACGTTACAAACGGAATAACGTGGCTGAGGAACTTGGCGTTAAATTTCGTCGTCGTACCCGACAAGCTTTACATCATTGGAAAGAACCTGAGCGTTGTGGAGGGAAAAAGCGTCGTCTTAGAAGAGTCGGATTTTCCGGTATCCACCGTTTACTATAACGGAAAAGTAACCGACTATAGAATGACGGAGAAACCGAGACACGGGAGCCTCATTGACTCGACGAAAAATCTACCGGTGAAAAAATTCTCCCTCAAACATCTGGGCGCTAAAGTCATTCTTTACAGACACTCGGGGGACGAGTCAGTCCAGGATTCTATCAGACTCGTAGCTATCGCTGGCGACAAGACCAGCGAACCTTTCGACGTACATTTCGAAGTGCTTCCTGTGAACGACGAGATACCTACGCTCGTCAATAAGACTAGCTTGAACGTATGGCAAGGGGGAATCGTAGTTATTACTAACGCTGAACTGGCCGCGCTTGACAACGACACCGAACCCCGGGATCTTGAGTTTTGTGTGACCGCGGCGAGGAACGGATTTCTCGCACGAAAATCATCGGCGAGTATTGAAATCCGGAATTTTACCCAACAGGAGATCGACGACGGTGTCATAATCTTCACGCACACCAGTGAGTCGCCGTATTCTTAAAATAACCCGCAGAATTACTTTAATCTTATACAATTGTCGATTTTTCAGACGGAACCGACGCCGAATTCACTTTCACAATTTACGACGGGGTGCACACTACGGCGAACTACACGATTCCCGTTATAACACGCGAGGTTCGTTTATCGGTGACGAATAACAAGCCGTTGAACGTCTTTCCGTTGACTAGAAAACCGATGTCCGACGAGCTACTGTTCGTCGAAAGCACGGACGGTAATCGGCGGATAAAATACACCGTGAAAAGCGGCCCTCACCTCGGTAGAATCATCATGGAAACTAGCGAAGGAATATGGCTGGAAGTGGACAGATTCACTCAGACCGATTTGAACCAGAGTAAAGTCATCTACGAACACACTAAGCAATTCATGGACCTATCTGCTAACGATTCATTCGTTTTCGACGTAGAAACACACTTCGCCAAGCCCCTGTTCAACCAGGTGATTGAACAACTCCTCCTTCCCAGTTGTTCCTAACTTTATATTGTCTAATGCATTGGAAACTATCATTCTAGGTCTTCCAAGTCGAGATATCAGTCTCTAGCGGCGGACTGGACAGATACATCATAGCCGATTCCGTTCGCGTCGAAGAAGGAGGTGCGGGCAACGTCGTGGTCAACGTATCTGGTATCGTCAAGTTCCTGCAAACAAAGGCTGGCATAGAAAGTCCGACGGTCATGACGAGGCTGGCTCTCCAGCCTAGCCACGGACACATAATGCTCTTGCCTGATCTGAACGTGACGACATTTACGCTGCCCGAAATCGAGGGCGGCAAGGTTTCCTACCACCACGATCACTCGGACACGATAGAAGACAGGATTTTGTTCTCCCTGTATCTGAATCCGGGCCATATTCTCCTCTGCAATACCACGGTGCCGGTGATCATTGCACCTGTGAACGACGAGCCTTTTAGACTCGTGACAAACACCCCGTTCGTTTCTGTGGTCAGAAATCAAAACCAGACTATAACCAGGGAAAATCTACTTACCACAGACCCGGACACTGACCCTCAGGAACTTGTATACGACGTTATCTCCGGCCCGACTTACGGCAGACTACTTCTGCTACCGCAGGGACAGAATTCGTCCGAAATTCGTCAAGTAAATAAATTCAGTCAGCACGACGTGGACTCGAATCGTCTTGTCTACGAACATTCCGGACCTCTTCAAGCCGCTTCTTTCTACTTCAGAGTTTCAGACGGCACTTTTAAACCCGTATATACCGTGTTCAACGTCCATGTTCTTCCTATAAAATTAAACGTGACTGTGATCAGTCCAGTCAGCGTTTTGCAAGGATATAACGTCGCGATTATATCGGAGGACAATATCAAACTGGATACCAACGCCAGGCAGGACTTGGTCAGCTATAATGTTACAACGGCTCCTAAATACGGGGTCGTTTACGTCAGGGATACCGCGGTCGTTAGTTTTAGGCACACGGATCTTTTGCTCAAGAGTGTTATGTACATGCAGACTGATATGACCGTCTCTAACGATTCTCTAGAGCTATCCGCCCAAGTTAGCGACTTTGAGATGAAGAATATAGCGGTCTATGTCAGGATTGAACCTCTGATGATCGTCAATCCGATGATCGCTATTGCCGGTGAGAGAAATCGTCTCGATTTAAGATTCATGGACGCTACACCTCTGGCTAAACAGACCAGCAGTAATCCCACCTTCACTATCACCAGGAAGCCAAAGTTCGCGAAGATTAAGAAAATAGTGAGAAACTCAGGGGACAGAAGCAAAGGAACGAGAGAAAGAGAAGTAGGGAAATTCTCACACCAGGAGTTAATATCTGGAGTGATATACCTCGTCTGTAAGAAAATGCCTACTCTTGAGATCGAGGGCGTACCAGACAGCTTTGCCTTCGTTCTAGCTGCTTCTATCTTTCAACCAGCAGCTGGGGACTTTAACTTTAGAGTTAAATTCAATCTGGACGAGTTCAACCTCACTCTAGGTGGCCCAATGGACCCAGTCGGCCACGAAGGAGAGATGGCGATCGCCCCTAACATGAGCAACGACTATCTTCTTATTCTCGGAATGCTTTTGGGAGTATTTCTCCTCGGCGTTGTGGTCATAATAACTATAAGGTGCAGACATAACAGATACAAACACGCCGACGATGGTCACAAGGCTGACGGATCACCGGGAGTAGGTGTAATGCCGCTTCCCAGACCCCCGGATCACCTCATGCCTGCTACTCCGCATCTGAAAAGATTCGGCAACGACCACGACCCCATGACTGGGAGCAGCACTCCACTCCCTGTCCTACCCTCTATGCCCGCTACCCTGCCTCAGTGCAAGGTAATTCCCCTGAGCCCGTTGGACAGCATCGCTGGATCTGAGGTCGACGTCTCTGCAAGATATCCGTACGGGGTTCCCGACGGGGATGAATGGAGCAGTTTTGATACTTCCGACTTACCCTGTCCCTCTGCTACTACGCCTAGGGCTAATCCCCTACTCAGGAGGAACCAGTACTGGGTATAGCACAAGGCTTACTGCCATAGGCGAGACAAATTTCTACCCATTACAGAACTGAGGCTTCCTTGATGATTAGGAGATCGCAATAGTCTGGTATTTTCAAGGAGTATTCAGCTGCGCTCGAGAGATAAGACTTTTCGGATTCTTATGTGAGTCTTTGACTTAGTTGAGGTATTAAATTTCTATAAGGTGTGATTTTTGATTAATCAAACGGTGAAATAGACTCGAGAATATTATGATCGTTTGGTAGATTACAGGGAGTGACGAATCTGCTAATAAAAAGAAACAAGTATAGAGAACTAGGTATACTATGGACTTGCAATCCGCAGTTATTCATAAAGACGGTATGAGATATTGTAGTGTTTATTATCGTTTTTAAAATGCATTAGAGTAAATAGTTGGAAAGTAATTTAAAGATTACAAGTGCGTGTGTCTAATCGCAGTGCTGGTAATTATTATCTATGGATTAAACGAACTCGTTTTATACCTGTATAACAAATACATAGTATAATAATAATATACAAACACCAATGAGAGAAGAGAGCTAATGTTATAAAATAAATGTGAAATTATACCACGTATAGGTGTGATGAAAGGTCTGATGAAACTGAGAGGAAGGGAAGGATAGTGGATGTTAATTGATTCGAAAAATTGTTGTCAATGTGTTTTACAATATTGAAAAATTATGATAAATTAATTATATGGATGTTGACTGCGGGCTGATTACACGCAGTCAGGTTCCACACCGTTACGGCTTATAATGATCAAGAAAGATTTACTAAATCGTTGTTAGAATAACGTTTTTATTATCACTATTATATTGTTATACCAAAATCGTAAATCGACGTATATCTAAATTGTAGAAAATCTCTTATACATATAATATACGTACGATGTTACTATGTAAAGTATATATGACGTGAGTGAGCGAGTGTGCGTGTGTGTATGCATGTGTATGTTTGAAAACGGGCGTTTGCATATAACGAAACATAATGGAACTAGTCTTAATACGATAACATTATAATAATTCACATACATGGATTGTATGATATTATATAAACCTATAGCATATGCGTACATATATGTAAATACATATTCTCTATACTACAGTATAAAATGATAATATAATGATTTACTTTTTACGCATATATATACATATATATATATATATAATGACTAAATAATAAATAGGTATGAGGTGAATAGGTATAATCTGAAAATGAAAAAGGAAGGGATAAAGAAAGAGATGATTGATTATTATTAATCGACAATTTTTTTTACTACAAAAGAGATAATACACGTTTAATACTACTTGAATATTGTTTATATCAATATCGTATTAATTTATTTCGTTATACTATAATGTAACATCGAAAATTTATGCATATGCTATACATAGATCGCAACGAGTTAATAGGCTTTTTTACAATTATCAATTAAGCAAGATCGCGGTGCCAAATTGTAATAACGTCATTATCATTTATTATTAATATCACGACTGTATCCCCGACCCTATCCATAAATATAAACAATAAACGTATACATTAGTTTAAATTCAATTTCAAATTCGCGCTCTTCGAAATCGCCTCTCTCTCTCTCTCTTTATCTATTTCGTGGTTAAGCCAGTTTCCATCTGTATTGTCCCTAATCTATGCCCTTAACTTCCAAAGGTCTCCGTCCAGGTGGCAGCACTTGACGGTAAGAGGATAAACTGACGCGTTGCGCATGCGCACGTCGGTGTAACGACAAACGACTAACACCAGCAAGGCAGCATCGAGATTCGAGAGCACGCCAGCTGTTTTAACGGAGAATCACGCACCTCGCAGAACGGTATTGTTGTTCACCAGTGGTGCATATAGTACGTAGATAAAGGTTTCTATTCGTCGTAGTCCCTACGTCAGAGGCAAGGCAAGTCAAGTAATAAACTAAAGTTGAAAGAAAATCAAGGAGTCGTATAAAAGTTCGTTAAATAAAAGAAAAAGTAGTATACCGTTAACGAAAATCGTTCGCTTTCATTTCTTTAATATTTTCTTTAATATATACCGTGCTTTCTCTATCCGCGCGTAATAATATCATATATACATACACCACACGTATATACAGTCATACACACATACACACATGTATTAATAGTCGATATATCTTTTTATCGCGCTCACGTTCTCTCTCTCTCTCTCTCTCTCTCTCTCTTTGTACGCGTACTTTCAGTCCTAATTTGTCATAATAATATTTTATCTACGGTTATTATAAATACTGATATAAGTGAAAGGGGGAGAATTTTGCGTGTAACAAATCGGACACAACCAACGAACGCGATTTATACTCCGTCTTGTTCATAAAGCAGCGAATACAAGCGAAGAAAATAAGAGAGAGAAGGAGAAGAAGGCCAGGCAGACAGACAGACAGACGGGCAGTCAGGCAGGCAGGCAGGCGTCTCGTTTAGTTTCATTTTATTTCCCTTAGTTTCATTTCGTCCGCGACATTATTAACACGTCCGTGTCATAGACATATAAAGTGAGTTTTCATTTATTTTTCTTTCTTTCTTTCTTCATTCGCGGTATATTTGTTAATTAAATATCGCGTGGTGGTTAACAGGAGAGAAGGTTGTTTGGTGTGTTTGTGTGTGTGTGTGTGTGTTTTAGTTTTCATTTCGCATTAATAGTACGAAAATAGAGTATCTAAAATCCGTAAATAGGTATTCGCGGATAAAAGTAATCAAGGAATGGCGCAACCCACGAGCAGCGCTTTGAGGGCGCTAGCTTTGGAGTACAAAAGTCTCCAAGAGGAACCAGTCGAAGGATTTAGAGTGAAATTAGTTAACGAGGACAACATGTTCGAATGGGAAGTCGCGATCTTCGGACCACCAGACACTCTTTATCAAGGAGGATATTTCAAGGTTAGTTATTCCATCGAATTTAACATATCATACATATCAGTACTACATAGTATAATTCGTATGAATAACCCCCCTCCCTCCCCCTATCTATGCATCGAAAACTGTTTTTTTTTCTTTTTATTTTTATGTCCTTCCACCCAGAATACCGTTCGACGCGTCATCGTGTATATCTAAATCCTAGAATAATGATAATAATGTCTGTATATTATTCTCGGAATTAATACCGCGAAATAATCATCGTTACTAATAATATTATCTACATCATGCCTAGGTGGTCGTTTATATTTTCACATTTTAACGTAAGTCAGCCTCGCGTCACCGAGCCTAGTCTGTTATACGTACAGCTCTCAATGTTATTCTCCCCTCTATACCCTTCGCCTTTTCAACATGCTGTATAAATTTAGCTAATCGTTCGTAAAATCATTCCTCAGAAAAATTCTAGAGATATATGCTTGCTTATATATTTTTTTCTCTATATTCTACACTTTATTGTGTTGAACAAAAAAAAAAGAAAAGAAACGAAATTTATTATGTATAACAAAGGAAACTATATTTTTCCCTATCCCTAGTAAGTAAAACACTAACTCGTGTTTTATCCCTTAAATAAATAAATAAACAAATAAATAAATAATAGAAATATCATATTTATTTGATATTTTAAACAACAAAGGGTATTATAGTAGAGATCATGTACGTATACCTACTACGCGTTGTGACTCGAGGTATGTACTTAGGAGCCATGTGTACGTATGTATGTATAAATATGTTCGCGAGTCACGTGGTCGTTGCAGATTTGACGTGACGTCGCGAAATAAGAAAGAATAAGAAGAATAAGAAAAAGAAAAATACGTTTCTTTATTTATTTCGTATACGGTTTATAAAATTGTTGAAAAAATAAGATAACGAGTTCAGTCATTCTTGAATATGCATGTATAGCATGCATGTGTATTAATATATATAAATTATATTTCTCCACTCGTCGTATACGCGGCAACAATAATTTATATACATATCGAAAAATAAAATAAACACACATTCCTTATAAATATATAACGATTACAATTCTGATTAATATTTAATATATGTACATACATATTTCGTCAACCTCACCTTGCGGAATAAAAAAACGATTATAATTATTTGCTAATTATATATAAAATAAACCCTGGACGGTCATTATCATTATTGCAATAAATTTCATTCTGTTTTTATTTTTTCGTTTTTTTTTAATTTTACTTACATCGTACGTACATTTGTCAGTCAACTAATATAACATCTGAGATATAGTTTTTGGAGTTTATTATATACGAGTACAAAGAGAACAATTGAGAAACCTTTAACTAAGCGAGAATATATTGTATCGTGTAAAGATCGTATCGTGAGATATAAGGAGATATAGAGAAATAATATGTAGATCGAAAATTTTCACCTTTCGCTTACTGCTGCTGCAGCTCTCGATTACTGCTATACTACATTACGCGGATGAAGAACGAAGTTATAGATAGTTTCTCACTTACACTTAGCTATTCTATACACACAATACGCTTACCTATACTAAATACATATATATATACGAGCTAGACCGCTATATACGATAATTCCTGCCATTTTACATTGTTTATCATCTATCCCTTTTAAATATATTCAATATTATAATATACATTTACATAATAATCATAATAATAATGATTTAAATTTATCGTAATATATACATATATTCGTGGAAAATGAATGAATAAAATAAGGGGAGAGAGATTGGGGAATTAATTAGGTGAGAATACACAAAACATTTCTCGATATAGTCTCGTTTAATCCGTATAATAGGAGATATTTATTATAAATTTTCTTTTTTCTTTAATACAAAATCGTATGTTTGTAATATATCTTTTCGTTGTCTCGCGCGTAATACTTGTATAGTATAGCCAAACCGGAGTTCACACTGATTGTGAGCGGTTTAGAAAGCGTTGATCGGATGGTGGTGGTGGTGGTGCTGCTGCTGCGGAGAGGCCGCAGGAAGATAATACCTCTTAACGCGTCTATATAGGGATTATCACAAAGATATAGAACATATATACCTAAGTTTGTCAAATTTATATACGTGCAGAATCAATCGAATCAATTATAATACGTATATTATAGTATTACAGGTACTACTTGATAAAAATCAAATTTATCGTTCAATCAACGATTAGTTATAAACATTTGCTACTTATACTATCGACTTATATATTATATATATATACTGCATCGCAGCATGTTGAGAGGGAATCGCGGGAAAGTAGGCTACTCCTGCGGGGGGTCCCGAAGGATATTTGGGCCAGGGCCAACTCGCGATCAATAGCGTTCTCCGCGGTTTATATATATACCTATACCGTCGTTCCTACTCTTTATATATACACACATATATAGACAACATGTATAAAGTATATACATCATTCGGTTTTTTATCATTTTTGAAAATTTTATATCAACGTCACCACTGCACTGCAGGACTGTATAATAATATAGTCTATATAGAGTATGTATAATACACAGAACTATATGTATAAAATAATGATGATGATGATAATGATATAATATATATATATACATATATATTCAATATACAAGGTTGTCCGCGAGCCGATCGGACCTCGGTATAAGGTAGTTAGGTGTACATACGTACGTAGTAGGTACATACAGAAGTTTCCAAGATCGTTGCTGCACCAGGCGGTAGTAATAAAGCGTTATGTTTATATACGATACGATCAGCTAGCGCGCGTGTATTAACGTACCTACACGCATGTACATACATACATACATACATACATACACAACGTCTATATTTGTATCATAGTATATGTATTCAACGCGATGACATTTCACGATCATTCTTCATGGCCGAATCGAATGTATATCTATATGTATATATCTATATAATATATACATATTATGTACACGGATTAAGAGAAACTCTAATAGCTGTTTAGTTTACTGATAAAAATAAACGCTATAAGATCACAAAACTCAAAATTCTGAACTTTAATATCAGTTTTTCTCGAAATCCATACGTAGACGATATAAGAAAATATATAGTTTTTTAGTAGTATATATGTATAATCTACGATGACATTTAATTGTACGTATATATATATATATATATATTATATCGACTGCGCCAATCTCTCTTGTCTCTTCATCATTGTCAGCTTTCTATATCTATTATATACTTGCAGTTTTTAATACATAGGTATATAGGAGCTTGCGACTATTATGTATGTAGTTTCAGATAATCTATACATGTACATATTATATACATAGCTATGTAGGTACATATATATCGTTTATAATGCCGCATCAGGCAGCACTAGGTATATACCTAATCGATTTGTTGAGAATGGGTCTCTCCTTGGCCTGTTGGCCCGCTGGCCGACCGACCGACCGATTCGACATTATATGAACGAGTAGGCTAGCACATACATCGGTCAACGCGTTGCGCATTATCGAAATTCTAGATCATCAATTCGCCCTGTCCTATTTAAAATATATCACATTTTTAATGCATATGCATTTTATGCATATATATACACCCATATACACAAATTCTCACGTTATATTCGCATTTACATTTATTACGCGGTCTCTATGTCTTATTCCATATTTTTTTTAAACTAAATTTGTGTAAAAACGAAAACAACAAAAAAAAAAAAACGAAAACAAAATTGTTATCACTATTATTAACGCCAATTCAAAAATAGTACATACTTCGACGTTATAACAGCGAACACGTGTTCCGCTCCTATACTATCCGTTTCAGCCTAAATCACTGGCTAATTTTATAACTAAAGTGTCAACGACGCTTAGAGTCTATTCTTATCCATTTTTTTCATTCATTTATTTATTCAAAAAATTCAAGTCAATCTATCTTGATTCTAATCACTGATACCCCATGAAGTCTTTGAACGTGTATGATAATAATACATATATATATATATAATATATATATATAGTATATAACAAAATAAATGAATGAATGAATGAATTATTTATACCATTTTATAATTTATAATATTTAATTTGTTCTTTTTCACTATTTTTTTTACAGGCACACATGAAATTCCCACCAGCTTATCCGTACAGCCCACCGAGCATTAGATTTATGACTAAGGTCTGGCACCCAAATGTTTATGAGGTAAAATATCAAATTCAAGGATTTTATGCATTAGAAAAAAGATTAAAAAAAAGAAAAAAAAATATGGCAAAGGTCAAAACCACGGTCATAATACATTACCTATATAATATACATATATTATACTCTTATAGATCGATTTTATGAAATCAATTATAATAACAAACTGTTTATTTTTAATTTAAAAGATAATAACTTTATTTTATTTTATTAACAGAACGGTGATTTATGCATATCGATTCTACACCCACCAATCGACGATCCACAGAGCGGCGAACTTCCATGCGAAAGGTGGAATCCGACGCAAAATGTCAGGTATAGTAATTTAATTTTACATTAGTTCTTTGAGTTTTACATTTTTTTGTTGTTTTTTTTTTTTAATGATATTATCTTGGTCTTGATATTTATATTAATAAATTATTCACAATCGGTTTGGTACAGGACGATTCTTCTCTCAGTTATATCGCTACTGAACGAGCCAAACACATACAGTCCGGCAAACGTTGATGCATCAGTTATGTACAGGCGTTGGCGCGACTCCAAAGGAAAAGACAAAGAGTACGAGAATATTATAAGGTAAAAAATAACGAATTGGGGAAAAATAAGGTTTTCAAGTAGTTAGTTAGTCTACGTTTTTATCATTTATTTCAATCATTCAATTTTTATTTTTATTTTTCACTTTCACAGGAAACAGGCACAAGCTGCAAAGACCGAGGCCGAAAAGGAGGGTATAGTAGTGCCACTTACACTAGAGGATTATTGTATTAAAACCAGAGCTCTACCTGCTGAACATCAGCTAGATATGACGGACTTTTATGACGATGAATACGAGCTGGACGACGACGAGGACGATCAATTAAGCGCTAGTGATTACGAGGACGGAGACGACAGCGGAAATGGCGAGTCGTGATCCATTTCTTGAAAATAAATTACAAAAACAACTTACAACAACAATCAACAACGCCAACAACAATATAAAGAACAACAACAACACCAACAACACCAAGAATATAAAGAAGAAGAAAAAGAAAAGGAAAGAAAAAAAAAAAAAGATTAATTATGTTATTGTAGATGACTTTCGTCGTTTTAATTATCTATTCTATTTTCTATTCTAATCTATTAGTACGTATTAATTTTATTTATCGTCGAGAGAGTAAGGGGGAAAAAATTTAAAAAAAATTAAGCTTCGTCGTTCGAATTTGATATAGTAAGACAGCAGAGGTAGTACGTACGTACGTGTACCCCCTCTTTTACACCTTACACTTTGTTTTATTGTTTGTTCGGTTGGATTGTGTTTTTTTTTTTTTCCGAGACTTTAGTATAAATATATACATACATACATACATACATACATACTTAAACATAATATGGAATTATACTCGTCGTTTATATTTTTAAAGAATAATATTTTCTCAACCGATATAAACTAAATCGCGTTTAAGTTGTAATTTAGATACTTATTATTATTATTATTATTATTTTATAATTAGTCACGATTCTATTTTAAAATTTGATAAGAGAAAATATTTATTGATTTAGACTAACCACCGCCAACCACCCTCTCAGACCCTTATGGTTGCTATTTTTATTACTCAGAAAATAACAAGTCGGTTTTTTTTCTTTTCTTTTTCATTCAAGCCATTTTTTATTGGTTCTAACTTTTCATACTCTTAAAAAAAAAAAATGTTTAAATTAGATAAAAGAAACGAATAAATCTTACGCGGGGGGTCGTGGTTGGGTGGGGTGGGGTGGATTTCAATCGAACGTCTTATGAATAAATAAAATTGTAGAAAAAGACGTCGGAACAGCGTTGATGGTAAATTATTTCTCTTCGGTTTTGTTTCATTTTTTTTAGTATTCGAGGGATTGAGAAGGAAAAAGAACGAAAAAGATATTAACTGTTCGGATTATTATATATAACATTGTGTGATGCCTCTTTCAACAATACACATATACCTATAATAGTAATGATAAATCTTTCAATATTACATTATAGTATAAGCAGCGATATGCATATACAAGCATCGATATATTTGTTTTTTTTAATTTGATTTTTATTTTCGTTTGTGTGGCTCGGACGTAGAATATACATAGTTTTAAGAATATAAAAGAAAAGATAGGATGAAGAAAAAATAAATAAAAAAAGGAGTAAAAGTAAAAATAGAAAAAATAACAAAAAAATTAAAAACAAAATTTGTTATAAAGAACAACGGGAAATCAATGATTGACGAATATTTTAACAAACTATATATTTAAACTAGTCAACAAGATGATATATCGCTTATTCTTTTTCAAATCAATAAAGCTTATTTAAATCATCTGATTTTCTCACTGGCTTATTTTTTTTTTTTTTTTATTAATTTTTTTTATTCTTATTCTTAGATGATCATTTCTTTTTTCTCTCTCTAACTGCTTCTCTCTCACTCTCTCTCTCTCTCTCTCTCTCTCTGTGTAATATGTATCTGTAAAATTATCTTTTACCTGTTATTTTTTTTTTTTTTATTAATGATCGAACTGTGCAGTGGTGTTAAAATATTTTAGTATTGAGATTAGAAAATCGCGTTTATATACTATTATTATCGGAATGGGTAAAAAAAATGTATATTAGGAAAAGTAACAATATAGATCGAACTGATTGCGATTAAAGAATTAATAATTGTCGTTTTGAAACAGGTTGAAGAGAATAACATAAAATACTCTTTTTTATTATTATTATTATTATTATTATTATTATTATTATTATTATTATTACGAAACAGATATACGGTTGTATTATTTTTATTTTTATTCTCGTTTCACAAAAATTTTCCTTTTCTTTTTTCTTATTTTCTTAATGATAAATACATAAATACATGCATAAATAAATAAATAAAATTGAAAAAGTAACGAAAAAAAAGATACAATACAATACAAACCACGGATACTTAACAAAGGTTTGCGAATCGGGGAGGGAGCTGGGGTAAAATGCTATAGCGCATTCGAATATTAGTTGCGTATGTAGTTTTTAATTAAAAATTTAAATAACTTAAGTAAGTTATATATATATATATATATATATAAATAAATAGTAAATACTATTCGCGAAATGAGTATGTTGTAATATGAGGGATAAAGGATGAAGAGAAGAAAAAATGAAAAAAAAACAAAAAAAATTAATTATATACTATACATAAATAGGATATTATTCACTTAAAAATAATATTCACATTCTATGAATGAATATTTATTATATTATCAAGCCCCTAATCTCTTTGCTCTAAAGAAAGAAAGAAAAAAAAAAAAAAATGTTTCGATTTAATTTTCAGTATCGTCGTTACAACAATATACCTTATATTATATAATATCGTTATCGTATTTGTATTTATAATTTTTCTTTTCTATTTTCTTCTTTATTTCTTTATTTTTTTAGTTTTTTTTTAATTTTTTTTTTCTCTCATTACTGCACGAATATCGGTCTTCTTTCGTCCGCTGTTCAAACGTATTTTTATAAAAAAATAGGATGGGAAAAGGAAAAAAAAATCACAAAACAAAATTATATTGAAAAAAAAAAAACACAAAAACAACAAAAGAGAAAAGTATGAAAATACTAATACAATTGTACAGAAATAAAATATCGATGAGCTAATTAGTAGTAGTGGTGTAGTAGGTATAATAACCGGGGTAAACGATGAGAGGGTGAAAGAAGTTGGTGTGAGAAAAGATAGAAAACAAAGAAAATAACAAAAAATAAAACATAATTATTAATAAATTGAATTAACATGAAATAAAATATAATAAAATAAAAATACGCAATAGGATTTTAAATTTATATATATATATATATACATATATATATATATATATATATAATACATATATGTGATAATTAACGAAAGTATATGTACGATGACGATTATTATTATTATTATTATTATGAATTTATGAAAAAAAAAGAAAGAAAAAGAAAAAGGAAAAGTTTTTGAACAGCGAAAATGACGGAATTTTAGTAATTATTTAAAAGTACAATATATATTATATTAGTAATTATTATTATTATTATTATTATTATTATTATAGTAGATAAATTTTTTAGTTTCATCGCATAACGTCGACACGACACACACACACATACCGCAACATGTGATTATATTATATTAATTATAATATTATTCATTTATTATTCATTTATTAATTGATTATTATTATTATTATTATTATTATTATTATTATTATTATTATTACCTACCTTAGTAAGGGATTTTTAGATAAATGTTGAAACGATTAAAGATAACTCTGGCTAGAAGCATCGATAAATTATATATATATATATAATATATATACCCTTACTATATATTGTAGTGTAATAATGTTTATAGAAAAACAGGCGAAGAGAAGGGAAAAGGAAAAAAAAAAGTACAATATTTTTGTCCATTTGTCATGTTTAATATCGAGGGAAGAGTAACGTTCGTTCAGTTATTGGGAAAGATTGTTAGTAGTGTGAAGAAAGTACGAAAAAAAAAGATTATGAATTTTCATAAATATAATAATATTGTTTATTATTTTCATTAGTCGTTATACATTCGTTTTTTTATAATATCTTCATTCTCGGTATACCAACTAGTAGATGATTTTTTGGGGTACAATTATCAGGCACTAGCTTAGCTAGGTGTACAATATAATTAAATTGTTGAGCGTGAAATTTACGATCTGTATCGATAATAGACATGCATTTATATCCCTGTTCGGTTTTCGAATTATTTATATCGTGTGTTTGGTCGGCGGAATGACCCAATACCAAGTAATTTCTTGTGTTTATTTTAGTTTTGAATATATTACTTCTAGGATAAGTTATATGATGGCAATCGTGAACGCCGCCGTAGCAGCAAGGACAACATACAAATACTGCATCTATTTTAATACAGTTTTGAATAACTAGGTCCGTTGCTACTCCGCAAGCGTGGAGCGATACTCCTATGTTAAAGTTACCCTTGAAATAGTCCAAATTGCATTGGTAAAATTTGACGTTAAGTAGACCCAAGTTTTCAACTCTTTCTTTAGCTCGGTTTAAACTCTCTTCTTTATTCTCTAACAATATAACTTCGCATTCAGGCAATAAATAAGCTATCAATATTCCCAGGTGACCACTGCCTGAACAAAAGTCCACTATTATGTCTCCCGACTTTGCCAAAGCCATTACAGGCTTGCAGAGATTCTCTAACTGTTCGAACTTACGCTTTAGTCTTGTTTTTGGGAGCGCACCACCCTCGGGTGTTGCGTCAAATGGGATATTATCCCAATCGAAGGTAATGTCAGCTCCAAAAGGCTCAGAATCTAAATCAGTATCGATATCTAATTCCTTTATTAAATCTAAGGAGTCATTTATGTCCGTCTGTTTTGTGTAGATTCTATTTCGCGGCTTGTATCTTTTCGGATCACTTTTATAAAGGCTTTCGTTTAACACAGTTGGAATAACGTAGCTGGTTAATAGCTTATCGGATTTAAATTTTTCCAGATATTTCAAGCAGTTTAAACTCTCCAATATACGATCGTTGGACATCATTTTATCGTACCATTTCATAGTGAGTGGAATTAGAGGGATCAAATGATCGCCAGCGTTGCAAACAGTCAGGTATACGTGAATGCATACGAATATTATAACGTCTGCTAAAGTGATGTAAGAACCTTCGGCGTAAATATGTTCAGGAAGTTTATCCCTATTGTTTTTATCCACTTCTCCATTAACAGCGAATTTCTTTGACATTGTGTACTTGTATAAATTGTGTAATCTCACAGGGTGAGACATGTGGCATTCAAATCTCGCGACGTTCAACGGAATCTCGGGGGACATTTCGTCCAGATATTTTATTGTCGATATCAAATCAACTTCGCAAAATTTTGTCCATACGCTAGACTCGGAGCAAGATAATAAACAGGCGTTTTTAAAACCCAGCAATTCTTTGCAGTGGTGTAAAGGGCTGTCGGATATTCTATTCTTAACAATTTGTCTTAGGCTTGCGCACAGACCAGCAACACAAGTCCTTTTATTTACTATGATATTAGGTAGTTCGCAGGTACTAGCGTATTTCGGTATTTCCGAGGGTTTTAAAATTGTGTAATTAAAATTTGACAAATCTATAAAGTGCGCCTTTTCCTCTGGCTTCTTTTCCGTTAATATCAGGTTTATAGATACGCTAGAATCGCAGTATATTACAGTAAACAGAGTCACTATAGTCTCTATAGGCGCTAAGCAGAATTCATCTAACGAATGAATTTCCAGGAATAATTCGTCTGCGTTCATTGCTGTATTTGAATTAGGGAATGAAGCGTCTGACATTTTTTTCTTTTGCTTTCTCTTAAATACTATTCTATATTCCTAAACGCTCGCTCTAAGCTGTTTAGCTACTTTTCTTATTATTCTTTGACGCAGAACACGTTCTCTCCAGAATACACTGATGCAGGATGAAACAGCCAGGGCAAACATACAGCCTTCAAATCTCCAGAATCCGCGTTCCTCTAGCCAGGCTACTTTGTCGCAGCTGTAATGATTCGAAACAGCATTAATTCCTTGGCGTCTTTGATGATTCTTTCGATCTGGTTCATTCTTTGATAGTTAAATGATATTTGGACTATTTAATAACAGTTTGGGCTTTACCTCCTGGTTACTATTTCACCGTTTTTGCATTTCAGAACCTCCTTGTTACTCGTGTGTATGCATACCCCGCTACTTCCGCTCGTTATCTCAAACGGTTCGCACGGCTGACAAGCCGAAATCACTTCGTATTCCTCGCGCAGATAACAGGTTGAATTATTTTCAACTATTTCAATGAACTGCTTACTGTTTGCGCTGTCTGTCCAGTGGCTTTCGATTATTAAAACTAGTATCGTCAACCTGTAGAAATGGTTTTCAATTGGATAAAACAAGGTTTTGAATGTTTGTAACGGTTGTAATAATAACAAGGGGGATTTATGGGTGATTTTGAACTGTTATAAATAAGATAATAGTATACGTAAAATGTTTTCTAGGTTAATTTGAGGTTAGGTTTCTATAGGTGTAGGTAGATTCGGGGATTTTATTGATATTAAAAATAGCGACAGACCCTCCTAAGAACGTGACGGCTAATAGCATCCGTTTTTTCGTACACGACTCGATCATTTTGATTGAGTTTCCAGAGGCTGAGACGTATTAATTCTTAAATAAGTGAGGTTATGACTCATGTTAACTCACCATTCACATTTGACGTGATAAAAACAATTTTGGCGTTCTGCGCTGCATACGTGGGTTGCATATCACACGATGCAGCGATGTTTGAGGTATAAGTAGTTCGTAGCTTCGTCCGCGAGATGGCAATGCTATTTGTCTTTTCGTTGGCACGACTGGCGAGCGAGAAGAAGCTCTGGCCTTGAACTTGGGTAGCAGCATCAGCTGTCGTAGGTCAGTGGCCTCTTTGGCGTCGACGAGTTAACATGGGGTTGCGTCGTTGCCGTTCAATCGAAATTCTCCGATATAAATACACTGTCTCTTTGCAATTAATTATATTAGATATTATTGTTACACGAATCGGGTTTGTATTATGATAACTTGTATATCAAGAAGCAAACAAAGATACTCAGATAATTGTAATGAGTACATATTTATTTTTAAGAAACAATTACGATTCACAAATTATACATAATATATGACTTTGACTATGAATAATATTGTATCGATGGTACAGAAATAAATTCACAGATGTAACATGAGGACATGTATGCATGCCTATATCAATACACTATGATTCTTTCCCTCTCCAAAAAATTTCAGCACACCTCCTCGGGTCAGATGTTCTCCTGATACCAGGAGAAATTTTCGACTTAAAATTTCTTCAACTCCAGAAATCGCTAGTATTAATTAAATATAAGACGTGCATGAGGACACGTATGCATGCCTATATCAATACGCTATGATTCTTTCCCCCTACAAAAATTTCAGCACACCTCCTCGGGTCAGATGCTCTCCTGGTACCAGGAGCAATTTTCGACTTAAAATTGTTCGATTTTTAGAGTTATAGAAATTTTAAGTCGAAAATTGCTCCTGGTATCAGGAGAACATCTGGTCCGAGGAGGTGTTCTAAAATTTTTGGAGCGGAAGGGAGTATAGTGTATTGATATAGGCATGCATACGCTGCTTGGGAGTGATTTTTCTGGCAGTTGATACCTTTTTTTCAGAGTGATTTTTCTGGCAGTTGATACCTTTTTTTCAGAGTGATTTTTCTGGCAGTTGATACCTTTTTTCGGAGTGATTTTTCTGGCAGTTGATACCTTTTTTTCGGAGTGATTTTTCTGGCAGTTGATACCTTTTTCAAGGAGTCGTTTTTGACACCATGAGGTATCAACTGCCAGAAAATTAACTCCTTAAAAAAAAGGTATCAACTGCCAGAAAAATCACTCCGAAAAAAGGTATCAACTGCCAGAAAAATCACTCTGAAAAAAAGGTATCAACTGCCAGAAAAATCACTCCTAAGCAGCGTATGCATGCCTATATCAATACACTATGATTCTTTCCCCCTCCAAAAATTTCAGCACACCTCCTCGGATCAGATGTTCTCCTGATACCAGGAGAAATTTTCGACTTAAAATTTCTTCAACTCCAGAAATCGCTAGTATTAATTAAATATAAGACGTGCATGAGGACACGTATGCATGCCTATATCAATACGCTATGATTCTTTCCCCCTACAAAAATTTCAGCACACCGCCTCGGGTCAGATGTTCTCCTGATACCAGGAGAAATTTTCGACTTAAAATTTCTTCAACTCCAGAAATCGCTAGTATTAATTAAATATAAGACGTGCATGAGAGGACACGTATGCATGCCTATATCAATACGCTATGATTCTTTCCCCCTCCAAAAATTTCAGCACACCTCCTCGGATCAGATGTTCTCCTGATACCAGGAGAAATTTTCGACTTAAAATTTCTTCAACTCCAGAAATCGCTAGTATTAATTAAATATAAGACGTGCATGAGAGGACACGTATGCATGCCTATATCAATACGCTATGATTCTTTCCCCCTACAAAAATTTCAGCACACCTCCTCGGGTCAGATGTTCTCCTGATACCAGGAGCAATTTTCGACGTAAAATTGTTCGATTTTTAGAGTTATAGAAATTTTAAGTCGAAAATTGCTCCTGGTATCAGGAGAACATCTGGTCCGAGGAGGTGTTCTAAAATTTTTGGAGCGGAAGGGAGTATAGTGTATTGATATAGGCATGCATACGCTGCTTGGGAGTGATTTTTCTGGCAGTTGATACCTTTTTTTCAGAGTGATTTTTCTGGCAGTTGATACCTTTTTTTCAGAGTGATTTTTCTGGCAGTTGATACCTTTTTTCGGAGTGATTTTTCTGGCAGTTGATACCTTTTTCAAGGAGTCGTTTTTGACACCATGAGGTATCAACTGCCAGAAAATTGACTCCTTAAAAAAAAGATATCAACTGCCAGAAAAATCACTCCGAAAAAAGGTATCAACTGCCAGAAAAATCACTCTGAAAAAAAGGTATCAACTGCCAGAAAAATCACTCCTAAGCAGCGTATGCATGCCTATATCAATACGCTATGATTCTTTCCCCCTACGAAAATTTCAGCACACCTCCTCGAGTCAGATGTTCTCCTGATACCAGGCGCAATTTCCGACTAGAAATTTCTTTAACTCTAAAAATCGCTAGTATTAATTAAATGTAGGACGTGCCTGAGGACACGTATGCATGCCTATATCAATACACTACGATTCTTTCCCCCTCCAAAAATTTCAGCACACCTCCTCGGATCAGATGTTCTCCTGATACCAGGAGAAATTTTCGACTTAAAATTTCTTCAACTCCAGAAATCGCTAGTATTAATTAAATATAAGACGTGCATGAGAGGACACGTATGCATGCCTATATCAATACGCTATGATTCTTTCCCCCTACAAAAATTTCAGCACACCTCCTCGGGTCAGATGTTCTCCTGATACCAGGAGCAATTTTCGACGTAAAATTGTTCGATTTTTAGAGTTATAGAAATTTTAAGTCGAAAATTGCTCCTGGTATCAGGAGAACATCTGGTCCGAGGAGGTGTTCTAAAATTTTTGGAGCGGAAGGGAGTATAGTGTATTGATATAGGCATGCATACGCTGCTTGGGAGTGATTTTTCTGGCAGTTGATACCTTTTTTTCAGAGTGATTTTTCTGGCAGTTGATACCTTTTTTTCAGAGTGATTTTTCTGGCAGTTGATACCTTTTTTCGGAGTGATTTTTCTGGCAGTTGATACCTTTTTCAAGGAGTCGTTTTTGACACCATGAGGTATCAACTGCCAGAAAATTGACTCCTTAAAAAAAAGATATCAACTGCCAGAAAAATCACTCCGAAAAAAGGTATCAACTGCCAGAAAAATCACTCTGAAAAAAAGGTATCAACTGCCAGAAAAATCACTCCTAAGCAGCGTATGCATGCCTATATCAATACGCTATGATTCTTTCCCCCTACGAAAATTTCAGCACACCTCCTCGAGTCAGATGTTCTCCTGATACCAGGCGCAATTTCCGACTAGAAATTTCTTTAACTCTAAAAATCGCTAGTATTAATTAAATGTAGGACGTGCCTGAGGACACGTATGCATGCCTATATCAATACACTACGATTCTTTCCCCCTCCAAAAATTTCAGCACACCTCCTCGGATCAGATGTTCTCCTGATACCAGGAGAAATTTTCGACTTAAAATTTCTTCAACTCCAGAAATCGCTAGTATTAATTAAATATAAGACGTGCATGAGAGGACACGTATGCATGCCTATATCAATACGCTATGATTCTTTCCCCCTACAAAAATTTCAGCACACCTCCTCGGGTCAGATGTTCTCCTGATACCAGGAGCAATTTTCGACGTAAAATTGTTCGATTTTTAGAGTTATAGAAATTTTAAGTCGAAAATTGCTCCTGGTATCAGGAGAACATCTGGTCCGAGGAGGTGTTCTAAAATTTTTGGAGCGGAAGGGAGTATAGTGTATTGATATAGGCATGCATACGCTGCTTGGGAGTGATTTTTCTGGCAGTTGATACCTTTTTTTCAGAGTGATTTTTCTGGCAGTTGATACCTTTTTTTCAGAGTGATTTTTCTGGCAGTTGATACCTTTTTTCGGAGTGATTTTTCTGGCAGTTGATACCTTTTTCAAGGAGTCGTTTTTGACACCATGAGGTATCAACTGCCAGAAAATTGACTCCTTAAAAAAAAGATATCAACTGCCAGAAAAATCACTCCGAAAAAAGGTATCAACTGCCAGAAAAATCACTCTGAAAAAAAGGTATCAACTGCCAGAAAAATCACTCCTAAGCAGCGTATGCATGCCTATATCAATACGCTATGATTCTTTCCCCCTACGAAAATTTCAGCACACCTCCTCGAGTCAGATGTTCTCCTGATACCAGGCGCAATTTCCGACTAGAAATTTCTTTAACTCTAAAAATCGCTAGTATTAATTAAATGTAGGACGTGCCTGAGGACACGTATGCATGCCTATATCAATACACTACGATTCTTTCCCCCTCCAAAAATTTCAGCACACCTCCTCGGATCAGATGTTCTCCTGATACCAGGAGAAATTTTCGACTTAAAATTTCTTCAACTCCAGAAATCGCTAGTATTAATTAAATATAAGACGTGCATGAGGACACGTATGCATGCCTATATCAATACGCTATGGTTCTTTCCCCCTACAAAAATTTCAGCACACCTCCTCGGGTCAGATGTTCTCCTGATACCAGGAGCAATTTTCGACTTAAAATTGTTCGATTTTTAGAGTTATAGAAATTTTAAGTCGAAAATTGCTCCTGGTATCAGGAGAACATCTGGTCCGAGGAGGTGTTCTAAAATTTTTGGAGGGGAAAGGAGTATAGTGTATTGATATAGGCATGCATACGCTGCTTAGGAGTGATTTTTCTGGCAGTTGATACCTTTTTTTCGGAGTGATTTTTCTGGCAGTTGATACCTTTTTCAAGGAGTCGTTTTTGACACCATGAGGTATCAACTGCCAGAAAATTGACTCCTTAAAAAAAAGGTATCAACTGCCAGAAAAACCACTCCGAAAAAAAGGTATCAACTGCCAGAAAAATCACTCCTAAGCAGCGTATGCATGCCTATATCAATACACTATGATTCTTTCCCCCTCCAAAAATTTCAGCACACCTCCTCGGATCTGATGTTCTCCTAATACAAGGAGCATTTTTCTGCTGAAAATTTCGAAAACTCAAGATTCTGCGAAAACGAGCGATTGCGAGAATGGAACGAACGACTCTCAGGATGGCATTTGGGGTGAATAATATAATGAAGCATAGGAACGAATAAATTGTGAACAAATTTTCATTCACGTTTAATAAAAGGAAAATTCGATACATAATTGTCTATCTAATGCTATATCAAGGTGATGATTCAGAAGTCAAGGCATTGCCATACATTCTCATTTTGAACTCATTGACTAAAAGATACACATTCAAAACTGTCTTGGTTCCTGCGTAAACAATTGCCAATAATCCCTTTCTAACATAATATATACGATAAAACGAAAATCAATCTACCGGGTATAATATATATACATTGTACTTGGGGAAAAAAAAAAAAAAACGAATGTTAATAATAAGTACTAAAATATACATATACCGAGTCTCAAAGTTACATAAATGTATACAAATTACGGAATATACATATACCTATAAAATAACTTAAGTTCTAAAGAACAGAAAAAAAAAACGAAATTAATTTATCAAGAAAAAAAAAAGATTTGCTAACGAATAGGATTAACAGAGTAAGTGTGCTTCCCTCATTCTTTCTCTCACCTTACATCAAAGGCTATAGCTAGTTAACTATCATTACTATAATTTAATTAACAAAATCATTCGCCATGGCGTTATTACAATTTCAAGTCGCATAAATATTATAATTACCTCTTTGCGTTTCATGTGGGTCTGCAAAGCTCCACGTCTTCCAGCCTCAAGGCGTAGGTAGTTAATATTTCACGCGATTCGTGAAATATATAAAAATATCATTAATCATCCTCCAAGCTAAGCTATTGATTACATTCTCACGCATAGTATGTTACAAATCTTATTAATTCCTGCTTTCACCTCTATCTCAATATTTATTAATCATATAGTATAACATTTGAAAGCAGATCTATTGAGATAAAGAGAAGCACATTATTGAAAATATTACATATGATCGAGTCTTTATTTTTATGATAAATCATTTCATAAATTTGGAAATTAATAAACCCAACTAATCCAGAAAATTATTGAAATAATTGTAACAAAATAAATAACTCATTTGCGTGGGATAAGTTAGTTGGGTAAGATCGAGAAGGGTTCGTCTCACTCGACTTGATATCGATCTAATCATGTAAAAATTATTCTGAATGCAATAAACTATTCAAAAATCAAATAATAAAATAGCAAACGTTTACTGCGCGCTGATATCTATGTCAGGGAAAAGAAATCTGTACAGTTGATAAATATCACGATACAGTAGTGAAAGCAATTTATTGAATAGAAAATTAATGAGAAATTTGATCCGTTCGGTTTTTAAAGAACTCTACTGCCGACGAACAAGAGACAAGAATAATATTGATCCTCAATTAATTAATTAATATCGCGAGCGAGCAAAGCGATTCCTTCTATTCAAGATCTTGCTCTATTTCAGTACGTCAGTAATAAGTACTGAGAAACTAGGTGCGTATATTCATTACTAATATTACTACCAGTATGATTATTACAATAATAATTATCGTTACTTTTAGTTCACTACGTATCGCTACTTTGAGCTGATCGTTGATTCTCCTATATTACTGGTCCAAGTATATAGATAGATACATAGATAGATAGATAAATCGATACATACATACATACATAAATAAATACATGCAGATGATACTTTCGGCACAGTATTTATCAAAGTACAAAATAGAAGCAGCTTGGCTTTTAGAAAAATAATTAAGACCCCCGGTTATAGAAACTCTAAAAACAGTTATTATTAGGTACATAATATTTATCATCTCTTATCTCATCTCACATAATATAATATATATAATATATATAATATATATATATATATATATATATATATTTCAAATACCTATTCTTATTTCTCTTGATATTTTTGTTTTATTTTTTTCATAAATTCTTTCCCGGATAATAGATCGTCAGTCAATACATCTCTCGTGAACACTAACACCATCCGATCATTACAGGGTTGAATGAAAGTAAAGTAAAGTAAAGTAAAGTAAAGTAAAGAAAAAATCACGTAATATTATTTTAAAAGTTTCTTCAGACAATCAATCAACCCTTCGAATCTCTACTTACAATAATAATTATAATAATATATAATTAGCATGCAATAAATCGAATTCCGAATATCAGAGACCCTTGAGGAAGAAAATAAAATAAATATGTAAATAAAAGAAGCCAATTAATTCCACATTCAATCTGATATTTAGTCTATATTGAAGAATCTCGACACATAATTCTTTAATCAGCTGTGATTTGTATACCGTCGTGTGACCCCCTGACAACTATTTCTGTAGAAATAATATCAAGTACTTGTCCAGTGACGTCGTCTTTCTGATCAGTCGTAGATGGTAGATGGTGTTTTTTTCTATGACACATCATTGTCGATCTGGATACAAAAGCCTTTCTACAAATATCGCACTCGTACGGTCTTTCGCCCGTGTGGAGTCTCTTGTGTATTGCCATAGGGCTGAACTGGGTGAAAGTTTTTCCGCAAACGTCGCATCTATAAGGTCTTTCTCCGGTGTGCGAACGTCTATGACATCTGAGTGCAGCTCGTCGTGCAAAAGCCTTGCCGCACATTTCGCAAACAAAACTTTTCTCACCCGTATGCATGGTAGAATGAATTTTCAGATCAACTCTAGTGAGAAAACCCTTGCCGCACACCTCACACTTGTAAGGTTTTTCACCCGTGTGAATTCTCAGATGAGTATTGAGGTAGCTCTTGCTAACAAATAGCTTGTTGCATACCATGCAAGGATACTGACGATTATCTTTACCAGAATGTATTTTCTGATGACTTTTGCACAACCCCTTTGTTATGAACCCTTTACCGCACACCTCACACATGTAAGGTTTTACGCCAAGATGTCTGTTCTGGTGATCCAAAAGCGACTGTTTTGTCTTGAAATTTTGACCGCAAGTACTGCAAGGGTAAGGTTTAAGGTCAGAGTGTACTCTTTGGTGAACAATAAGGTAGCTTTTGCACTGAAATCCTTTACCGCACGTCGAACACGTGTAGTCAAACTGTCCTGTGTGAGTAGCGGTGTGTTGAGCCAGGCCTATTTTGCTCCTGAACGCCTTGTCGCAGAGTAAACATTGGAACGGTTTCTCACCAGTGTGTTTACGCATGTGTTCCTGAAGCTTGTAGTTGGTTCTGTACTGTTTACCACACTCTGTGCATATCTTAGGCGTCCATTTCTGCCTGGCAGTTGTACCAGGCTTTTTGTTATCCTCCTGACTGGCCATGACTATTCCCCCGCAGTTATCGACTCCAGAATTTACGTCCTTATTCTTACTGGTCTGACAGTGTTGTTTGTGGATATTCAGAGCTTCTACGCTAGTGTAGTAAATACCACACGCACAGCTACAGAAATGTACTTCAAAATGTTCGGCCAGACTGGAAGGTTCCGTCGAAGCTTCGTTGCAAAGACGACAAACGTACCAGCTGTTACCCGCCTCGTCTATACTAGGATTAGAAAGGGTCACTTCAAGCAGCGACGCTTTAGCCAGTTTTGTATACTCCACAGTAGTCTCGTTGCCGACGTTGTTTCCGCCGTTTCTACCGCTGGTTGAAGGCAGCGCTCCTGATCGCAGAGGATCTTCACTTCTCGTCATGTCTTCCTCGCTCACACCTGACTCTTCTACTTCGCTCTCGCTCTCACTATCCGGTTGGTGAACCCCGTTCTCCCTCTCCTGTGCAGAAAGAAGAACCGCTTTATCAAATGATCAATAAATAACGAGTCGATATTCGATATCGAAGATAAAGGCAATTTGCACCCTTTCTATTTGGCAGTCTTGACTCTCCGGACTTATAGACGTAACGTAGTTTATATCCAGCTGACTGAGGTCTCCGCCTACGGTCAGATTGCTAACGACGGTGACGTCCCCCTCAAGATGCATTGTTATCTGCTGACTAGATACCTGTAATAAAGAAAAAAAGAAATGAT
Source organism: Tenthredo livida (assembly GCA_963992785.1). NCBI lineage: Eukaryota > Metazoa > Arthropoda > Insecta > Hymenoptera > Tenthredinidae > Tenthredo > Tenthredo livida. Next base: position 211,255 of record OZ023073.1, read on the forward strand.
GTTTTCTTGCATAAAATTTGGCCAAATGTTTAGCCCAAAAGCATAAACTAACGGTTTTCTACCTCGTCCTGCATTTCTCGCATGTGTTGATCAACCATTCTGACCGTATCCCCGTCGAGTTCGATTCCAGCAACTTGTATATCGCCCCCTTGCTGGCAAATCTCTTCTTGAGTAACGACCTGTTCTCCGCCGGCAAGGTCCATATCGTCCATTACTCTCATGGCTTGGATATCTTCCTGGTCGTCGCAGTCTTCTTTGAACTCTGTATCGTCGACATCGACGCCTTTAAGCATTGCGAGAAACATGCCTTCGGTCCTCAGGCACTTTTCTCTAAAGTCGTAAAGCTGGTCGAGCTTGTAAGCGCACTCTTCGCATAACATTTTCGGAAGTTTGTCCGTCATAGACACCTGAATCGTAATAAGAATAAAAACAATATACATTTTCTCGGCGTTTCAAATCCGAAATTTATTCAGCATACCTGAACCGGAAGACAGGCGGTGATCTTTTCGTCTATATGCCGTACCTCGTCCTCGGTATCAAATATCGGTAATCCTAATAGCAGACTCGTCTTTGCTGCACACAGCCGGCAAAGTTCACTGAATTCCTCGACAACGGCCATTATATAGTACCGTTTAATCGTTGAGTTAAATTCCTTTACTTATTTCCTAGATTAGGATAGAATTACTGGATATATGTGTGTGCGAGTGTTCCTGGGCTACGAATGATACGTAGTTCTTTTTTTAAACGATATCAAAACGCGGCCGTATAAAATACGCATTGTGTATTCTAGGTGTGATATTTCGTTGTTGAATAGCGCGCACTCTACATTCGCTCATTTATTATCGCCGAATATATTTTATTATTACGCATTTCGAATGACAGATTGACGCTAATAGTTTAATACTACTATGCATGTGTGTATATTGTCGGGTGTTATAGGTGGTAGAGATTATATTCTCATATACGAGTCCCACGAATGGGATGAGGTTTTTCTTTTTTTAAATAACGTTCTGTACAACAACCTCGTGGTTAATATTACTATCGGGTGAACGAAATTCGGGGTATAAACTGCGAGCTGAATATTCGGTATAACTCTGTATCTATTCACGCATCTATGTTACAATAAGAAAAGGGTTTGTAAATTAAGTCGTCGAGATGAGCGGAGCTCGAGCCGCGAGCATCGGCCGCAGACGGCGGACATTGACTGACTGAAGTCTGATAGACGAGAAACTCTTTCGAGTCGCTGGTGCTGCTGCTGCGTCGGTAAAGAAGAACTAGTCGAATATACCTAGCTATATGACAATGACAATAATCTTTTCGTTTAATAATAAGACTGATGTTTATAATGAATAGATAATGTTTACTAAATATAGGGAATTCGTCGGAAAACAATTATTATTCAATTCTAACCCGTTACCCAATGTTTATTTAAACTTTCAGCTAAACCGCAAATTCGCGGCATTGATGTACGCTCGGTTGCCTAACCACAGGCGGAACACACACACACACTAGTAGTAAAAAGGATTATATATGATTAAATCGAGGGTATTTTACACAGAAAAATAAAAATAAAAAGAAATAGATGTAATTGACCGATAAAACGAGCTCGAATGAAACGTGTTGGTGATAGTCTGGTTGTAAATCGCTTGGGAATGAGCAGCTTAGATAACCCAGCCATCTCGTTATCGGTTTAATTGCGATATATGAAAAAATGAAGTCCGTCATAGCGTATAGTAGATTCATAGCATAGGTATAGAAGAGTAGATGGATGCATAGTGAATAATTATCTTGATATTATTATCACGAATAGAAAAGAAAAACAGAAAAGAGTGCGTCGACACACAAGTGCAACAGATATGATATTTGACGAGAACAACAATGCAGATATTATTGTCGAATAATGATAACGACGATGCGATTATGACGATGACGATGATGATGATGAGTAAATGTTTGCATTATATACTATATATAAACTGAATGCACCGTGATATATCATTCACTCTGCATTGAGTGTATAAACTGGGTATAAAAAACGATCACTCTCGTTATTCGGTATCACAATCGCGAGCGATAATGAACCCGAACGTTATACACATATGGAGAAAAACTCGAGAGTTTCAATAATACGCGTTTACTACTACGTATGTTGTGTTAACCAATCGTCGTGTTATTGGCGATGATTAAATTACTCAAAGACAATACGATACATTATACGTTCGTTATATACCAGAAGATGAATCAACTGATCTAAACTATACAGTATATCTCACATAGCGAGTGGTTTCCACGCGACTAACGAATTACACGGTCATATAAGATCAGATCCATCAGAACTTCGGAGCAGCTCAGTTCCTACGCGCTTTATAAATTATCCTTTCTATACTCTATACGATTATGTTGAAAATCGGATTCTGCGGGGCGGGAAAAATGGCGCAAGCCCTTGCCAAGGGATTCATAAAAGCCGGTGAGAACCCGTATAAAGAAGAATTTTCTTCATCGCGTAGTTTTTACTTATCAGTTGATTTTTTCTTTTTTCATATGTCCGCAGGACTGACCAGAGGGGAATTGATACTAGCCAGTTGTCTGCCCAACGATAGTACCAGCATCGATGCCTTCAAGGTATAGTATAACTAATAATTGAATTGTATTAATTATACAACGAATCCTTTCAAAACTTATACACGACAGGAAATCGGCTCACGTACCGTATCCGAAAATCGTTCAATCGCCGATCACGGTGACCTAGTGATTATCGCAGTAAAGCCACAGGCTGCTACGGCTGTACTTTCGGACTTGAGGAATCACGATGTGAAAAAACTCACGTTGTCGATAGCGATGGGCGTATCACTGGCGACCTTAGAAAAGGTACATACGCTAATTTATTTTTTTTCTTTTTTTTTCTATACCGAATTTCGCTAATGATATGCTTTTGCGCTACTCCGCAGGGCCTCCCACCGGGCACACCTGTGATTAGAGTAATGCCAAACACTCCGGCTCTGGTAGGATCCGGGGCTACGGTATACGCGCGCGGTTCTTCCGCCGGGGGCGAGGAGGCTGCGATCGCAGATCGGCTATTCTCTAGCATTGGATTCTGCGAAGAGGTTGCCGAGAGCGCGATAGACCCGGTCACTGCATTGGCAGGATCAGGTCCAGCCTACGTGAGCCGTTATATTCGATTATTACTTTCGTTTTTTTGTGTTTTATTTCTATTCGATCAGATTTATACAGCAATGTAATAATTCATTCTTCGATCTTCGTGATTATAATCTGCACACATACGCAGGTATACGTGATGATAGAAGCCCTGGCTGACGGTGGTGTTAAAATGGGCCTATCAAGACCGTTGGCGTACAAGTTAGCCGCACAGACAGTACTCGGTGCTGGTAAAATGGTTTTAGAAACTGACCGACATCCCGCACAGCTGAAAGACGACGTATCGTCTCCAGCCGGTTGGTCATCATAGCTTATTCATTTTATATACCTAAATGACCAAAGATCGTTGAATCATTATACTAATTCGTGCATAATTTAATAATGTAACGATTTTTTTTTTGTTCGCTGCAGGATCTACCATCACGGGACTTCACTATCTCGAAAAACACGGCTTTAGATCAGCTCTAATCGGGGCTGTCGAAGCCGCTACTATACGGTGCAGAGAAGTAGCCGCGATCGATGGTGTAAAAAATAAATAATAAATTTCTGCATCAATAGATGCATCTATATTGTAGTACTTGTGTACATAATGAATAAAAACGTATTTCGAAAAAAGAAAAAATTAAAAAAAATAAAGAAACCCCGTGTGTCTAACTATACGCGAAAGGTGAATGAAGAACGTCGCGCGACTCTGTAGGTCAGTCTGTGTAGTTTCGAGACGCGATCGGAAATTTGATCAAATTCATGTAAGGTTTTGAGAAAAAGTAAAGGTAATGTAGTTCACAGATAGTTGGTTGAAAATTAACGCGGTAGTATTAAATCCGTTGTTATTATCGAAGGTGTCGATGATATTTGTCGACGAGGTATAAGATAATTCAGATATATTTTAAATAAATCCGTTGTATCACTGACTAGAGTTGTAGACACGTGTTGGCCGCGATGTATTATGGGAAACCGGGTCCGTCCCCACTTCTGTTCGCGAAGTAAGCTACGCGTGCGACACGCGTCAGCGGAACCTAACTAAACCGAGTCCAGAGTTTCCGGAGTAAAGGAGGATAGAGATAAGCGACGAGTTGTCACGTAGATGAAAAGGATCTTTACAGTGTGGGACGCGCTACTGTCATACGATTATCGCTTCGTACCGATAGTTCGATAGCATAGTTTTCCTTTAATAAATTGAGTGGTTCTTTTTTTTCGTTCCTATTGAAGGGAAATAATCACGACGAGAATTGTTACGGTAAAATGGCACCTAAACAGAGAATGCGTATCGCCAACGAAAAGGCAACGAAGAATATCACCCTGCGGGGTAACGTGCCTAAGTCGTCCGTAAGTAACATTCAACAGAAATATGTAGAATAAGCGAACAGCCTGTTTTCACCCGAACAAATCCCTTTACTTATTATCAGTCATAAATATAAGCACACCGACGTAACATAAATAGTGTTCGTATCTCTATTCGTACGTGTCTCACACACACCATATGGAAAGTTTTTCTCCTTTCAGAACCAGAACTTTCTCTCTATGCATAAGATTTTGGTTTTTTCTTTTCAACCGGTGCGATAAGGCTGTTTCGGAAAACGAATAAATAAGAATAAAATATGTTATTATATGTTTAGAAAGCTGCGGAGGAAAGCTCGCCTGTGGGACCCTGGCTGTTAGCTTTGTTCATCTTTGTGGTCTGTGGATCAGGTGAGAAATTATTCTACTATTTTTTTTTTTTTTTATACTACCGTATTTTGTATTCGAATATGTGTGAATCAATTTCATTGATTTAGTGTGATTAATCATTTTGTTCATTTTTTTTTTCTCTCTATGTTTCAGCGATCTTCCAAATAATCCAGAGTATCCGTTTGGCGTAGAAGTTTCACATTTCGGAATTAAAATTACCTTAGTACTTTCAAGGGATGTCAACGACCGACAATACTTTTTTCAACAACAAGAGGAAGAAGAAGAAAAAAAAAACAAAAAAAAAATAAACAACAAAAAATACAAGAATATACATAATTTTTCCGATACATCTGTTCAATAATTCTCTCACTCCGGAAAGACAAAGGCAAGTGTTTTTCTTTCTTTTTGTTTGTTTGTTGATGAAACGACTGAAGTTATGAGACACAAAAAACATAAAATAAATAATATTCACGGTAAAAAGTTTCCAACAGCCTGAGATGATGATAATAATCTTTGTAAAAAAAAAAAACAAAAAACAAAAAAAAAAATATTACATCGATGTAATATATTATTATTATTAATTAATTGATTAATTAATTGTATTTATTGACGGTGGTATTTTTTATTTCATATATTACCTATTACTTACATATGTCTCTATCAATAAAGTCGCTCTATATGTTACTGCGCGCGGTCTTTTTGAAAAGACAACTCTTGAAAGAATTAATCTAAATTAGATTAAATTAAATTATTTTTATTTTTATTTTATTTTTGTTTTTTACTTTCACTACCGTCCGGCAAAGTAGGTAAACTTTGCCATTAAAAAAAACGAATAGAAAAACAAAAAGAAAAACGAAAAACAATAGTTCTTTCTCAAAGAAAACAGGACACACAATAAAATTAGAATATCATTAGATTCGGTTTTTTTCTTTTGCTTTTTTTTTCTTTCGATTGTCGGATCATCTATTTATATATAAAAAAAAAAAAATGAAAATAAATAAAAAATGAAAAAAAAAACAACAAAAAAAATAACAAAAAAAAAACAAAAACAATTAGCATTTATAAGCGTTTAATATTATACTGTTGAATAATTATATTAATAATTATTGATTCTCGTGTAAAATCGCATCGATGAACGAAACTGACGTGAAAAAGAGAAGAAGAAAAAGAAAAAAAAAAAAAAAAAAAGGGAAAACAATGAATAATATTGACGACGAGACACTGAAAATGTTTGAAAAGAAAATCGAGACTTTATATAGAAAGAAAAAAAAAAAAAGAAGTTTAATATGTACCTATGTGTGTGTATTTATCGATCGATTTCTTTCATTGATGTTTATTATTATTATTTTTTTTTTGTTTCAAGTTAGTTAAATATAATTTAATGTACATAGACGTTAAGTGAAACTAAAGTTATATAGATTTTTCGATTTTCCCCCCCCCCAAGCATTCCAGACCCTTATACCCCCTCCTCACCCCATATGAATATATATATAGTGATATATATATATTAAGCTAAAAATGTCACACACGACTTATGGTTAAATATATCAACTATAGACTATATAATATATTGATAGATTATATTGTCAATAAAAAAAAAAAAAAATGGTCATTTTTCCGTAATACCCCTGTAGTTGTGTTTAAAATATTCATTATCCTATTTTATTTTATACCTATTATATAGAAAAATATCAGCAATTTTATATATTCAATATTTCATATACATACAACATATAGTTATATGTACCGAAATCACAGTGCTGCAGCGCGATTGAATAATACAATGGGGGATCCTGTGGCTATAATATCCGCTCGCAGAGCTTTTGTCAATCGCGATGTATAAAAAAAGGAAAAAAAAAATAAAAAAGAAGTCCTCAGATGTCAAATCGTTCTGCAGTATATAATACACAATATACATACTATATCATACCTATACTCTAATCGAGAGATTGCGAAATCGCCCCCTGCAGCCCCTGCAGCCCCTGAAAACGGTTCGCAGAGTTTGACATGAAATTGACGGTGTCTTTGTCTGCACGCGCTTATAGGTAGGTATAACCAGGTTTCATGGGAAAAAAAAACATCCGCGTTTTCCACGCGGTCCGATTTAATATCCTCCCTCGTCTCCCTCGACCCCAGCCGCCCCCCCGCGGCGTCGTTCATTGTGCTACGTCGTCGATCGCGAAGTGTGCAGGGAGGGAGGGTATACCGTGAAAAGAATGGAGAGCGGGGGATTCGGCCACGTTATACAACCCCTAGTTCGCGGATCGGGGCGTATAGAGCGCCGACGCCGACGCCCGCGTCTGCGCTAAACAAAATCCACCCCGGGCCACCCTGAAGAGGACCCTTGCAGCGGTTCTATGCGAGGTACCATCACAGTCTCGCGATCGTCCTGGTCGCAGTTCAATAAGACTATACACTGCTGCATAGGGTCCGAGTGACTGCTTGCGGTATCCTCGTCGTTTGTTAAAGACCTCGATAATCGCGGACGAAAATTGTTAAAATAAAAGTGGCGATTCGTTAAGTGGTTGGTGTTCGGAAAACCCCCCGGGTGGGTTTTCGCCGTGGCGGGGATAGGGTGACGCACGGTGTTAGTTTTACAACGAGCAAGCTTATAAAATTCAAAATTATATACTAAACGGTGACTAACGCGATTCTATACAGGCATATAACATATACATATACATATATATATATATAATAATTGATAATCGTCCCTTAATTCTGCCGTTCTTAATAAAGAGACGGGAGCGTTGCGACGTCTCCCGCTCGTGGGTTGGTGGTGGTGGTTAAACTCGTCGCGTAAGTATGTATATATGTATATATACGATACACCAACGTGTACACATCAGTAATTCATACCCATATAGCTCCATGGCAGAGGCTTCCTTCCTTTTTCCTTTATATCCTAGTTTTTCGTCTTCTTTGTTTCTTTTTTTTCTCTTTTATCTTTTGTGTGTGTGTGCGTGCGTGTGTGTGTTTTTTTGTCTCATTTCTTTCCTACAGCTTCAGCGAGAAGAGAAGCCTCCCCTAGGTGTATATATGACTCGGTTTCTATCGACGTGTGCGAGTTACGTTATAATACATACTCGGAACAGCTGTTGGGTCGATTTGCTTCGGAACCGCGTGCTTCCATAGATTTTACGTTATGTGCCCAAAGTGGGATGGGGAATAATTGTTATTTCCCACGATCGTTGTATATTTTGTGATGTTTATATGTTTATATGTTTATATATATATACGTGTACATATAATTGCGGTATATATGATAAAAGAAAAGAAAAGATAAGATAAGGGAATATATACACCTGTAATACCGTTTCATCCCCCTTTTTTTTTTTTCCAACTCTTTTACCGCGATGTTTTTTTGATTTTTTTTTTTTACATACACACTAACAAGATATCGCGTAGTAGTTATAGTATTAGTATATATAGAGGAATTTATTTATGGACACTCAGCAGCTATAGAAGAATCGATTTCATCCCCCCCTGCCCTGCATTCGCGAAGAAGCGCGGAGAGAGAAAGAGAGAGAGAAAGAGAGAAAGAGAAAGAGAGAGAGAGAGAGGAGCGGAGAGTTTATACCCGGCTCGTGCAGCAATGTCGTATAAGGTATATCCATATAGTAGGTATAAAGAGTGAGGTAAAGTGAAGTCTACCCAGCGGAGAGTTCCTACTCGTGTAAAATTAAGTTCGTATAGTATAACCATATCGGTGCTATAGCACATATACTTACGTATATATATATATATATATCTACGTACTACATACTATAGGTATACCTACGTTATACATATACGTATACTTCGACGACGACGACGACGACGACGACGACGACGTCGCGCGCGCGGTTTCCTACGCTACGTGATAGTATGTATGTAGTTATATATACGGATCGAAGGGTCGACGCGGGTCGATGTCGCGAGAACCTATACCGCGATCTCTATACCATATATATACGTATAATATGTGTATATATATATTATATATATATATATATGCGAAGAGCGAGTGATCGATATTTCGTTCGTCGGTTGAGCTTAGGGCGGCGGGGGTCGGGGGCTGAGGGGGTTTGGAGGGGGTTGGGGGGGTTGGGGGGGGGGGGTCGGAGGGTGTACAGGGTTGAGGATGAAGTACATAGGCACCCTCCCTCCCTTCCACCCTTGACAAATTGGTAGATATTTTGCCGTTGCCCGGTAGCTATATGTACTATATATGTATATGTATAATATGTATATAGGTATATACCTGGTATATATACATTTTCCTACTCGGAATGAGTCCGCGCAAGGCAAGCGGTATTTATTTTTTATTTTTTTTTATCTTTTCTTTCTTACTTTTCTTACTTTTCTTTTTATTTCACCTTAATGCGGGACAAATTAAGTGGCGCAGGGAGGGGGAAGGGGGGGGGGGGTGTCGGCTTTTCCTGCCATGGTAGAAATACCCTCTTTATATCTTTCTCTCTTTCTCTCTTTCTCTTAATTATATACGCCCCGTGAAAAATTATTATTACGAGACCGACTTTTACTGCGCGGACTAAAAATAAACGTTTCGTTTCCACGAAAATATTCTCTAGCAGTACTAGATATCCCTATCTATACTAGAAGATGTTTTTATATCCTTGATGCAATTTACTATATATATATATAATCGTGTGAAATAATATTGAAAATGAATATATCACTGCATATATGTATAGGGTTGATGGGGTTTAGTTAATCCATATATATATATATATATATATATAGACGCAATGTGTTATGTATATAATAATTAATAATCATAAAAACAAAATGATAAAAATTATAAAAATTATAATATACCAAGCTGAATGGACAAAAGTACATAAATTAGACGCATATATAGAGAGATTCGCTTTACAAGAAACGGAAGAGGGGGTGGTATAACGCCGGAGAGCAAGGCTCAAGCAGAAATAAGAAATAAGACGGAAAGAACAGCAGACTATATAAGAGAGGGCAAAAGTCGCGGGGGGTTCGTTTGCGGGAGTCAGCGGGTAGGTATAATGGGAAATGGGACTAATTTGTTAAGATTAAGGAGGAAATCCTCTCGCGAGGAACGTCGCGTAGCTTAGCGTTCCGCTTTTTCCCTCAACGAACCATTATGTACCCCTGCATCCTCCACATTTGTACCCTCACCTCTTTATACGTAGGTACGATAGTGTTAGCGATCTTTGTTTATTTTCTCCCAAGTTAGCTATTTGAACTCTTCATATACATATGTATATAGATTTTATAGTCATTCATTGGGATTTTTATTTGAATTTTTATTCTTGTTTTTCATAGAAAAATAATCGTATAGCCTAGTATAATAGTATGTCAACGTACTATACTATACGTATGCAATTATTATTATCATTATTATTATTATCATTATTATTATGCATACGTAGATGAGCAATCAGCAGCCTCGTGAAAAATAAAAAAAAATAAAAAAAAATGAAATATTGCATATGAGCTATATAAAATAATATACTGGTGAAACACACATAATATGCACATATTTAGGTATATTACGAATCAACTATACCCGATATGGTATAGAAGTAATTATTTAAAGCTTTGATCCAAAGTTAAAAAATATATAATATGTATATATTACACCTATATGCTACAATATATTATATTAAATTATCACGTATTCGAGGATTTTTAAATTAAAGCTCAATTTACCCGTGTTTTATCTTCTTCTTCTTCTTTTTCTTATTCTTCATTGATTTAACGAGATCGTAAGTGATCGTACTCTTCGTTCAGGCCGTGATGATGATGATGATGATGATGATGGTTGTGATTTTGGTGGTGATGATTACCCCAAAAGCTATCAGTACCATCGCCTTTATTCACGCTGATTTTTTCCACTATATCTTTGCTGGGTGTTTTCAGATTATATGCAAGTCCGCACCAAGCCATAAGCTCGATGAAACCAGTCGATGGATTTAAACCGTAAGAGCCGAGTTCGGCCGCTTTGTAATCCCATGGGAACGAGTGATGGTAGTTGTGCCATCCCTCGCCAAGTGCGAAAAATGACACCGCGGCATTCTCGGTCGGTTTTACCCCACTGCGAAACAAACATCACATAATTTCTTCACATATGGGCATACGCGCAGCGGAACTAATCCAGAAAATTTTCTTCATCAATCATACCTGTTGTACGGACGGTTTCCCCACATATGAGCAAAACTGTTCACCGAGAACGTGGCGTTCAGCAGCCACACGTAGCGTACTATAACAGCTAGGAGACTGAGCTTGAACGATTCGCCCCAAAAGTATACGGGGATGAACGTCGGCAATACGAAACACAGGAACAGCATAATGGGCGTAAAGTATCTGAAAATTCGTTATGCCCGATGTACTCCCAATCAATCAGATCGAATATTAAAAAAAAAAAAAAAAAATTGTATCTCCGCGCTGTTGAACTTACTTGTTGAAAAACTGAAGCACCGGATCGGCGTATATATCGCTCATGTCTACCTTACTACCGTGTTTTTTAACCGCTGGGTGACGACGAACCATCAGCCACCCTACGTGAGAGAAAAAGAAACCACGATTAGCGTCGTGGGGGTCAGCAGGCGTCTCGGTGTAACGATGGTGGGTCCTGTGGTCGCGGATCCAATTGAAGAAGGAAGTCTGCAACGATAGTTAACATATCGAAAACATCATCGTTCGGTCATAATATCAGACCCCACTTTGTATGATGAAATTATAAGGACCGCATGTGATCGTGTATAGGAGTAAATTTTTATTTCCTATTTCACGCACAGTTTAACGTGTCCGTTTTCCGGCTGATCGGCTCATTAGCTTCCTGTATACCTACTCGATTCATTAACTAACGTTCGTCTAATTCTAACAGGTCTGATCATCTCCCTAGATCGGTTCGTTGAACTGGAAACACCTCTTCTCTCTTCTTTGGGAACCGATTCTATTCTCGGACTTTGCAATATCTGAGGAAGCTCGTTATAGGGGAGTTTGCTTTCGTAGAAATTAAATCATGGACTAAATACGATCTTTGAGGATCTGTACAGATATTTTTTTTTGTTTTTTACCTGGCCAGCCGCACAGTAAAGTATAGCAAGGAATATCCTCAACGGTGTCTTCGCGCTGTAGCTACGATGTGCCCATAATCGATGTGCACCAGCGGTTATTCCTAAACCGGAAGTTATACCCCAAAGCGGATCTGAGGCATAGATATCCCTCTGTTAATTAATTTTCTCTTTCTTTTTTTCTCCTCGAATCCATAGAGGAAATTTATTTTCAACTTACGAAATATCCAAGAACATAATTTCGCATCAGCGTAGTAGGTGGCAATCGAGTATACAGCCACTACGTGCAATAATGGAATCGCGATCACGTTTCTCCATATTAATGGTTGTACGGAATGTTCTTCCGGCAGTATGTTAACCGGTTCGGCTGCAATCTCTTCCGGTTTTTCAATCGGCTTCTTTGGTTCTTCGAACTGCGTTATCGTCGACGTGAACATACTGTAACAACGATATACCTAATTTGAAAAAAAAAATAAGAAAAAAAAATAAGAAAAATAAAAAAATGAACAGAGTTAGATGATGGGGAAATCTGTTGCGCTTAGAGACCTTGACACGTTTATTTTCTATCGCCTTACACTTACATATATAGGTATTGTTTTACTTATTTTCTCTCATGTTATTTGCTCCCAGCGGCGAACTTCGCCCGCGTATATAGAGATATACATGGTATATACTATATAGGTAAGCATAAGCCGTCTATAAGCCAATCAACCGAACTTTTCGCCCGTATACGTATCGCACAGCACGGTGTCAGCAAAACGGGATTTTCCCGGTGTATATAGGCGGCTTCCCATGTATACATACATACATACGTATATAATTTATAATTTGATCTGAATTTTCGCATTTCAATATGTCGAAAATCTAATGATATGTAGGCAGACGAAGTATTTACAGCTAAAGATCCTGACCCTGGGGATCACTACGGTATTTCCTACTTTCTCGCCTACTGCACGCATGCATACAGTTTCTCGGTATGATATCCCACTCGTTAAACCAATATAGAAATATATAATAACATATTTGAACGGTGTACATATACAATATCAACATATATAACACAGGTATAACTACAGCATCGGCTGTATATACCTATACCTATGTATTCGAACACAATATTTAAAAAGAAAGTTTCTCTTTCAGACTTTACACATGCGACCGACCCATTAATATTCTATTCGGGTATTGATGAATAATTAAAACTACTACACATACATACATGAGTATAAAGCTCGCGGTATATACTTAAGAAAAACAGAAAAACCGTTGGATCTATCATTCGTGCTAATCACCTATTCGGAACTCTATTATTAAAGTCATTCTCACAGGTTATAATAAATAATGATCCATATGTATGTGACTATATAAGAGAAATTGAAAAAGAAAAAAAAAAAAAAAACTTTCACCTTTCCCTTGCGATACAGTACGTACCTACATATAGGTGTGTATATAGTTATGTGTGTTATATAGTACTATAATTGCATTAGTTTTCACCTATCTATGCCGGAAATATACACACATTACAACACAAGTGAATATAACATATATATAGCAGATTTTCCCATTTATATTCGTTAAACATTTATAGATATACCTAGATGTGTGTGTGTGCGTGTGAGCATCGCCCTAGTTAGAGCTAGGTTGGTGTATCCGCCAAGCCCAAATATTTGCCTCTAGCAATGGATCAAATATTTACATCGTATAGCCCGCTCATGGTGCAGACGTATACGGTTTGACGAAGTGAATCCTGCACGCGGAGAAAGGGTTTACCCCAAAGGTGCCAAAAATCTGAGTATTTATAAGAAAATTGATGCAAAAAGAATTCGAAGAAGGTATAATAGTGCTTTTCGATTCTCGCTGATTCTCGGACTTATAGGGTGAAGTTCTCCTGGTCGAAAATCACACTTTTCGCACGATGCAGTGCCTGTCGATTACTTTGTGTCTTCGCTGCACATCCGAAGCGTGCGTGAAATCGAACTTTCGTTAAAAATCATGTCATGGTATCAGCAGGTGTGCCATATAGGCGTATCATACGTATATTGACCGTGAATAGATATCCGAGGACATATACCTGACGTATATTTATAAATCCCAATAACTTTCGCAAGATTAATAATCATTTATAATGCTATAGGTATATAATGTATATAATAGTTTTGCGGAAAGGTGAACAACTCTTGCCACCATGACATTGACACTATAGATCGTGTATTAGTCTCTCTAATATAAACGAGGCAATCGAGAAACGAGTTTTGTTAATTATAGTACAAGTCCTGAAATTTATATATTAAATACATACATAGGTATACATTTATTTATATATATACCACCGCGCGTAGATTTAAATTCAATTGTATAGTTGGACATTAAACGTGTCGCAATGTACTCAATTCACAAAATGAGACGAGTCTACGCTGCGTAGGGTATTGCGTAAAGCCTCGCTAGTTCCTATATTCCTGCCTACATCTTATATCACGAGATCTGATTGAGATAAGGAAACGAGATGAGAGAGTGCCCGCAGACGTGGGACGTTTAGCGGAGATTTCAGCGAGAAAGTCGATTCCTACCTCACTGTAACAAACCCGATGTGGTTCACGCGTGCCTTTACCTGTATAGGTGTCGGTTACCTGTACCCCGCGTGTTGTAAGCACAGCTTTTACCTGTCCTGCAGTAATAATCTCGCACTATTTCCGGTATGGAATATTCTAGAGTCCAGATATACCTACAACGAAAGTTAATTTTCGCGAAATTCGCTGCACTAACGCCTTTACATATTCGGTTACGAGATATCGCGATGATGCATGATCACCGCGATCATGCACCGTTGGTCCGTGACGATATGCGTTAATCAATCTTTCCCCATAGCTGTACTGATCCTTCAACGTGGGAAAGTCCGCTCTTTCTTCGGAGCGTGTGACTAACCGTATAGCGAATTACGTCAATAAGGGTGTTCGGACATATTTGTTATAAGGATACCTGCAGCCGCAGTGAAAGTCCGCGAGAAAATGATACACAGTACCTACCTATCGTCCACGCGGATGTAAAAGCTGCGTGAGTTAGTCACCTGTTTCACATATGTGTATGTATAGGTACCTGTGAGATTCTTTTATCTCGCGTTGTTGTTACCGGAAATAAATTTCAACTCCGTATAAAACGTATAGCTAGTGCGAGTATGTTACACCTAAAGTGTAATAATTATATGTTAATTCGCTGCAAGACGCGTGTGTGTGTGTATGAATGGGATATGTATACGAATTTCTATACCTTATATCAGTCATGCCCACCGGGCTAATAGCTACAGCTGTTCCCCTTTCTTGCCCCGAAGTTAAATTTCTAAATTTTTTGCTCCGTTACATTAGTTTCCGATTTAAAACTACCATATAGCCCTAATTAGGGATTACTCGACGATCTAAAACCAAGTCTCGGGTATAGTTTTTAGTTGTTTTTTTTCCTTCATATTTCGCGGCGATTTTTTCCTACGGATATAATAATTACCCCGAAAGTTATACCTACACTCGTGATATGTATGTATGTATGTATATAATAGGTAGGTACTACGCGGAACAATACGACAATAGAAACGTGGTATAACAAGAGGGTATAGGTATATGTATATACGTATATGTATGAAACGAAGTGTTCTTTTACCCTCGTTTCGAAATTTTCACCCTCTCTAACTCATCCGTATATGTATATTGTAGGTGTATATATATGTATGTACGGATCTATTGTACCGCGTATGTCCCAGCTATATAGCGTGGCTGCTGCTGCTGCTGCTTCTTTCACCCTGTACTATAGGTACTACTAGTACTATGTATAAGGTACCTAGGTGTATATATATACGTGCGCGTTGCATTGCATCCCGGAAAAGAATCAATAACCGTTGCCAGCCCAGGGTGTATACATATAGGTGTGTATATATATATATACGAAACTGTGCGAATCCCATTAGCCCAGCGACACAGATATGGTCTAGATTTTACATATTTCGAATGATTTCGTTCATTGTGTTATAGATAGATGGATAACAGTTATAATTCCAAGTGAATTTTTAATGTATATACTCACTCTGATTTTCACCCAGATCTTGAATTTATAAACGCTATATAATCAAGCCTGAGCCTTATTATAATATGTCACAACCGAGACCCCCCCCCGCCCGATGTACATACGTATTATTGAAATGATATCCTCGTGTACATAAAATATGATACAGGTATATATACGTATATAAGCAATTATTATTCTCCGCGGATACTCTTCAGCGTTTGTCAAATTCCCGAAGGGATCTTTATCACCAGTGTCGCGCGTTCGTTCGCGAGCTTAGAGATTATATATATAAAGAGTTCCGAGTCTTACTTATACCGGGCATATACCCGGTCCTGGGGTAGGGGGAACCCCCGGTTCGAAAAGAGAGGACGATAAATCCGGGACGGCGGGAGAGACACGCGGACCTCAATATACACATATATATTCAGCGTTTGATAGCTGAAGTTCAGAGTGGTTCACAGTAGACTGTATTCTATACTTTCAAGATTTTCTCGCTGTATATTAGGCTATCAGAAGCGGCGAAAATACGACATTACGCACAAGCGCCCTTGCCTATTCGCGAGGTGTTTCCATCGGCATGACAGGACGTAGTATACGAAGGAAGAAAGGAAGGAGAGAAACCTTGTTATACAATAAGGATCACGGTATATGAGACTGTATGTAACCGTAGGTATACCGGTCCGGTTTCACTATCTGGACCCTACATTACGATCAGCTCATACCTCGATGCATACAACAGCATGCATGTGTACATCCGTATACAGGCTGATTCAGAATTCGCGACCGATCTGTTGAAGGGTTGTCTGCACAGCATGGTCGATCGGCTCGTATTAGAAATTACTCATACCGGACTGTGACACTTTTCGGACTTGATACACAAACGGCTATTTTGTTTTCTCTAACATCTTCCACCAAATGTGAGATACTTTCACCGACAAATCTCTCCGGGTTGCGATTCTGCGTAACCTTCGGCCAACTGGCGAACTCGTCAATTCGCCAACTTTTCGCTAAGACCGTTGGTTGGCTGAGGAGCGTCCAATCGGAGGTCGTTGAAAAAAAGTAAAAAATAAGAAAAAATTATCTTTCGAAAAACCACTTGACTTAATTCGATCGCAATATAATCGACATTCGTCACGAATTTTCGAACTACCCTGTACAGTGTGTTTATATAGATATATATTTTCCACACACTTCCTCATTCACTTCTTGTTATTCTTCTTATTCTTATATATAGTGTATAAACTATCTCTTTCACTATTTTTGTATACTATATACTATGTACTATATACTATACAGGTACACGCGCCGTTAACTCGATCGGTTAACCGACCAACCATACTCGCGTATTATTACATACTATACGGTAAAAAGTCTAATCTAATGTAGGCTAAAGCAATAATTGTACACGACCTAAGCTTCGAGTAGGTATAAGGTATAGGTGTATAGGTATATAGGTATATAGGTACAGGTATATACCTATCTCTTAAATAATGTCTAGGGATCGTTCTAGCGTATCGTGTGTATAAAGATCCTTCCTCTAACTAAACTACTACCTAATACATTCTTTCTAGGTATACGGTATGATTTTTATTCATTCTCGCATACAGGTACATAGGTACCTAGTTGTCTTGAAATTATTGTAAAGCATCTTTTTTTTTTGAAAGTTCGTACATGGGATATAACTTTATAAGCGACGCGGCTCTATACATCTGTATATACATATACACACATATATACACCGAAGGGTTCCGGCTGTGCGGGTTACGAAACGACTTTTATATTGATAGCCAAATAGAATGGGTATATAGATACACCTACACCTACATACCTAGTCTATATACATATATATTTATATATATACACTAAGAGAAGCGCCTGAGGCCTGTCGTCGACAGACGGCGACGATAAGGAGGAGAACGAGGAAGATTTATATCGAGATGAACTACTCCGCGATGTATATAGGCACCTATATATATATATAGAGTATATAATATTCTGAATAAATATATTATACGGGAAATTTTATACGAATTCTAGCTGCAGGGGGCCTATATGACCATCCTCGACGTCTCTCTGCAGATCTTGAGCAGAGAATTAAAAAAAAAAAATTTAGATCAACGCGCGTAGTTACATCTACTTAAAGTATAAGAGTAGTAGTAGATAGGTAGGTATAAAACCGTTTTCATATTTACCTGTATACACGAATTCGGTATATAAATGACGAAATGAATGAATAAGAAGAAGAAAAAAAAAAAAAAAAGGCAAAGTAAACGACTACCTGTAAAATTTACTCACGAAGCAATAAACTATTTACTTTTCAATTTTTTTTTTTTGTTTTTTTTTTTCTCGCTTCATATTATTCGAGAATGAAATATCGCGTATTGCGAAATAGCGAAATAGCGAAATGACTTTGGTCGTATAAATTTGAAGAAAAATGCACGAGTTGGCCAAAGGTGTTAAAGGTAGAGAAGCAAATTGCTAGTGCATATAGATAGACGTTATATGCATCGGGTGTTTGTGTGTAGTATGTGTTTAAATGCACCCATGTGTGCGTATATACATACAATCCGGGATGATTAACAATACAAAGATATACATAATAGGTTTTAATAGCTGCAGGTAGAGGCATATACCTATCGGTCGTAAACCCCGTGCTGGTAATCGCACTTATATACCGGTTTCGCGTTATGCGTTTTGCACAACTGTAGTACATTATATACACTTATACGTAAGTTTGTACATAAAATGCCCGTGTATTGGGTTGTTACAATATCGTTATGCAATAATTCTTTAAATTTGTTAAATTTTCGACCACGATATCCGGACGCGAAAATACAATTAGTCGCGCATATCATAGTCGTGGTGGTGTAGTATATAGTATACTATATATCTTCTATCGCGTATTTTACGCTCCGCGTAACCGTGTCGTTTAATTAGAAATTTAAAGAAATAGAAATAACAGCTCATAGCCCATGCCTCAACTACCACTACGAGTTCGTCATGCACGTTTCAATAATATAATAATAATCGGACCGAGTATATAAGATACCTATATACGGTTCACAGATCTATGTTACATTATACCCGATTATTTCGAGAAGCGGATTTTTATTTTATTTTATTTTTTGTTTTCTTCATTTTTTCGTTGAAATGAAATTTCGCAACACGCTTTATGAGACAACTGCTGTGATGAAAAGACCAAAAAAAAAAGTCGAAGAATAAAGATTCATAAATTATACAATAATTATATCACGATATAAGAATGAAAATAATAGATTCGGTTTCGATAAAACCGTTTTTTTTTTTTTTTTTTTTTTTTTTTCTGTTTTTTTGTATTACAATTATAACACGAAACTATAAGATAACACGAAAAAAGAAAAAAAAAAAAAAAAATCTGGTTGACCAGTTGACATATATAGGTATATTATAGATGAATTTATTGATGTCACAGTGAAGAAATATAGAAAGTAAATATATGTATATAATAATATACTAATATAGCGACGTCGTCGTCGGGGACTTTGATCGAAACTTAATCTATTCAGAAGTGCAACGGCTACCTACTTAGCGATATATTATATACTAATGAGTAATGTGTGCGTATGTACGAAAAATATTAACGCAATAAATTTCTCAACTTAGGCACCTATCACCTGTCGATTATAATAATTCTTGCTTCTATTCAGTATTTTAGTAATAATTAAATGTACGTAGGTACGTCATCAGATTTCTCATATAGGACTTTGTGTTATAAAAACAGGGCGAGAGAGTGTGAAACAGCTATATCGGAAAGAAAATTTGAGGAAAGAGGAATAAAAAATAGAATTTCTGCGATTTTCGTGAAAGCGAATCGTAGGTATATTATAAATTATTATAAGTTTTCATTCATCTTTCGTATGTAAGATAGTTTTTATACGTGAACATAACATATGTGTGCAGAAATGTATGTATCTGTATGTATATAGAGAAACCTCATACCTGCACGCATGGCAGTGCGTAATAACCTTGTACCTTGTATATTTAGGCGTTTAATTATTTCACATTAGAAAATTTGATATTTATACCTAAGTAGGTATATGGGTATAATTATTAATTATAAATGAAAAGATAAAAATGTGAATTTTAATCGATACAAATCTATATAAGGTACATAAGCTACACATATAATATGTCCCTGAGGCTATAATACCTAAAAATATTTATATCAGGTACGTATATACCAATAAATATCTGTATCGGAGATGCTTTCTAAATACGCTGGAGGGCGACCGCGGGCACGGGGGGGGGGATATTATAGATTTCCAATTATTGTGTAAACTTAAGGTACCTCCAGGGCCTAAATATTTATCTCGTTTAATATATACATATAGGGCATTCCATCGAATTCGAGCTCGAGCTCGACGCAATACATACATACATACACGCAGGAGTGTATGTATGTATAGGTAAAGCCGCGGGGTGGGTTGAAACCGGGTCACGGACCAGAGAAAGATATAAATTTGGTATAACTACGGTTCAATGACTGAATAGAAGTCCCATCACCTCGAGTACCTGTATAAGCGGTAGAAATTCTCACACACACACGTATGTGTTTGCTGATCTCGCAATTATAGAAAATTAATTTCTAATTGTGTAGATGTTTTTTTCTTCTTCTTGTTTTTAGAAACAACGTTCTCGCAAACGAGCAACAAATTATTTACTCACTTATGCACACATATATGCATATATACTTAATGTTTAAAATTATATTTATGCGAATGAATTTGAAATGATAATTTATTTAGTGAAAAACGGTGCAGTTTCACGGTAAACTCTCGGTATATAAATATAAATAGCGATGGAATTTCTGACGGTGAATAAGATCGTGCGTACGTTAGGAGAGGTCCGTCCATTGTTATACGGTTATTGTTGTTATTATATTATGCTATATTGTTATCATAATAGTCGTGGTCGTCGTCGTCGTCGTCGTGGTCCCCTGCGCGGGGGGTCGCGAGGGAATTTCGTCGTTTCGTACGTATATACAATAAGAGTCGAGGGTATAACCGAGCTAGAATAAGGGAGAGATGCCAGGCTGAGGGGTGAGCGGCGGGGGATCAAGTCCTTAAAGTCCTTATCCCAGGGGATGAAGGGGTTTACCCTGCCAGAATTGAGAGAGATAAGCCCGGTGTCGCCGCGGCTTACCGTTCGGCCCAGGTATAAATCTGATAAATTTCCACTCACTCTATTCCCATCTCTCTTTCTCTCTCTTCTATTCTCTTCCCTCAGGAAGACTAATAATTAATTTCACCTCCCCGTGCGCGGTATATAGGATATAGTATGTATACTACACATAGGTATACCTGTAGCTATATACTATAAGGTAATATCTAACTACACAGGCATTATTATTATCCTAGAACAATCGTTTCAGGGCGTTATCATATTACCGTTCCTTTTTCTCTCTCTCTCTCTCTCTCTCTCTCCCTCTCTTTTTTTTAAGGACCAACGAAAATCCCGAGGAAAGGATAACGGAGAAAAAGGAATTTTATAAGTTGGCTTTATGAACGGATTATCCAGTTTAAACAACGCGGTATAAAAATAATACGATTCTTTTTTTTCATCCCCTCTCTCTCTCGCTCTCTCTCGCTCTCTTTATTAATTGGTATATTACTCGCGCAGTCGGGTTAAACGTGAATGTAAAAGAAAAGAAAAAAAAAATCGCACATTGCGATTTTACAAAGAATTAAATTTTTCCGCAAAAAGTATAACATGCCCACCGAGAATTATTCTTATGTTAAACCGCGCGCAATGGCTTAGCCGTGACAAAAATGTTTTTTTCTTTTTTTTTTTTTTACCCCTCGAGTATATTCGAGCTTCTATAAAATTACAATCTGCTAAATTATCTGCCATAAAAACTGGGTAATATCAAAACGAAAGAAACGAAAAATAAGCGATAAGCGATTATTTTTTTCTCGTACTAATCCGCGTGCAGAAAATCGTATTTTCTTTACTCAGTTATTATTCGTATGGGAAAAAGAGATTTGTAAATTCATTGAGATACATCTTTACGAAACAAGTTTTTAGCTATATACATATCGTATACTTCAGTGAGGATTTACTTTCGGCCTTATTCCAAAGGATTTTCCATATATATATATATATATGGAAGTGTCCCGAAACGACGAACCCCATATATACATATGTGCGGTTATATATACGCTTGTATCAAACCGTTTGTTTCTTTCCTCTTCCTCTGTTCCTTCTTCATTTTATATATTATATATTATACATAGTATATATAGAGAGAGAGAGAGAGAGAGAAGACATATATATCCTTGGGGAATATATGTCCAACGATGATCGCTCCGCGTTTGGTACGGTCACCAAACCTGGATATGAAACCCACGCAGCAGTGGATATACGATTTAAGCCCCTCCTAGCCAGGGGTACTACTATATATCATAGCAGATTTCTGATTTCCTCTCCATCTACCCCCTCGAAACGCTTATATATATATCTAATCGAAGAGTTGTAGTGGCGTCGTGGAGCGGGACCCATCGTTGGTGAAGAAGATAAAATAAAATAATAATAATAATGATAATGGACCAAAAATCAATCAGACTTTCAAGTTCGTTCGACAAACGCACCCGCATCAATTCTCAAATCTCTCCAACTCTCGCGGCGATATATAAAGTATACTCTATAGGTATATACCAAACCCTTAAATTGGCTCTGCACAAGCCACTCATTTTTCATCTCCTATACGCACAACCCTGTTTCGCGTTTTTTTTTTCTTTCTTTTTTTATATATCATTTTTTTTTATTTTTTTTTCTATACCTTCGACGATTTGACCCCAGACCACTTCTCGCTCACCCGAACCTTCGACCCGCTATAAATCACTGGGATAAGTCAAACGCATATAGGTATGTATGTACGTGTGTGTGTGTGTGTCTCGCGCCTCTCTCTATTCGTGCGTGTTTCTACAGCTCGGAGGAAAAATGTAGCAATTTGACGATTTTTCCTTCACCCCATATCATTCATCCCCCAGAAATGATGAAACACGTACCCTTCTCCTTCGCGGACTCCACGTGATTTATTTCTCCGGACAAAATGATCAATCCTAATCCCTCTCATCTACATCGTCATCCAAAATGCATTTTCTGGAACCCCACAGCGGCAGCAGGCTGTTCGAATCCCCGAAATCCCCCGGCTTCATAATGCCGGCAAAAGTTGACTTCCGGTATCGGCTCGTGGTTGAACCCGATTTTGCACCTAGCACACGGTGTAGTCGCATCGTAACGGCTCGTGGACCAGGGAGACTGACCAGTTGGACAAGGGCAGCAATTCGGGGTTCGAACATGGGGGGGGCACGCGGGGTGAATCTTTTTATCAACTATCCCAACGGTCGCACTACCCGCGGCCATCTTTCGACGCGCACATTTACGCTGCTCGCCACAGGCCATGGGGTTGCCACCCTCGCCGTCGGGACGTCCGCATCTCCCGAACTTACCCTTTTTGTCTTTCTTGTTACACGTCCCTTCGCGACCGCAAAGGAGCGGCTTTACCAGGCAAGAAACTGCCCCCTGATCGTCATCGTCCTGAACTTTTTCGCCCACTTTTTCCACCTCTTCGACTAATGTTTCGCCCCCCGTTTCCTCGGTCATCTTCTCTTCCTTCTCCCTCTTCTTCTTTCCCTCCTTCTTTTTCTCGGCTTTTTTCTTCCCGTTTCCCCCCTCGCCCCCGTTTACAACTTTCCGTTTAATTCCCGCGTCCTTATCCCCCTCCCCCTCCCCGTTGTCGCTTTTCGGTTTTCTTTTCGCCCCTTTCGCCCCTTTCGCACCGCCGCCTCCTAGTTGCTCGGCTCCTTCCCTCTTCGTCGTGTCTTTCGCGGAGTTGTTCGAGTCCGCGAAATCGTCGGAGATCGAAATATCGGCGGGCTTCTTCCGGGCTTCGGGATCACAGCGGCAAATAGTGTCCCTCGGTCTTCTCGGCGGTATCAGAGTCCCGCTCCCCCAACACCCGCTGGTTAATTCATCCTGGTTTATCTCCCTGAATTGGTACGGTAACTTATCGCTCGTTTCTTCCCTCGCGTAAAACAGGAGTTTCGGGTCGTCCGGGACCTCGATTTCTGATATCACTGTCTGCCCCAGGTGGGTCAGCCGCAAATACACCGTCGTATTAGCCCCCGATTCGCTACCGTCCTCTTTGACGAGCTGGTAAGTATTCTTGGACGACTTTGCAACGGGTTCTCTATCGGCGAAGCGGCCCTTGCGCTCCCTCAGACGGCCGATAACCCCGTTGAAAAGATCCGTGACATCTATACACGCGATACCGACCGTCTCGCACGCGTGGAGTTCGAAGTATTTCGACAATTCTTTACGAACGTGGAGCTGCAAGTCGACCTTTTCCATATCAGATTCGAACGACGATTGTGGCATAGCGAATACCACCGATACGCCACCGTTGAAGGGTTCTCTGTCGTAGTTCGAGCCGCGATATATCTGGTAATCGTTACGCTGAGGGCAAACGCTTGTCCAATCTTTGTCAAGCATGCGGAACATCACTATGGTTTTTTTCATAACTGCCGAATCGAAGTCAGATACCCGGGGAACCACCAGCTAATGAATTTAAACATCATTTTATCTCATTTTATCATTTCTATTTCGGAGTAGGTTAATCGGTACCGCGAACACGCTCATGCGTTTCATTATTCAGCACACGTTTCGGCACGGTGTGAATTACGGATATTGAAAACGGCCGATAGACGAGTGTAAATATTTGAAGAAAAAAACCGTGAAGGTACAATGGTAGAAATTTCCTAATAGTTTCATGATTGAATTTATTAAAATGCACCAGCAGCAGCTTACTTCCTCGATAGATATTTCCAGCATGACAAGATCCAAATCTGCGGCTACGATAAGCGACGACATATTTTTCTGCGTTTATTGAATGAATGAATATAAAATGTAAATGAAAAAGTGAAAAACTAAATAGAATTTTGAATAAAATTTGAGGTTTGTCTTTCGTGCCGAAATGTATTATTCATTAATTTTTTTTTCTTTTCTCTCTCTCTCTCTATCTATCTCTTATTCGTTATCATTGTTTTTGTTTCTCAAATGATATGACACACGGGGACACATGGCAGAGTTGCCTGCAGTCAGGCGTTCGCTAAACTTTAGTATTAGTATATGAGAAGAACCTGGGCGCAGGGAGCGCGGAGGACGACGAGATGCTATTTTAAGTTGGCACGTTCATATATATGCTAATGAGCCCCTAGAGGAGATTTATTACGCGAATTACGTGTAAACGGGCCGTGCCTGCAAGGAGGAGGCTGCTGCCCGATGTTAAATCCCCTCGCTACGCTACGCTATGCCATGCCATGCCATGCCATAGCAGCTTCACTCTCTTCCCTCTTCCCTCTTCCCTCTTTCATCCTCCAGCTCTCTTCCCTCGATTCACTTCACCCGCTCCGTTTACGGAGATAATTGAATTTCTGTTGGACTAATGCTTCCGCTTAATTAACTATGATTTCATTGTAATTAATACGGGACAATAATTCATTACACTAAATACGTCAGAGAGTTAACGTCGTGTGCAGTACCCCCGTTCGTTTGAATAATGTATAGATGATAATCATCCATAAGCGAGAACGAAGAATAAGAATAAGAATAAGAAGAAGAATAAAGGTGGATTTTCATCATCAATTCCGGCATCTCGCACCGAATAAATGGGCGATAATCGTATACTGGTTAGGCAATTACAGATATACTCCCCCCTCGTCAGCTTCTTCTCGCAAACTAGTTGGAGAAACTTTGATTTCAGACCATGGGGTGGGGTAGGGTAGGGTAGGGTAGGGTAGGTATGTACATATACGAAGCGGTCGCTAAGTGCCGAGGGTAATCTCCGTAAGCTCTGTTTCTCCAAACTTCTTCTTATCTACAGCTCAAGTTAGCCTAGAGACTAGCGCCGGATTTGACCCTAGAATTTATGCCTCTCCGGGTCTAGGTGCTCCAGGCATAAGACTGGATCTCTGTGTCGTGGGGATCAAAGAGCACGGGAACTGGTCCTCCGCATAAATCGATCGATCCTATTGTCGAGCTAAAACGTTTTCCCCTATCCTCCCCCTCGTCCTCATTTCCCGTTGTTATATTTATGGACCAGACCGCAGACTCAGGTCTGCTTTACTTCACTTCGCTTTACTTTACTTTGTCAATTTCGTTTCCAGCCGAGGATGAAATCTGAATGGGCTGGACTGTGTTTTCTACTCTTTGCATCAAGCCTCTTGGCAACCACCTCGGGCACGTCTCGATACAAGGTATATACCCTGCTGCTTTATAGATGCGTCAAACCGCTCTATCTACTCGGGGCAATCGCCTTTTTCTTGTCTATAGGTACCTATATAAAATATGAAGGCGCTTGGGTAAATCTACTTGGCGATAAAAGTACTATATATCTACGCGGGCTGACCGCCGATAGAACCTATATATCCGTTCAAAGCAACCTTTCGCAAAATTCGTTTTCATTCTATATGCAGTATATTTAATTAATCGGTCTTTAAATTTATTTCCAGCATTCTAGACGGCACCGTGATTACGCCGCGGGACCAACCGCGTCTTCTTTAATCGCCGCTTCGACGTCGTCTAATCCGTTAGAAGATCGGGATGTCAAAGGTACACACCTACAATGCCGAATTTTTATCGCTATTGCCGTTGACATTGTATGATAGTTATCTCACGTTTACTGCGCACCCATGTCTTGTGTGGATACCTATGAAGATCTATCTTCAGGTTAGCTTGTAAGCGACCAGAACAACCCAGAATATAAAAACCAGAGCGCAAACGAGAGCCGCGATCTGTACGCAAACACACATTGGAGATCAGTGAAGATCGACTCTGTGCGTTGACAAAAGAACGGCTGTATATTTGATCGACGTTTCTTTCCTCTTTTTTTTTTTTCCTCTCCGCACGAGCAGATCCGTGCCTAGGAAAGTACTGCGGTGCTGGTAGAGAGTGCGAGGTATCACCAGACGGAGATTTGCCGATATGCATATGCACGAGGAGGTGTACACGCCGGCACCGTCCAGTTTGCGGAAGCGATGGAAGAGTGTACGCGAATCACTGCGAGCTGCATCGTTCGGCTTGCAATTCCGGCCTCACGCTAATCGCCAGCAGATTAATGCGGTGTCTGCATCGAACAGGTTTGCGAACAATGTCGAGATAATAAGCGTCGTCGCACGTTTTAGAATCGGTGGATTTGTGTAATTAACCTGGGGATACGGTTTATTCATTCAGATGATCGGCCGGCCAGTGTTCCGCGAGTTTTGCCCGTTTCGAATCCGGCTAATCCGACCCTCAAGCCGGACGGGCACAAAGACGTGAAGGACAATGTGGTCGACACTGACGGATACGATTTGGAGGATTGTTCAGCTCAGGAATACGAGATCATGAAGGTACGTATTCGGATACGAGCATAAAGGGAGACGGAGCGGAGCTGGAATAAACATATTCATCCCTCAGGATAATCTGCTGCTATTTAATCACGCGAGATTAATGGCCCAGGATAATCACAGCAAGGAGTATCTGGTCAGCATTATGTTTTCACACTACGATCAGAACAACAATGGCAACTTGGAGAGAGAGGAGTTGGAACAGGTGATAAATAATGATCTTCTTTTTCTTATTCTTCTTCTTTCTCTTTCGGAATACCATACTATACTGTGTATAATCTCTTTGTCCATTCCCTTGACGACAGATCGCGCAACGAGAGGATCTCGAACAGCTAAGTCGCGGCTGTTCCCTCGGGCACATGATCAGCTACGACGATGCGGACAAGGACGGACGTCTGAACATCAACGAGTTCTACATGGCTTTCAGCAAGCTTTACAGTCAGTATATAACACGCGAAAGATATCCGGTATAATTATACCAAATCTGCATCTCAACCCTTTTCGATATCCAGGTGTGTCAGTCGTCTCATTGGACAAGTCTCGCGAGGTGAATCACGTCTCAGTTAGAGTCGGCGATAACGTTGAGATAAAATGCGACGTTACAGGAACACCGCCGCCGCCGCTTGTCTGGCGTCGACACGACGCCGACGTCGAGACTTTGGCGGAACAAGAGGTAGGCACCCCGATTCCGTTGAAGCGTACAATCTTCGGCGCTTTACCGATCTCTGTAATTCCTCCATAGATCCGAGTCTACAACGACGGCAGCCTATATTTGACGAGAGTGCAGCTAGTGCACGCTGGAAACTACACCTGCCACGCATTGAGGAACAAAGACGTGGTCCAGACCCACGTGCTGACGGTCCACAGTGAGTTTTCTCTCACATTTCGCGTTTTATACGGACTCAACGTCTTTAACTTCCTTTTTTTTTCACCTCAAGCTGTGCCGGAGGTCAGGGTGACTCCTCGTATTCAGTCAAAACGACCGGGCGAAGAAGCTACCATGTGGTGTCACGTGGTTGGAGAACCACTGCCCCGGGTGGAGTGGCTGAAAAACGACGAGGCGCTACGTTTCGACGAGGAGGAAGACGACAACGACAACGACGAAAACGACCGCGAGAGCGAGGACGACGACGATGGGAAATACGAGGTTGTCGGAAACGGGACTAGGCTGGTCGTCAAAAATATCGGATACGCTGACACAGGCGCGTACATGTGCCAGGCTACTAGTATCGGGGGTTTGACGAGGGACATAAGCAGTCTGGTTATTCAGGAGCAGCCAACACCGAGTGAGTGATTTATTTATAAAAAAAAAAAGAATCGTAATGAAATGCGAAAATCGAATTTCGCGCACTTGCGTTGAATAATTATACAATTTTCTCCAGCCGCGGCGAGCGAAGAGCGGAGATTTTTCTCCTTTCACGAATGGGGTGTGTCGATCTACGAACCGTCAGCCTGTCGACTTTACCACCAGATAAGATCTTCGGATATTATACCCGGGACTCAGGTGAGATAAGAGACAAGTATAACTATGACGACGGCTAAATCTACATCAGGGTTGTTCATTTCCACGTTTTCATACATGCAGGAATACGTGTGCGGTGAAAAGGGCGTATCTTGTTCGTGGGGAAGGGCGATAAACGTCGCTAATAGATACGTGTACGTAACACAGCCGGAAAAGGACCGAATACTTGTGATAAGCAAGATCCAGATGGTCGTTGTCGACGTGAGTCATAGTCACGTATAATCACCGATCTCTGAAAAATCTCTGGGTATACCAACGTCTCGCTTCAATCATACGAACGATAATTTCTCATCGTTTCAGGTCGTAGCTACCGACAAATACCCCGTCGAGTTACACTACGTAGCTTCGCTGGACCAAGTATGGGTATTAAACTGGCGAAGCATTCGCGACTCGGGTATGAAGACCGTACAAGTTATCCGCGACGCTGCACAGAAGAGAAAACATCGCACTGTTCATCCCGAGCCGATTGATGGCCAGTTCGATCTCGTAAAAGGACTTTACATACCGGGACAACAGGTGGGAAAAAGAACTTGGGGGAAACTATGGTCGACGTGTTCATGTCTATAATGATCATATTTTTTCTGTTTTTTTTTTTTTTTATAATTAACAGGAAATTGGGCATACCTACAAATACGGATACGTCACACACACGAATCAAAGAGGAATGTACAAGCTGGATTTGGCGAACATGCGATACACCAGGAGCGTGGATTTGGCGCCTTACAGCTGCGTACCAACGAACATACAATTCCCGGCTCTCTGTAAGTCTATTTTTTCTATTTTCTTTTTCATTTTTTCTTCATTTTTTATGCATACGCAGATGGATTCGTAATTCTACAATGCGAAGAGCCAGTGACTGGAAGAGCGACTGGTCAGCTTTTGCTCGATTACGTTACGGACGCGGTTTTGGCCCACAAGCCTGGTCTGGTAGGAAGACCGTTGATATCGCCAGACTCGAGACACCTAGTTACTCTCGACAGACAGGAGAGCGGCGTGATACTCGTTGTACAGGAAATATTACGTGGGTATAAAATAATCAGAATCAGAATGAGATAAAAATACAAAAATGAAAAACCACAACTAGGTAATCGACTCTATTATTACAGCGAGCGGACTGAAGTTTTCATTCGACGTTAAAACCTCGTTGAACATAAGCGATCTCACTTTTTATCCGTCCCAAACAACGCACGGGTGCGATTTATACGCTTCGTCGACGGACAAGGAGGATATTCTGTTTCTCAATTTGGCTACCGGTAAGCACCGAGTATAATATTCATCTTCATTTATACGCATATTACTTATGTTAAAACGTTGAATGTTTTTTTTCTACGATACGCAGGTAAAGTGGAGATGATAACCGGTGTGGGAAAAGCTATGCCTGCTAGTATGGCGAAATGGGGTAACCCGAACAGACCGATAGTCGAAAGTGGTGTATTCGGTCGTTACATGGTGAGCCCATCGAACGAGGCTATTTTTGTAATAAATGGTGAAACTAGGACCGTAAACTGCGAGATCGGAGGGCTGGTCCGTCCGAGCGCTGTGGTTTGGTTCACAGTTTCAATTCACTAAGGAAAAATAAATAAATCATCGCGGAGTTTTCGTATATCTCGTTTCGTATACATTTTTATTTATACGCATATATCTTGCGCGTTTACTACTACGGTCTCTGAGACCTCGAAGATTAGTTTTATCATAGAAGAAAAAGGAGGAGAAGAAGAAGGAGAAGAGAGAACACGACATATATAAAAACAAATAAATAAATAAATAAATAAATAAAAGATTCGGCGACGGTTACGGTGACGGTCACGATCGGTTTTTTTAAATCAGTTTCAAAAATAGAAGAATGTATGCGAAAGAAAGAAAGAAAGAAAGATAAAGATAAAATGATTACAGTATTTCGAATCTCTCAGCTGTCTTGGAATAAAATCATTCACACACATTTTGATCACCGAAATACGTTGTGGTTCACGTACGTACGTACGTACATGCATACATACTAGGGTGTTCCTTAATTTCATCATTTTCGTATTTCAATTCTCCCAAATATTATATACAAAAAAAAAAGAAAAAAAAAATGTATTTGAATGGTAATGATCGAATTATTGAGGAGTACCCTGTGGTGATACACACATACCTGCATGTTGTAATATGTACGTTGAATCTAATTGATATGAATTGAATTGAATTGAATTGAATTGAATAGAATTGAAGGAATATCATTTTTCGTACTAAACGTAATTGTTAAGAGGACAACAACCACCGTACACAATAACTAGTGATAAATTAATAGATGATATTATATTATATTATATTATATTATTGAAATGTTTAAATATAGCATTTTTATGGAGTATTGGCCTTCTCGTGGCGTGTAATTTAAATAAATTAAATTGATATTGAAATTGATATTGAAATTGAAATAAAATGAAATAAAATATGAAAGAAAAGAAAAATTAATTAGAATTAGTAGACGAGGCTCATTCTCTCGATCATTCGAAGAAGTAAAAGAAAAAGAAAAAGAAAATGAAAAAGCAGAAGAAAACGAAAAATAATAATAATAATAATAATAATAATAATGATAATTATAATAATATAATAAAAATAAAATGTTATTTTGTATCTGAATAATATAATAAAAGAAAAAAGCAAAAAAAAAACAAAAAAAAAAACCAAGAAGGGAAAAAAAGTTAAAAAAAAAAAAAAGTTTGTAATCCAGAAATAATAAATTAAAGAAAAAGAAGAAAAAAAAAAAAAATTATTTATCAAACAATAATTATATTCGAATTTAACGATTATTTATAATCCCAATTAATTTTTTTATTCTTTCATTTTTTTTATTTTTATTTTTATTTTTTATAATAAATTAAGTTTATTTAAATTTTCATCGAAGAATGAATGCGTCTATTATATTTAATTAGCTATGGTACAAATTCAATATAATATAATATAGATTATTGTTTTTCTGTTTTTCTTTTCCATCACATTATTTGTGACAATTGATTATATCATATCGTGTCTATGGAGAGTCAATAATAATAATAATAATAGACGAACACACAGTATCGAAACTGAAATATATATATATATTTCTTCCATTATTTTATTTAATAGTACCTACAAGTTTATATTCGAATAAACGTTGAAAAAAAGAGAGAGAGATAGAGAGAGAGAGAGAGAGAGAGAAAAAAAGATTTCATCAATTTACGTATAAATATGTATTTATACCGCGTTTATATTATTCATTTATTTATTTATTTATTTTTTCCAATTTCTATAATTTCAGAAACTGAATAAATTATAACATAGACGCCCACCACACCACAGAATAGTGCTTTATATCATTCATTCGACTGTTTAATTTTTGAATCTCGACACCCTTTAAATGATTTACAAAACGAAATGAAAATGAAAATGAAAATGAAACACGACGAGGAACACGTATAGGTACCTAAATATCGATGGATCGGTTTGAGATTATTGCAAGTCGCACTACTAGGTATAATGAAATAAATAAAATCTCATTCTATTTTCTCGCTTATCTTCGAAATCGATTTCCGAAGATAATTACTGAAACTGAAAATTATCGGCACTAGAAATACACAT
Organism: Tenthredo livida; assembly: GCA_963992785.1. Taxonomy (NCBI): domain Eukaryota; kingdom Metazoa; phylum Arthropoda; class Insecta; order Hymenoptera; family Tenthredinidae; genus Tenthredo; species Tenthredo livida. The sequence continues at coordinate 243,732 of OZ023073.1, forward strand.
AGATAAAAAGATTGTTGTTGTTGTTGTTGTTGTATATCGACGAAATATCTATTATTCATATATATATATATCATATATATATACACATACATATATATATATATCAATACTACAATGTAATACGACACCTAAACAGTTCGATGATGATCTTATAATATATTTAAACACGTCTACCGTTGGTCAGGGTCGGAATTCGCGCGGTGCCAAATGGTCGAATTCAGATTCCCCGCCTCCTCCTCAGCTTAGTGTAGTTATATGTTACAAGGTTTAGCGTTAGTTCCCTGACGACTGTAAAACAGTATATAAGCATTGCTGAAGTCCTCCTCCTGAGGTTTTTGCCTCGTCGTTAATTCGTCGTTGTAATAATGCCAGGTATCTGTTCGAGGATTACGAGCATACGCTGTGTAGTGGCCAGCAGAAACGCCTGGAAAATAACGATCCCGTTTAAATAAACAACCGAGCGCGTTGTCTTAGCTAAACGAACCTCCGAAGTGGCAGACGCAGGCGTAGAGATCGTAAAGATGCCTTCCAATGCCGAGACCGACCAAGGGGAAGGTGACCTTGTCGTCTAGCTTCATGCTCACGCATTCGTAGAACACAAATCTGTTCACAAAGTACAAAGAACGAGGTTTAATATAATCCGAATCTGCCTTTCAATTTATCTCCCTTGAATACGCACCGTTTTAGGTATACTATAAGGAACTTTGGGTATCGATGGACGGTAAGAGTCTTTGTAGCGCACTGATTGTGCTCACATTTTGGACAAAACCACGGATTATGCTCGTCCAAAGTCTCACTGCGACAAGAAACGAGTTACGATATATTAAACGGCGAGTGTATTGGGTGATTATTCAATTGCCAAGTTACAACGTGATATAGACCTTTGACTAAATGCTTGAAGGCAGTCGTACAGCGAGAGAGGACGATGCGGTCGCTGTTTGCCAACGCTAATGTGATCTACAGGCTGTATGATCTTGGGCACTGTGTCCGTGTATCTCACGGCGAGGGTGTCGCCATTCTGCAAGGCTACCATCCCAGAATCCGGGACTCGACAGCCGGTACAATGCGCGGTGTACATACAGCGAGAGCAGTGGTGTCCCTGAAACGAATATTTCCTCCCTAGTAACGCTATACGTCGGTATTTGCCTTTTTCAGGCAGGAGGATCGGCTCACCTGTCCGTCTACAAAATGTACGCTGTATCTGGCCTCTTGGGGCACAACCTTCTTGACAACGTTGTATAAATCCTTAGCATTAACCCTGGAAGGTAATTTAACTAAGTGTGGATAACCGTAGAGCTTGGTGCCTTTCCGATTGTTGGTTCCCTCGTTACTGTCCCGCCTTAGGACCAGCGGAACGTTAAGATTACGAATAGCAGGTCTTGGACGACCGGTTTGATCGATCTTTGTAAAAGAGGATGCCGTCACGAACGCAGAACAGACCGGGCAGATTTGAGGATCCGTTTGATTCTTGAAGTAATTCTGTTGGGCAATACGCACTGATCTCACAACAAATAAACTCTGCAATATCTTTTCATTGATTTTGTTCTTATTTTATTTTTCGCGAATTTATACCCAAATAAGAAACGATCTATCTCTCAGAGGAATAGAAAAGAAAAAAACGAAGAACAGAACAGAAGAAGCCCTCAGTTAAAGGCAGCGTCAGATTAGTCTGAATTGAGTTCTACGTCTTATAAGAAAAGTCGCAGCTTGCAGATTGTACTAAAAAAGCAAATCACACGGGATTCCAACTGGAGCAAAGTCGCCTCTGCTGGTGAAGAAAACCGTCACCAACTTCCCTGGCATTGACAAAACTCGAGCTATCTCTGGTTCCCGCGTACACTACTATAGCGTCACCCTGCTAGAGCGTTTAATGACCTTGTCTCAGACCTTCCCGAGGCTATCGGTTGGTAACGAAAACGTACCTTGCTCGTAAGCCCCTGCTGCTAGATTGACGCTGCCAAATCTCATCATTGGGCACTGGGGTGAATTTGATTATAATATCCAACAAAAATTTATTATATAAAAGAAAACTTGATCAACGGGTTACGCATTCGGTAAGGCACAGGAAAAATCGGTATAATTCAATGGGGTGTGGCAGAGGGGTCTCACCTCTATGCACAGATCACACATAATAAAATTGCAGCCATTTCCTCCGTGCTTTTTAAGATCCCCGTCCAATTCCTCCAGACATATAGTACAAGGGCCGATTTCCTCACCGGCACAACTTCCCGTGCGACAAGGCTCGGCCTCGGTCACGCGATCCCCTCCGCCGTCAGACGCCGATGTGTAGGCGGTCGGGGGATCGGATAATTCGAAAGCATAGATTGACCGGTTTGTATCGTTTACGTATTTCAGCAGGGAATTGTCGTCCTGAAATTCGTATATCGATATTTTAAATTGCAATTCTTTGTTATATATAATACAACGGTGTAAATAGCTTGGCAAAGGTTTGTACAGCGGTATGTAGCCCTGAAACTAATACTCTAAGAAACAGGAATGTTCTACCGCCTATGAGTTAATTTTGGAGGGCAGTATCGGCGGCCACAAAGACTTGAGAGTGAGCTACCTTCTTGACCCTCCGTTGAAAATATATTACGAGATAAATTTCCGAGAGAGATATAGTCTCACCAATATCCTAGCTATATGATTTTCCAGGACTTCTGCCAAGGCGACGTTTGTCGTAGCCACATTTCTCTTCCCGAGTGTCTCTAGCAGTTCTTCCTTCAATTTACCAATCCTAGATTGTTTATTGAGAGAAACAACGCAGCGTGTTGGAGCGTCGCCGTTCGCAGGTATGTAAGTTACAGCCAGCTGCCTCTCCATAGCCCGTGGCAGAGGCACTGAGAGGTACATGAACGGCTCGTAGGTAACAGAAATGTGTTCGCAAACAGCGCAGACGACCTGTTCAAGAAATGTTTGTAAACATTAAACGTTTTTCGACCCCCTTCAACCGAGTAACAAAAATTTAATCCACTAAAGAGCGAACCGTGCTTTTAAACTGCCCCTGAAACGTGTCGACTATCACGCTTCTGTTTGCTCTGAGGTGTTTCGCCCAGTGTCTATCAGCCTCTGCCTCTGTTTCTCCCTGGGTAGCTACAGCCCCGTTCTCACAGTTCAGCAATACTCTAGAGCACTGCATGCTGGTACCGCCAAGACCGTCTCTTCGATGATTTTTCTCCTGATCTTCAAGCCGCATTCTTTTAACGTTGCATTTTTCAAGCCCGCTATCGCATTCGGCGTCCGATCCACTCGAGAGACAATCTACGCTTCGATTGCCGACCTGAACGTTTACCTCCTTGATACGCTTTATACTGACGCTCTTGTTATCGAAATCGTGATTCTCGGTAAGATTTGAATTCTCTAACGCGGTTCGGCGGATATTTTCTTTGGGAAATTTCTGCGAATCGTAACGAATTTCGTTGTTACTTTCCTGCGGCGTTACCAAAAAATTCGCATTGCTCGTCTTGGCGTCTTTCAATATATCGCAAAGCCCGTGATAACAGGCTGCGTTCTTTGTCAGAACATTGTCCAGCTTATCAAGCCTGAAATCATTTCCAATAATCGTTGTTTCCGGCTCTGTATCCTCCTGCATTTTATTGTGAATAAAACTCGATTTTGTTTCGACAATTTCGTCGGAATCCAACGTCTCCTCGTCGTCGTTGAGCAAAGATCCCCTAGGGGAATTCATAGCGCTATCGGTCTCCCCCATTGGTGAATCGGAATCTGTGAATAGTAGATCTGAGAGAGGATTAAGCGGGTCGATTTATCGGCCGATTTTACACGCCAAAGTCTCACCTCGCGGCGAACCAGCCATCGTGACGTTTGGACTGTTCGGACATTCGGGAGACGGAATATTTTCGTAAGATTCTTGAGCTTCGAGAGAAACCGAGTCGACGTTACTGACGGCAGTAGATATCCCTTTATCCGATGGAACACAGTTACGAATTTTATCGTTGGACCCATTGGTTTCAGTCGCGGCGGTAGCCGTGGCTGGTATTTCATGATTTTTTCTCGACTTTGAGGCAGTGTTCATTTGCTCGTGAAGTGAGTCTAGCAAAAGGGCTAAGAACTCTTGGCAGTCGTGCTAAAAACGTTACGAATACTTGAATTCCATAAATTTTCCTGGCCTCTATCTATCAATTTTTATTTTACGACTCAACCGACCTGTCTATAGTCTTTAAATTGCGGATGATAAGTGCCCAGAGTCTGCTTAAACTCTGCTGGTCTAACCACGCTGTATCTTCCCGACCACATTTTCCCTAACAATGATCCAAAATGAGCCATCAACGACCTGGGATGAACAGGCTTATCGCACCCTGACTGTGAGTCAAGGAAATGACGTAACACAGGTGGTGTTGCCGTTAGACACTGCAAACCGGCTGCCATAAAGCAAGTGTTGCCTAAATTGCGAAGTCCGCATACACCCGGAGGGGTAGTTACTTCTGTTTAAGCAAAGGTACAAACATTTAACTCTATAGTCTAGTTGAATTTCTTTAAATACAGTATACAATCTATCACCTATCACAGAATCGTCCTGGTTTTCCCCAGCCTCGGCGAATAAATTATTAAGCGCGGGTGTTCCGGGTGGTAAAAAAGGCCCGTGTTCAACCCCCATAACAGAATCTCCTACTGGGTCGGCTCCGACGTCAACAAAATCGTCTAATCCTGGCGGCGGAGGCATTGGAATGGCATAATCTGCGGCAGAGCTGTTAGCCTCGGTCCTGAGAGTGGAATAACGACGGACAGAAGATGAATAGACGAATTCGAAGTGTGAGGTGTGATAAAATTTTCACCAGACCAACTAACCACGTGTTTTCTATCCCCATATCGTCGTTTGGAGATATTAGATAGTCCTCTTGGAGGGTGAGATTGTGGTCTAAGGAAGAAGCCAGAGGACTTAGACCCGTTGGCTCTGGGGGTTCGGTTATTTCGGCGATTTTCGGTGTTGATTGAACCGCCAAAATACCTCCAGCTCCTTCGACACCCTCCTGGCTGTCCATTCGGACCGCGCCAAATCCTCGACGAAATAAATATATGGGTGATTTAAATTCAATACCACGGTGTATGGGTTGGACAAAGCGGGTTAGCCGCGGGTATTTCTAACCTAAAATTTAGGGCGTCGTTTTTTTTTTCTCTAGTGGTTAAAAACGCGGTCAATGATTCGCGGTTGGAAACACGTACCTTTGTAACACTAGCGTGAGAAGAGAGGGTTATCGATGTTTGTTGTTATAACGTACCTAATTTGTCAATTATTATTATATCGCAACGGGTTGACGACTGAGTGATGAACGATAAAATACGGGCGAAAAGTGAGACGCGAGTGTGTAACGAAATAAGCCGCGATTATTGAACGACGTGTGCTAATCGGTAAGAGCTGACTAAGACTGGGAATATTATTCGCGAACCGCGAAACGTGATCGAAGAATCCTGCGATCGGTTATAAAAAAAATAAAAATAATATTATTAAAAAAAAGAACTAGCAAAATTATATTACGCGCTGTTGTAATCGCTCGGGTTAATATCTACCCGGTTTTAGGGACGGGATAAAGAGCCGTGTACTCTCAGACTTGTAAAACGATGCGTATTTTATCTTCTTACTATTCAGACTCCCGTGAAATCCACCCAATATATTTTTTCTCACAATCACGTTACGCCGCCATAACTAATACCGCGACGGGTATTTAGCCAGTCTATATTAACGTCACTCAGGCACGTATACAGCAGGTGATTCTTAGAACTAAGGTCACGGCATTATACCGACGGCATTATACCAACTTTCGTTTTCACTTACGATATCGTATATCGTGATATAGATATGATGTGGCTTAACGTCGAAATAGAAATAAATTTCTTCAATAGATGCAGAGAGAAAGAAGAAAAAAAATAACTTTACGTGCACCTATATTCGTGATAATAATGGGAGGAAAATAATAGCGCATATACATTTCGTTCAATTCGTATACTAAGCGTAGCGAGGTGCAGTGATGCGTTTCGCTCATTCAAATGATCGGATATTATTATTATTATTATTTTGATGCGTGTGTGAATTAGGAAATGGAAAAATGTCAGTGATTAAAACTTTCGAATTTAACTCAACAATTCGACGCTGTGGAATATAAAAAACGATGATAAAGCTAACCTAATACCGAGGAATTTTATCGCATGCGAGACTCACCGGCCTGGAACTGAGGAATATGGTGAGTATGACGAATTTGTATATCCGTGTAAAGTAATCCTTAGGAAATATAGGGCTTAGGGGTAATTAATTCACTTAAATCACTCGTACAGATTATGTATCTGTAATTTTTGATATCATTTACTGATTCAAAAAACACTGCACTGATCATTTTAGGTCACACTTCACTCTGGTTTTATATTCACGGTTATATTACATACGTATTTACATACGTTGGGGTTGGAATTTATAGAAGATTCATTGATCACTGGGATAATACGCGCATTACGCGTTTTAATTTGCACTATAACTGTAATCGAATACGTTAAATAAAAAACATCTACCGTTGGGACCGATCTTCTACATGCGAAATGGCGACACGAACTACTTGCGGACTATTCTTCTGTTTACAAACATTTTCAAACAATATGCGAGTTCGATATATCGAATCGATGCACAACCGCTCACTCCCGGGTATAGCCCGCGATTTCAATTATATTATCATTAACGCGCGAGTTAGTGAGGCTAAATATTACGCGAAAACGTTTAAAGACGCTCAATTATCCCCCGATGCAATAATTGACACTATAATACATAATGCCCGTCGTTGGGTAGAGAAAGAAACAATGCGACGATGAAATTGTTTGGCGGCAAGTAGCGCGGACCATGGAGACGATCGTCAACCGTCTTAACCCCAAATCTCGTTGAGCGTCTCTAGCCTTCTTTTTTTTTCCCCGGCGTGATGCGAAATGATTAGACACACTAATGCCACGTTTGCGAATATGAAATTTACGACAACCGACTAAATCGCGCTATACTCTGAACTAATAACGAATCCGAGCGGAATTGTAAGTCGCGTAGAGAGATGAGACGAACGCGTCCTACCTGTTGCACCCCTCATCCGACAACTGACCTCCTTCACTTGTTTGTATCACCGCGGCGCGCGGGGGTCTAAGCTATCCCGCGCAATAATCAAACGATACAATTTACTCGTTGATAAGACGTACCGGTAAGGCAGAGATAAGACATTGTCGGTAAGATACGTTGTGGTAGTTGTGAAATGAGGTACTGGGGGCAGCACTTGCCGGGGCTGTAAGATCGCCTGATATAACGCCGCGTATTTTATCGCCAAGCAAATAGAAAGAGGAGCGAGAGAGGGAAAAAAATGTTGTATACATACGAGGCTAGGCTACTTGTTTGCTTCGTCTTAGTTTTCTTATCGTCGTTAAACGAGTGTCAGATATTAACCGAACCTAAAATCGAAAGCTCTATTCTTATGCGCGACAAGATATTGAAAATGATACACCAGAATTGTCGTCGCGGTTTGTATCCGCGCAGTAATATAACCAGAACCGAGGTACCCGACGACAAGGTATCGTGGGCTGTCGAAATCCCGGATTACAAACCCGCCGAGTACTCGTCGCCCACGATTGAGGGAAAACCGTGGGCCGATCCGGACATAAAAGATCCGGAATTTAAACCGAAGTGGAACGACGTTGACGGTTAGAATCAGACACTCAATTACAGTCATCATCCTTTGGTCTAATACTTAGCGTTAATTTCTATCTTCTTAATCTAAACATTTATGAACAGGAAGCATAAGCCGAAAATCTTACGTCGCCGATTACGCAATCGACGCGAACGGTCGCCCCCTGAATCCGATGGGTAGAACGGGAATAATCGGTCGAGGTACGCTAGGGCGTTGGGGTCCGAACCACGCAGCTGACCCCGTCGTAACACGTTGGAAAAGGAACGGGACCGGGGCTGTGGAGATAAACAGAACGACGGAGAATCCTATACTGCAGTTTGTAGCCGTACAGAGAAAAGACAACGGGGACTGGGCTCTACCTGGGGGAATGGTGGACCCTGGTGAAATAGTGAACGTTACACTGAGGCGAGAGTTCATGGAGGAAGCGCTGAACTCTTTGGAAAGGGACGAGAATGAGATCAAAGAGCTGCTCGAAGGATCGGAGAAACTGTTCGAGAAGGGGGACGAGGTTTATCGAGGATACGCTGACGACGTAAGAAATACAGATAACGCTTGGATAGAGACTGTAGCCGTTAATTTTCACGACGAGGATGGTAGCGTTTTTGGAAAATTTGACTTAAAGGCAGGGGATGACGCGGGTGATGTCCGCTGGACAGATATAAACAAGGATTTGAAATTGTACGCTAGTCATGGTCTGTTCGTTAAGCAAACTGCACACAAGCACAACGCTCATTGGTAGCAATTATTTTCATACAGAAGCGGAGGGAGGGGAATGAGATAACGTAGTCGGTGCTAGGGCTGTAGATTTCTTAGAAAAAGCTGATATTTTTGGGTAACTAAACGTATTTTAGAGATATACTAGGTAATAGTTTTCATTATTAAGAAATGACGAGATTTTATAACTATGAACGAGATAAAGTAAAGCACGGCGAGGTCTTTAAACATCAGACTAATAGTTAACTGTTTTCTAAAACGTCTTTTTATTCATTCAAATTATTTTTATATATCTAATAATATTCATATAAGTTTTTAACAGATATTGTAAAAAACAAAAAAAAAAAACAAACAAACAAATTAAACTTAATAATAATTATGATAATAATGTTATTTTGTATACTTGTATATAGATCGAAAACTCGTTTAATTCTTTTTAATATTTATCTTAATTTACGTAAATTTACGTATCTATAATAGTCATCTCACTCTTTCGCGCGTTACTAAAAAAAAACATTTCCTTCCAATAAACACTAGATACTTTAGTCGCGGAATATCTATTTTACACAAATCTCTACTGCATTCTAATTTGCAATCAGTCAGATAAAAATACCATTTCACGATCATGCTTAATTAATTGCTTAAGTACGCTTAGTTTTATCAAGATATTAAAAATACTCTGGTATATACGCCTCGAAAATGACCATTTCCAAAGCCCTTACTGCTTTTTAAGAGTATATTTCAAATTTCGTCAATTACGATCAGATAAAAGTGGGGACAAACTTCTGTAACACAATTTTTCTAATATCTAAAAACATGAAACTGCCTTGTCTTTGTCTATCCTACAATATTACAGAACAAAAATTATCGCAGGATTAAATATTATCTTATCATAAAGGGAGTTCTCTCAACAATCAGAGATCCAAAGCTATAAAATCTTAAAAATTGTTTCGACTCTAGTTGGATGTGAAAATTCTCTCGTTCGAGGTGTATATACCATATTAAATACACATTCATGGCAATATGCCGACACATACCTCGCTAACAAAAGATGGCAAAACATAAACGGAACTTAAAATTCGTCGAAGATTATTCTCCGCAATATTTACATGGAATTAATAATCCCTAATAATGTTTTGACCCGCGTATCGCAGCTGAATTCAATACCTTAGCAGCGACCCTGACGTACCCTACTTTAAAGATGTTTAAGGGAAACCCTAGGGACTTAGCTAGTCCCAAGCGATTTGGAATCCGTTCGTTTTTAATCTTAGAGCAAAATGAGGTGGCAGTAGTTCCATAGGATCTAAGCTTCTCCTCGCATCGTTTAACGAACTGATATTTCCGGTCGTAAATCTTGTTCCAATCGACAATAACTTTGTCTCATAATCCTACAAGCTGCACCAGTAAACAGCTGGCTTTATTAGAGTTTGTTTGAGCCTTATCTATCGGTATGCACCTCATACTTTCACCCGCTAATTCAAATTCGTTTAACTTCTGCCTTGTACTAGGACTAGGACTAGGACTAGGTTTCTCTAAACTTAACGCATGCTGAGCCTGAGGTTGGCCGAGTCTCGCTGCCTCCGTGAATAATTCACGAGCTATTTTCATGTTCACTTTAAGTCCGCCTCTACCTTGCGCATAAAAAACTCCCAAGTTATACATCGCGTCTGCATGACCCGTGTCCGCTGCTGCACGATAGCGTTTAGCTGCCTGAAATAAATAGAGAAATTGATTTTCGTCATACGTTAAAAAAATGAGAAAATATACGAAGCGCTAAGTCTAAGCCACCTCTTTGTCGTTGGCAATCGTTCCAACTCCCATTTCATGGCACAAAGCTAAGTTGAACATGCTCGCCGAAGACGAGAGGCTTGAGCCGGTTGAAAAATGCCTCACAGCGTCCTTGTGCCGTTTTTCTTCAAGCGCCTTTATTCCCATTTGAAATTCGTACTCTCCCATGACTATTCTGTGTATACGTGTGAAGTCATTCCCCGCGTCTTGAAGCGCCTGAATTAGAAATCAATAAACATGATGAATTTCCGTGATTAGATTCGAGTCTGCATCGCCCCACGTTTTCTCAAAATTGAAAAAGAAAAGACGAGTTTACCTCCTCGATGGTAACGGGTCCGTAAGGTTTCTGAGAGGTCCAGCTGGAACCTTGATCGCCGTTGTTCTCGTGATTACCGACGCAGTTGGTAATAGGCAACACGTGTCTCGGCCCGAGACAAAACAGCTCGCCGAATATATTAGAGATCCGAACGTCGTGCGCCTGCGATATTCTCTTTCTCCATACGGCCTCGGGATCGGGTCCAAAAAATCTTCTATGGAGGCACAAGGACTGGCAGATAACCCAGCCGACAGCCAACAGGCCGGACTAAATAGAAGGGAGAAATTTTTCGTCGCTAAAATACACTAGAGACGCGGATAAAACGGACGATAGAACATGTTGGCTATTCTCACCCATTCCACAGCTTCGCCCCATGAATATTTCGGGTTCCACTGCGACCCCCGACTTCTATCTGTTGTCGGATCACCCGCTCTTATTCCACGACATATGTTAAAGTATCTAGTGATCGATCGATCTGTACTAGAAATAACGGGCTGCTGATTGACTGCACTGGGCGAAACGGTCTGGTTAACCTCACTTTTATTCCCACTATTACCACCACTACCATCTTGTTGTGACGTGTGTGAGTATATGTTCGTACGACAATTAGCCCGACGTTCAAGGGACTCCCGAATTCCTCGCGACACGAATTTCCACATTTTTTTTTTCAAATCTTATTATTTTACAACGAATAGTATAACTAATCCGAAATTATTATGACGTTCTCCCACTCTCCCCTCTCGCTTCCGTAGCTTCGAGCTTTATGCTACAGCTACTGTGCAGCTTGTCTGCAGACTGCAAACGCGCGTCCAATCCGCGCATCGTACACGTATGACGTAATACGGTTTGTTTTTGAACAGATATTACGCGATAGCTCGTAATCTCCTCCGCTCATATACTCACACCTTATGTTCGGGAAGATCTCGGGGAGATTATAGACCGATAAAGAAATGACGAATAAACGGTTTCTAGAGCTACGAAATCGTGATACTATAGTACTCTGTAATTCGCATGCAAACATATTTCCAGGGGTGGGTATAAATAACGCAATGAACAAATCTCGGAGTTATATTCGAGTAACAAAATTTATTACAGTTTATTACTGTTCATCCCTCCTTTTTCTGATAATGCTAGGCTGTTAACCATTTCTACAAACGATTTTACATACCAACAAATAAAAATGTCTATAGTAATAGTAGTGATATAATCAAAAGCTAAAAGCTTCGTAGACGTTGGCTCCTAGAGTCTTTAGTTTGTCGTTTAAAATCAATTGTTTAACCCACAGCGATGGGCTATCTCCTGATCTGGGAATGGCCGGTACTTGCCCATTGACTATTGGAATAAGCTTAGCCATGGGCATAGACATTTTGTTTAAATTAAGAAATCCGTTGGTCTGGCATACGTCTATGGGTTTTTCATTGATAGAGTTTGTTGACCATGCTGAATCGGTCTGAGTAGACGGTCCGGGTACAGCGGCGATATTATCGGGCGTTGATTTATCGCAGGGAAAATTAGAGTCGAAAAAGTATTCGGAGATGTGATCAACCATCATGACAAATCCAGTTCTGACGCTAGATCTGACGAGGGATTGAACCTCGTCGCTTTCCAGTAGATCCAAAGTCTCGGATATTATTTTAGAGAGAATTTCATCTTGATTTAATTCGCAGTTCGCCGGCAGAACATACGAGCGTAAATTCTTTATCGGATCTTTATCGACGTCCGCTGAAACCGACGAAGTTATTCCCAAATAAATTTGCTCCACGTCTCTCAGGGTAAGCCTCTTAGCCAGTGATATGGAGGCCGTAGTTTCGGCCACTTTTTCCCTCATGAAAGTGCTCAGCTTAGCTGCACCCTCGTTCATGAAATACTTGCATATTGACAAATACTTCTCCTGTCTAGCCGAGTCTATTTTAACTTCTCCATTCTGGTTCTTGGAGTCTCTGAACATGTAGCCACCCATTAAATTCAACTGAATTCTGAGAGTCGCGACGAGCATCGTACTCGAATAGATCAACGCCGCCGACCTCGCTATAGCCAGGACTTTCAGCTCGTTCCAAAGCGCTATTTTGTCGCTAGATCCGTGCCTCAACTTATCAACGATAGCCTCAGTGTCCAGAGTGCTTGTGACAGTGTCCCGCAAGCCAATGGCTAACGAGAGTATCGTCTGGTTGCAGGTTCTCTCTGTGCTCTCAAAATGCTGCTGTCTCTTAGTACGGTCGATAAAAATCCGCGTTTCATTCTCCTGCCATTCGCGTAGTTTACGCTGCGTGTATCTTGTCGCGAGGATTACGCCCCCTACCAGAACACCTGAGACGACAAATTTGCGTCTATGACGATACAGAAAACCTCTCAATCTAGAAAACATCTTTTTTTATTGTGTTAAACTCGTCGGTATTATTGTTTATGTTATTCAATTAGTTAGTTAAAGGAGATGCTGCTGATTCCGCATATTATCAATAAGAGTTTATACTGCTATTTTATATCATACGCTGTATGTGAATTTGTTTATTTATTTATTGATTTATTCCATCGCCAGTTCCGGGTGAGCGTTCAGAGCTGTACGCTCTAATCTATTCATTACAAAATTAGTAGTGTCTATGAATCTCTCGACGCAGTTATGCAGACAAGATTCGGTTCTAGATTCAAGACGAGCTGAAGGTTTGTCGATGCAAGTTTCCCAGCAGATATCCGTCAGGTCGTGGACCAATCCCTGTTAAATAGATCGAAAAACATATTTGTAATATGACATAGTTTCGGTTTAATCGATTTATTGAATATTCGAGGTTATATTTGTCGAGTAAAGGAACCTGAGTATAAGGCTAACCTGAAATCTTTGCTTTTGGGTTTCAACCTCGATGAAGTGTTGGAGCTGTGAGTCTACCGCACCTTGCGTACTTTGATCTCCATCAAAACTCATGCTTCAAATGAAAACACCTGGCCTTGTCGTAAGATGATTAATATATATGTATATAACGAAGACCTTTAATACGGCTTTCAATATCTTTTTTACTTTATAATAAACGCAAATGAGTGAAGTGAATCGAGTAAAAGCAGCAGAGTCACGAATTGCGCAGTAATCACTGCGCAGCTGATACCTTCACTATAAAGAAATTACGATAAACCGTGAGGTGTCGCCATCTGACAGTGAACATTCACAACAACGCGTAACTACTCCCATACCGATCTACGTCAGGGTTCAGTCTTACCGTCACTGTCAGAGAGATCAGATGGTATGTAATATTTTTTCACCTTTAATAAATATACACGCGTTTTTGTTCTCTTCGATATTATTTATTATTCAATCTAACAGCGAACGGATATATTATAATCGATTATGTATAATGTAATATGATTTTGGACATAACGAAGAGATATTATATTATGATATTGTTAAAACTTCTGATTCATAGATTATATTATTGAATGACTCGTTAATAAGTTAAATTGAGTGGAATTCCTTTGTCTACAGGTGTCGGTATTTAGCGCTTGCGAAAGCTTAGTAAATAGTTATATAGGCGAGTAGGGGGGGGGGGGGGGGGGGGGGTAGAAGTTACACGGTTTGTGTAAATAGAATAAATAGACCAATAATTATCGTATTAAATTTCAATTAAAGTTATAGGTAGTTAATATTAATCAACTCGTAGTTTTATTTTCTGTATTATTATTCTACATTATTTCCGATATTTGTGATTACATAAATATGGTATATATATGCGATGTGCATATAATACTCGTAACATAAATATACTATGTACATATATAATATGTATCACTAGTATACGCTATAGATAGCGAAAGAGAACGAGCCCCGTCGAGTGTGTAAGCCAAAGCTAACGTTTTCCACGTGTCAATGCACACAGGCTTATAATGACACATCTCACGCATACACATATACGTATATAGATAATCGTGTATACAGAGATACGCGCTAGGCTGATCTGACAAGTATAGGACGTACACGTGCATCGATTGCGTCTGCCCAGGCCACGTGGAGCTGCAACCGCCGGGGTCACGGCACAGGGCAAGGGACGAGAAGGGTACCGGCGGAGCGGGGAAGGGGGACGGTCATGGGACGGGGGAGAGAACGACGGTTCCCCCCCGAGTGGGGGCAACGGTGAAGGACGCTCTTTTCAACGAAGCCACTAGTCCGCGAAGTGGGGGAGTTGCTTACACGTGCGCGTCCTCTCCGCTATTCCCCCCGCAGCGTCGTGACTCTCGCAAAGTCGAACGAAATATAATTTCGAATTCTTTTTTCCTCTTTTTTTTTTTTTTTTTTTTTTTTTTTTAACAGCTCTTTTCTTCTCTCCTTTTTCTCTCTATCTCTATCTCTCTCTCTGTTCCTTTTCTCGTTGTTATCCTGCAGCGACTTTCTTTTCGTATTGTTAGGTGTACATCTCATAAGATCATTGACGCAGATGCCCTCGTAGGAAAATAGAAAATTCCCTCTGTTTGGAAAGTCATACGCAACAGCTCGTGTCGTTTTACATGTACCGTATAACATGTTTATTATATTAAATATTTGCGTATTTACTGCGATCGACAAAACATCGCGTACTGTATCTGCGCGCTTATCGTATATAGTTTAAGAAATAATGCACCAATATGCGGGGTAATTCGTGGGTAGGACGTCTCGGGAGACGGTATAATGGGTATAGATTCGAGTCTTATACAAGCCTTAAGACTAATGGATATTATAGTTTTGAAAATAGTTATACAACGAGTATAACTAAACCAAGCCGTAATCAGAACCCGCATATCTCGGTTCTCACATAAATCGCCGAGATTTCTATAATTACTAGTCATAGCTTATACAGATACGTACATATCATCATATTATAGATATACACACGCGGTATATATCCTCTAATGTTTCGGCGGTACCTAGGTACATATATATATGCTATATGGGCATATAGCTGTACATACATCTATTCGGCCCGCTAAAACCTACACACGCACATATACATATATATATTCATGTCATGCGGATATATTATTTCCCTCGCTTCTTTTGAGTCAGAGAAGTGAATAGAACGAGACACACGGGACTCGTAGTAACCTATTGTGATGGATAGCCGTGCGCGATGAACGGGTTTACAGTACGGGGGTCGGACCCCGTGTGCCCGTGTGCCCTCGTGCGATATTTGGTCTAAGAAGCGCGGGGGTGTAGGGACGAAGGGAGATGGTTAATACGGGCGTAGGACGGTTCGTAGTCGCGGGGTAGGCTAGCGCGCGCACCTTTTGCGAAATCCTTTACTCATTGGAGGGGATACACGTGCCGCACATTCGTTATCATGATTATTACCATGGATCGGTGTGAGGCGAGGGGAAGCATCGCTGCAGGAAAGGCGAAACGGCCGCCGTTCGGTACCCCGTAAATGTATATAGGTATATACCTATATAATATATAGTATATAGTATATACGTTGCCTACCTCCTACTGTATAAGAATTTACACGAGGATATCGGAAACATCGCGTGTTTTCATCAGTCGCCCGCAAGCCTTTGAACGGTGCAGTGCGCTCTCTTAAACTAAGCTATAACCCGACCTCTCAAAGCTGTAGAAAATTTTTTTTTTCTACATAGCTCCGTTACTTTTCCATTAACTTATATATATATATATATAGTATATACACAAGTCTGTATACCACCTAAGGCGTAAAACTATTATTCAAACGGTATACGCATTGTCGTACACGTGTGTAAAGAAAGAAAAAAAAGGGAGCGAAAAACTTTCGTTTTTTTTTTATTTTTCGTTTTTTTTTTCTAAATAATATTTCGTCGTTGTAATCGGCAAGCCGAGATAGTCTGACTAATGTATTAGCATTTTTCTTCTCAATATAATATACAGTGGATCAGTTTATAATATCGGTTCCCTCATGAATTTGATAATATAATTTATATAATATTTGTAGATTTAATCAAAAAAAAAAATAATAACTCACAAGTCTGGTTGAATAAATTCTATAAGCAATATTTTCTATAAGCATTGGGGGACAAGTCCGAATTTCTATACCATACATATCAGTTTCATATACCTCGATCCACGCTGTATATAAATAAATTAAAAACGATAAAAAACACCAACGTTGTAAAATCGATCAGCTGCTAAGTGTATCCAAAGTGTTTTTCATCCTACCGCATATAGTATAAATATCTATTATATACGACTGTATATAGGGGTAGTGTGGAGAAGAGTGGTGGATTTTCAAGAACTTTCTATACGCACGTATACAAGGGTATGTATCTTATTTTACGGTTCTTATAATGATGCGAGAATTTTTATCTATGATTTGTACACAAGTGCATAGGGTAGTATTCCCTGTATAACATTGTATCATAAAATCTGATAATCGTGCCTTTGTCTCGATCCCCTTACATTTCTATATACCTTCGCTATATGGCCGCATGTGATACACTATGATCTTTAAATAGTATATTATAATGCACTTGCAATCTTCGATTAAGAAATTCGCTACACTATACGCACCGTGTGTACATATACAAGTACTTATAATATAGCATAAAGTAGGGGGATATACATACGTTAGTCATCACCTTATCGCCACGTGTGGCCCATATTACCTCGCTCTCCTCCCCACCCACCGCGCTCAACTCTCTCTCTCTCTCTCTTTTTCTCGCTCGCTCGCTAGTCTATACTCATTGTACGTGATGTGTGTAGATAATCATTGCATGTGTGTATATATATATATATATATATACATGTATAGTTACGTATACTTATCTATTTAGGTGTATATATATAGAGTACAGATAGAAGGAAGCCTTCCTAGACACGGGGTTATAATTTGCGATAAAAATCGCCACGATGATATAGTGTGATGTATCATATTTTTTTTTTTATTATAAATTGTGCGGGCGATAACGTTTCGGGAAGAACGTGTATATGATATATACATAACGCGCGTGTAAATTAAATTAAATTTCTCAATCAATATATCCGATCACTGCATCGTATCGAATCCGTTCAATGATCAATTATCGCTATGAGGGATATGATTGTCGGTTAAAAGTTTTTTTTTTTTCTGAAGGGATAAAGGGACGAGCAATTTAGTCCTGTATATAAACCCGATCTACCTATACCTACCTATCATATCTACGATGTCGCGCGCGGGGACGACGCTAAAACTCTCAGGGCATCGAACTTGCGAGCCACGTGCGCGCGAGAGCTAGGGCGAGGAACCCGCGACTTTGTGCGTTAAAGCGTTGGCGTCGCTAAGAGAGGAAGAGAAACCGAATATATAGGAGAGGCAGGAGGCCCGAGGAACGAGGGGGGAGGGGAGGAGGGGGGAGGGGAGGGAGGAGAAAAAAGGGCGAGCAAGAGTCGCACGTGGCATCCGCGCGAAATCCATACGACGGTTTATATATACACATCACATCTATATAGTAGAATGTGTTACATACCTACATAGTATAACGAATTCGAGAGAAAACTCCCGATTCAAAGAGAGCTTATTGGGTGTATATAGAGGTGCGTATTGGTCCAAGCGATTGGCCGAATAGCTTAGATAGGTATATAGCATAAAGACGAAGATTAAATAACTATCGCGTTCGCGTATGTATCACGGATATCTCCGAGAAACTCTTTTTCATACATGTATACTAACGCACGCACGCATAGTATACACCTACGTGTATACGTATATAGTATAATACGTTCATGTATGACTCTTTCGATATACCGCGTACACGCATAGTAGAATTAATCTACTTCCGACTATTTGACTATATCATTATGTTACTCTCCTATTATATACGCGCGTATATAATATATATATATTATATCCCGTTGTGTTCGCGCGTTACGCGTTTTTCTTTATCCATATTAATTCATTTAATCTGATATTACGTTTTTCGTCTCCCCTATAATCCCATTTTTTTCTCTCATTAATATATATCTCGACTTCGCGTATAAATTATATATAGTACCTATATACGATTTACGTCCGCAATATCGGGAGCTATCTAGCCTGTTGATTCAAGCCTTTTTTATTTTTTATTTTTCGCGCGTCATGCCTATATAGCTTCTGATCTTCACGACGACGTCGCGATATATCCTAGCGTAAAAGTATATACTTTTTATTGTATTCCATACAGAATTCCGCGCGACGAGGTTTGTTCTATATTAGGGGATATATAAACGCGCAATGATAAAAAAAAATCGTGAATTGACTGTCATTTTTATTTTTCTATAATATAATCTATGTATAATATATTGTTATATACGACGAGGGAAATATTTCCGGTCTTTATTCTCACGACCGCGAGGGGCAGGGTTGGGGAGGGGGGGGGGGAAGGGGTTGGGTTTGTCTCGTTAATAAATATAGAAAAGCTGGAAATCGTTAACGTTAACGTCAAACACGTGCGTCTATATATCTATATATATTACTAAATGGAACCATATACCTCGAATTTTCTATAAATATATATATACACCTATGTATATATGATATATCAGACCAGTCCGCACGGGTATAATTGTAAATGATCGTAGTCGCACCTAATTCATCCGTTCAATCGATTATACCTTTTTATAGAATACGTGCATATATCCTATATACATGTTATAATTTTCTAGAAAGTATATAATATATAAAAAGGCGCATAAGGCAAAGCCCGCCAGCTTTAATTGGCTCATCGTGATATAGTCCTTCTATACTATAGCTCACGCAGAAAACACGAAAGGCTTCCGTTTCGTTACGTGATGAAAAAGAAATGCATGTCTCGCACGGTATATAATATATACCTACGTATAGGTCATATACACGTGGTATATATTACTATATAGTATAACGGAAAAGATATACCTAAGTTTCTTATGTATTATAGGTATATACACACTATATACCGCGCGTAAGGGCGATCAGAGAGCGTATCGCTTCTCACATTCAGATTTTCACCGTGCGAAAAACCGCATATTATGCGCAAGTTATACATAGCGTATCCGAAAATTTTTTACTATTAACGTATAACGGGACGAAAGAGTATAATAACACGTATAGTATAGGTACTGATCAAAAAGGTAAAGGTAAAGGTGTAAAGGCAAAGGCCGGACGCTACGCTCGCGCGATATTCTGCACGTGTCCCAGCGATCCGCAGGGTTCAAGGCCGCGCGGTTTTCATCCCCCCGCAACTCCGCAGAAAATAACCCCTACTTCTCTCTCCCCCCCCACCCTCTCTCTCTCTCTCTCTTTCCGCTCTTCGTTCGTCGGTCCCTCCTAAAATCCCCTTGCGGGCAACGAGGAAGAAGGAACGTCAACCCTCTTGCGCGCTCTTCCCGAAATTCAACCCGGAACTACCCTCGAGGCAATCGTTTACTAGTCCCGCTCGTATATACTATACCTACCCCTACCTCCCCCCCACCCGAGGCTAAAATTTCTCTATAATAATGTTTAATATTTAAATATATCGTCTAATTTAATTTTTCTTCTTTTCTTTCTTCCTTTTTACAGATATCATTAATATTATAGTTATAATATAATGGCTCCAACGATTTGTCTGGCTGAATTAACAGCGAACGATGGTGATGGTAATAAGAACTGCAATAGGACGAGTTCCAATTACACGAGACATCGTCAACGTAACGTAAATAATAGCAACGTTATAACGAAGGAAGTAAAACAGCGACGTGTTGAACTCAAGAGAATCTTCGTCGGGAGGAATGCGACGGCACATCATCTGCAGGATCACGTTGTTCATTCTTTAACACCGCCAGCAAGCCCGATCTGGGAACAACAACCCACCTGTCCGACTAACAACTCGTTTTTATTACACAATAGAAATTCCATTTCTTATTCAAATAACGTCGACGAATCGAATGAATCCGGAAATCTAAACTGCAATCAACGTTTGCGGGCGATTTTGGCACGGCGTGAAGGTATATTAAAAAATATGTATTACAAACAGTCCGAAAAATTTCAACTTTTGCGTGTGCAAAGTTCCCCCTTCTCGCACTAGTGCGCGAAGCAATGACTTTTCACACCTCGTTTGAAAAACAGGTTTATTGTCTCAACATTTATCCGATCGTTAACGCATATTATTTCCCGTTTCAGGTCTACTCGACATCGTAGCTCGTACTATGGCTCTGGTACGTCGTAGTCACATGTTGCAAAAACGTGTTAACGCTCTTAGATATGAAACTCGGGAGTTTATACGTTCGGTATTAAACAATCCTGAGAATAATAAAGCTGGTAAAGAATTAATTGATGTTAAATCACGGGGTATATTATCGATGGACGTATCTTCTTCCTCGTCTTCTTATTTCGGAGTAATATCGTCGAGACCGATAACACCTCCGCCTACACCCGACTCGTCAACCGAATATATTCACATAAATGATTCTGACGATTCTCTTCAATCTAATTCGTCTGATTATACAATATCGGAGGATAATTCCGATCGTAATATCAATACCTCGGATGGGGAAGAAGTTGATCAGGATCCTATGGTTTCAAGCTCTTAATTAATTAAATTCACAATTCTATATCTTCATATCTACTCGAAGAAATTATCCGGGTTTTATATCATTCATCTCATAACATTTTGTCATTTATTATAATTATTAGTATGATTTTTTTTTTTTTTCTTATTTTTTTGAGTAAGACGAAAAAAAAGAAATATAAATCATATATATACTATAATATATTATTATGGTCTCGCCGGCGAGTATATATATATATATATATATATATATGTAGTAAATGAGCGTAATATTATTATTATTATATTGAACGCAATTTTTAATTCTATAAATTCAATTATCTAATTTTTTTTCGAAATACAACACATATTATATATACATATACCTATGTATGTATAGTATATATATGTGTATCATTTTTTAACATCATTACTATTGTAATCGAATTTTTCATACACCTATCAATTGTATTACTTCAAAATCCCTAATCTATACACTTATATATATATATATATATATATATTATAAATTTAATTATACAGTGATATATACAAAGTTCGCGTGCTCACGTAAAGATATTTATATATATGTAGAGTATATGTATAGGGGATATACGAGAAGAAAAACCTCCGAGCGATAACGTTTCATTTAATTTCATTTTATTTCATTCTCATTATCATCTTATTGCAACATTATGATAATGTAAATATAATATAACAAGCATTGTATTTTTTATTTATTTTTTATTTTGCATTTTTTTTTCTTCTTATTTTCTTATTTTCTTATTTCAAACATAGGAAACTATACCTCTAATCGCAGTTCTCTATATGCTATAGATAATTTAATTAAGGTTTGCAATAGCGATTGTATAATTATTTTATAATTAGTAATAACTATATGTGGTAGAATCAATCGCGCGATTGGTTTGATCGATATATATATACCTATACTATTATGCAAGATTATAATAGATATTACGTATTTCTTTTTCCTCTATGGGGGGGGAAAAAATTTTCTAAACTGAATACACCTCTATACCATAATATATATATATATATCAAATGCAAATAATAGCAATTTTAGACTCTGTAAACTTATATTATACTATAACTACCTACTATATTATAATATTATTCGAATTCTTATTATGTGATCGTGCGATAATCATGATGGTATTTATTAGTAATTAAGATCATTAATATTAATATTAATATTAATATTATACGCCTATAACTTAGTATAATAAATCTAACATATTATTTCTCGTTCGCACTCGAATCAGATATATTGTGATATAAATTAATCGGGAAGTGATTATTGCCGATACACTGATACATAGATATACTGTACTAGTATAGTTTCTTTTTTTCTTTTCTTTTTCTTCATTAAATTATATTTCACTGAATTTTTAACTGCCAGAAAATTAATACTATATCAATTTCTATGAATTTAATAGTCTGTAGGCCTCTTAGGGCTTATTAGAAATTATACTAGAAGACTAGAGTCCGTAATGAAAAAACATATTGAAATTATAATTGCTAAACAATGATATGCTCAAAAATTGAAATCTGTATATTTGTATACGTTGATCTACTATTTGTTCGTTAAATTATTGCGTGCCAATCTTCTGGTCTATGAGACACGATGATATCTTTTTCAGACTCGATCTTAGAAATTTTGAAAAAATTAAGAGAAAAAAAAACAATTTTCAAAGTGGAGATTATTAAGGCCTGTAATGAGTGAGGAATATATGATATTTGGGAATTTAATATTAACTAATAGTCAAACTATATTATTATAGCTGCCAGCATATCAGCCTTGCTTATTCTTAGCTTTTTATTAATTAATCTTCTAGAGAATATCATGTATGTAGAGTTATAACTGATCGGTGTTCAATTAACTGAAATTATATACAAAAATCAAATCTGATCAATCGTTACGACAAGAATACAAAAAAAAAAAAAAACTGAAATTATTTTTAATATATTATTTAAATTTATAAGCTCTCAGGATCTGATAGTGAAGTTTATTATATTATTATATACTAATAATAATACTATAAATCCCCTATGACGAATTTCGTGATAATATTTTGCAATAAGATTTATGTTAATCTTGTTAAAAAATTTGTGTTTTTAAATAAATTGCACCAGGTGGTGATAAGGCGTGATGCAATAAAAAAAAAATAAAAAAATGCTTTTTGGCATTTACAATATTATAATATTAATACTATATGTAATAATAATTATTTGTGTAAAAACGATTAACACGAGTGCACGAGGAAAAATATATACTATACAATATGAGAGTAGTCACTAGTTTGTATGATAAATTGAAATTGTTTCGATTTATTCAAATTTTTTCTTTTCTAATATCCTCGTTATAATTTATTTATTTATTTATCATCATTTACTTTTTTTTATTCTTTTTCTTTTCACTCTTCGCGTTCTCATCACCTTAATAGTATTACTATATTATAATAACTATTACACATACTACTATGTTATTATTGAAAGATACATATTATATAAGTTTAAATTAGTAATCTATAAATATAAACACAATTATAAGATAGAGGGGTAAAGATTAAAAAAATATTTCACCAAAAAAAAAAGAGAAAAGGCATTATTTCAATAGATTTGAGTAAACTTTCCAAAGAAATACTTCTCTAGTCTCCCTATATACAAATATGTGTTCCATATTATATTAATATAATAATTCGTCTATACTTTATTCCAATGTTTGGAATATATTTATCCATATGCAATTTTTAAATGAGATTAATGCGCCTCGGGGGAATGAGAAAATAGTACAACGAGAACCCAGAAGTGTAGGAATACCTGCGGAAGATCAAAACAAATACAATATCTGATTAATGGTCGATAAATATCGAGCCATACTTGAACTCTGACCAATACTGACCATGTAAACAAACACCAGGATCCTCGCGAGAGGATAACGTCTTAGGAATACGCCAGTGCGAACGCTCACAGCGTCTAAAGACGAGTAGGCTCTTTTAACTCGCCTAGCAACTCCAGTGTCGAATGGTGTTTCTAGTAAAAAGGCCGGTACTTGTGCCTTGGCGTCGTCAGTATCATTGCTTTGTTCATAGGCGACGTTCTTTCTCATGTTTCCGATAATGTCTTTATGCTGATGCTGAAAATAATTGAATAAAATATTATTAACAATTATTTTTCAATCAACAGATAGGAGATAACGGATCGTATTTTCTTGGCTTTATGGGATGACCACCTCGATTTTCTCAAGCTGTAATCGCAGGGCGTTTCTCTCTGTGGTCAGACTTTCAAGAGCCTGTTGTTTCAGGACCAGAGTCTGAGTGAGGGCCGATAATCTGGACTCTACCTCGCTGCTGGGGGTAGAAGCGGCGGATAGTTGAGACCTAAGTCTCGATATTTCGGACTCTTGCTTCTGCAGTTTTGAAGCAAGCGCGTTTCGTTGATGGGATAGTTCTTCCTGGAGAGATCTGACTTCCTGGAAATAGGGAAAAGCGTTATCAACGGCGCAGTAAATTATCTATAAATTTTCGACAGTCGTTTCCCTCAATTCGAACGCCAATAAAATTCTCAAACACCTCGGAATGATGTCGCGAATCCTCTTCCAAGGCCAAACGACGATTTCTCTCAGAGGCAATAGCCTCCTGAGCTTGGGAAGCCGCCAGGGCACCTTCCTGCCTGCTTTGTTCCAATCTGGCATCTGCGCTGATCAATTCTTCCCTGGCTAATCTTAGCTGATCGCAATGCTGCTGGTTCTCCTCCCTCAGAGAATCGCGTTCTTGCCTGTAATTACGTTTCCCAATTGTTATCCGTTCGTTAATAGATTATATTTAATGATAATCAGCGTCTTTGATACCTAAGCTGATTCAATTCCATCAAAGTAGCGTCGTCCAAGCCTGTAGTAGCGTTTCCTCTCAATTCAGCAATCAGCTTTTCTTTATCCTGCAGGGTTTTCAATGCCCTAGCTCTGTGCTGCTCCAATTCAGACCTCGTCAAGTTGAGTTCCGATCTATTTCTATCTAAGGCAGCGTGTGTCTCTGTTAATTTTTTGGTCAATTCGATTTTCTCAGACTCTAAAGCGGCCCAATTTTCCTTCAACAAATTGATCTCCTTTTGATGATCGGTCTGCTGTTTATCCAGCAGTTCGTCCTTCTCCTCTAAATCCTTTTGCGCCGACTTGAGATGATTTCTCAAATCTGTATCCCTAGAAGATTTGACCAAACGCTCGGCTTCTGACTTCTGATTGTTGAACTTGTGCTCGTAATCGCGCTGCAGCATCGCCAGGCGATTATGTAACTCGTTGCATTCTGCGTATAAATGGGTATGAAATTAAAAAACAAGGTAAGAATAAAACTGGATAACAAATTAGGATGTATATAGGTAATATCTAAAAGGAAAATTACCGCTCTCAGAGGACTTTGCCCTGTACGATATTATGTTAATATCATTTTTTAGAGCCTCGATCTCGTTTCTCATGATAGAGTTCTGAGTCTGGAGATCCAGACTGGTATCTATCTCTCCGTTACCCTGGGGATCCGTCGAATACGCTTCGAACAAATCTACAGAAGTGTGAGAGAGAACTGGACTGATTTGCCCGCTCCTTAGGGATATCTCTGATATTGAATCTGTGTTATCAGTCGGAGGCTCGACGCATATTGACAAAGGAGTTGCGGGGCATGTTGGAGGCTCGGTTCTTTGTAATTTTGTTGGTGTTTCGGTAGGGGTGTTTAAAAATTTGATTAATTCATCTTCTTGATTAGCTTTGGACTTCAATGGCGATAGAGAGCCGAGATTTGGCGTCGAACGAACCTGGGGAACTCTGGAAACAGACGATCGGCTTAATAATTATGGTTTTGTTAATTGAAAAAAAAAAACAAAAAAATGGTACGATCGTTCTGATGGATATTGGGATTGTTTGATGATGCGGCAAATGGTGAAATAAATTTCGGGAGAGAAACTAGTATGTTGTGAATATCTTACGGGCGAGGTGGAACCCACGTCACCTCCGTTAGCACGGATTGTGATTCGATTTCTTGTTTCTCTTTGCTCAATACCGCCGCGGTATTTTGATCGATTTTGTTTAATAGAGTCTCCGCCTTTCCTGCGAGACCCGAGAGCCAGGCCATCCTTGATTTTATTATATTTTATTGTATTTTATACGATTTGTTGTTGGGAAATTTTCTACGATATGTAGTTCGAAGGTGAGGTTATGTTTGACTATTTTATTAAGGTTGTAATGACACGCGGGTTGCATACTTGTAAACCGACGTTATCGGCAGAGAATAGTTCGACAATGCCACCGCGAGATGGCGATACCTACTGACACCCCGCTGTACAACTTACCGACAAGGAGCACTGACCTAGGGTAATAACACCTGTCACTGGGTCAGTGACCTCAGTGGCCCTCGTGGCGTCGATGAGTACGCATGGGGTGCGTTAACGAGGCTCGATAAAAATATTCCGAACGCAGTGATATTATAACACTTGTTCTTCTTTGTAAAATTGACTGTATTAGGTAGAATCTTATTGTAATACGGACGTAGTTTAGTTTATTATAACCTCCTAGGCTAGGAAGCAAATAAAGATACTCGGACAATTTATATTTGAAATTTATTTTTTAAAATCAATTACAATTCGCTAATTCTACATACATACATTTGACCATGAATACGATTGTATCAATGCTGCAGCAATAAATTCTCAAATATATGAATAATCAATTGCTTTGTTATTTTCTACTTTTTCCTCCCTGCGATTATCCATTTAAAATAAGAACAGTAGGGAATTTTAGATTTAATGCATTTTCAGCTACTTGAAAATTTGCGAACACCTCCTCGAGTCAGATGTTCTCCTGATACCAGGAGCAATTTTCGACTTAGAATTTCTTTAACTCTAAAAATCGCTAGTATTAATTAAATGTAAGACGTGCATGAGGACACGTATGCATGCCTATATGAATACACTATGATTCCTTCCCCCTCCAAAAATTTCAGCACACCTCCTCGGGTCAGATGTTCTCCTGATACCAGGAGAAATTTTCGACTTAAAATTTCATCAACTCCAGAAATCGCTAGTAATAATTAAATATAAGACGTGCATGAGGACACGTATGCATGCCTATATCAATACACTATGATTCTTTCCCACTCCAAAATTTCAGCACACCTCCTCGGATCAGATGTTCTCCTGATACCAGGAGCAATTTTCGACAAAATTGTTCGATTTTTAGAGTTATAGAAATTTTAAGTCGAAAATTACTCCTGGTATCAGGAGAACATCTGGTCCGAGGAGGTGTTCTAAAATTTTTGGAGGGGAAAGGAGTATAGTGTATTGATATAGGCATGCATACGCTGCTTAGGAGTGATTCTTCTGGCAGTTGATACCTTTTTTCGGAGTGATTTTTCTGGCAGTTGATACCTTTTTTCGGAGTGATTTTTCTGGCAGTTGATACCTTTTTTTTTAAGAAGTCAATTTTCTGGCAGTTGATACCTCATGGTGTCAAAAACGACTCCTTGAAAAAGGTATCAACTGCCAGAAAAATCACTCCGAAAAAAGGTATCAACTGCCAGAAAAATCACTCCGAAAAAAAGGTATCAACTGCCAGAAAAATCACTCCGAAGCAGCGTATGCATGCCTATATCAATACACTATGATTCCTTCCCCCTTCAAAAATTTCAGCACACCTCCTCGGGTCAGATGTTCTCCTGATACCAGGAGAAATTTTCGACTTAAAATTTCATCAACTCCAGAAATCGCTAGTATTAATTAAATGTAAGACGTGCATGAGGACACGTATGCATGCTTATATCAATACACTATGATTCGTTCCCCCTCCAAAAATTTCAGCACACCTCCTCGGATCAGATGTTCTCCTGATACCAGGAGCAATTTTCGACAAAATTGTTCGATTTTTAGAGTTATAGAAATTTTAAGTCGAAAATTGCTCCTGGTATCAGGAGAATATCTGGTCCGAGGAGGTGTTCTAAAATTTTTGGAGGGGGAAAGGAGTATAGTGTATTGATATAAGCATGCATATGCTGCTTAGGAGTGATTTTTCTGGCAGTTGATACCTTTTTTTCGGAGTGATTTTTCTGGCAGTTGATACCTTTTTTCGGAGTGATTTTTCTGGCAGTTGATACCTTTTTTCGGAGTGATTTTTCTGGCAGTTGATACATTTTTCAAGGAGTCGTTTTTGACACCATGAGGTATCAACTGCCAGAAAATTGACTCCCTAAAAAAAAGGTATCAACTGCCAGAAAAATCACTCCGAAAAAAGGTATCAACTGCCAGAAAAATCACTCCGAAAAAAGGTATCAACTGCCAGAAAAATCACTCCGAAAAAAGGTATCAACTGCCAGAAAAATCACTCCGAAAAAAGGTATCAACTGCCAGAAAAATCACTCCTAAGCAGCGTATGCATGCCTATACCAATACACTATGATTCTTTCCCTCTCCAAAAATTTCAGCACACCTCCTCGGGTCAGATGTTCTCCTGATACCAGGAGCAATTTTCGACTTAGAATTTCTTTAACTCTAAAAATCGCTAGTATTAATTAAATGTAAGACGTGCATGAGGACACGTATGCATGCCTATATGAATACACTATGATTCCTTCCCCCTCCAAAAATTTCAGCACACCTCCTCGGGTCAGATGTTCTCCTGATACCAGGAGCAATTTTCGACTCAAAATTTCTTCAACTCTAAAAATCGCTAGTATTAATTAAATATAAGACGTGCATGAAGACACGTGTGCATGCCTATATTTCTCTCTGCCTATATCAATGAAAAAAGATTGAAATAAAAAAACAACAAATAATAACGACTAAAAGATAAGTAACTTGAAATTGAATTCAAATTGAATCCAAATTGAATCGAAAAGAGACTTAAGATAAATTTCCTATTTGAAATTAATAATCTTAGGGAGGGGAAAGTGGGAAATAACAAAGCAATTGATTATTCATATATTCAAAAATTTATTGCTGCAGTGATTGGTACAATCGTATTCATCGTCAAAGTCATGTAGAATTCGTAAATTGTAATTGATTCTTAAAAATAAATATCAAATATAAATGGTCCGAGTATCTTTATTTGCTTTCTGGCGTAGGAGGTTATCATAAACTAAACTACGTCCGTATTACAATAAGATTCTACCTAATACAGTCAATTTTACAAAGAAGAACGAGTGTTGTAATATCACTGCGTTCGGAACATTTGTATCGAGCCTCGTTAACGCACCCCATCCGTACTCATCGACGCCACGGGGGCCACTGAGGTCACTGACCCAGCGACAGCTGTTATTACCCTAGGTCAGTGCTCCTCGTTAGTAAGTAGAACGAGCGGGGTAATGGATGGTATCGCCATCTCGCGGTCACATCGCCGAACTCTTCTCTGCCGATAACGTCGTGTGCCGATAACATCGTGTGTCTGTAACGTCGGTATCCCTAAGCGTATGGCGTACCCATGTTTGCGGTAATATTATTTCGTCAATGCGACCACGAGATGGCGATACCATTCGCATTCCCATGTGTTAGCTTTAGCAGAACGAGACAACCTCCTCGTGTCTCGCTTCAAACCTTATAAAACAGAGAAATGTCTAGAGACACAAAACAAAGGACGATAATTTTACCAAAACACATAGCAAGGATCGAGAACAGATATTGACAAATATTTTCAACTCCACCCCGAAAATTAGTGCAATATAAAAATGGCTCTTTCAGCGGGTAAGCATACAATATTATACGAAACGGTATATTCATCACAACACGTGGTGTGACCGGCCGTAACCTCAACCTCCACCGTTACACCCGACCGATATTTATTTCACCCTTTTTTCAGAACTAAAACTGCGGTTAGAGAACGACGAGCCTTTACCGAAACGTTTGAAGCTCGCAGAAAACGCCTACTGTAGCACCGACTTTGCGGTCAATCGTAAACAAGACACGATATTGGAATGGCTCTGCACTCAATCGCACACCAACCTCGTAGTATGGAATTCTATAAAAATGTGTTTCAACTGCCAAGGCTTTAACGACCGTACTACTACCTCGTGCAGGACCAATACTCTAATGATAAACGCTCTGATAGATAGACTAAAGGACGTCCAAGTAGACGATCTCCACAACATACTAGACTTCTGCAATTCTGTTTTGCTCAATTCAGGAATGCAGCAATACTTTGCAACCAAAATAAACAAATTTGGTATATTATTGAAACACTATTTTCTCAGGCTAAAATCAGTCCGAGATAATAAGACGATAGACGCCAGCGTCACAGACGCTTACGTCCTTAACGGCGTAGAAAGTCTGGTAAAGATACAAAAACAAGTTACGGATAAAGACAAGGTTGCAGAAACCTTTTTAGATTATGTATTAATACCGCTATGCGCGATAATAGATCCTAACTGCGAGGATAATACTAATAGGATAGGTGCTGAGGCGCACAAATGTATGCAACAGATATTATTTGGCAAGGGAAGGTACGCCGAGTACAAAGAATATTTCAAGGCAAAGGGAGAAGAGGAGGGGGTTTTACCCGACAAACTTTTTAAAACTATATCCAAACAGGCGGTCACCCTCAGCTCTGGAGATTTCTCAAACGTGATGAACTACGTGTTTAGAGCCGCGGCTGGATCCTATAAAGCCGATGGCTCGCTGATAGACAGCCTCTTTAGAAGCTTTGTCAATTTTTCTGGAGATTTTAAAACCAATGTTTGCAATGGTCTGATTCAGTATCTAACTGATATTCCTCTTGAGTATGGAAACGAAGTCAATGATATCAGTCTTACTCAATTTTTGGCAAATTTAATCGACGAGACTTTGAAAAAGCAGGATTTTCGCAATGAAGAATATTCCCTCATTCGGAATATCACTGGCTTGAATCCTCTAATCTCGGAAATTAAATTCCAAACAATTTTCAAGAAGGTGTTATTGATGGACAGAAAATCGGAGGCTGAAGAACGGCCCTACGTTCAATTGATGATCTGCATTTTAGACGCTAGCTCAAGGCTGAGAAGAGAGCAGAAATTAATACCATGGCTGTTACTCGCCTTACACGAAGCCCTGGAAGAAACTGAAGACTTAAATTCATCGGTGACCCAAATATTGCCAAATGAATTCACAACAGAATTCAACCGATTTGCTAGCCGATTGAATAGCTCGCATATTGGACCCATAATGAGGTCTCTAACGTTTCATTTGAAGTCACATTGCGTCGAAGAATATGAAACAAAGTCTAAAAGTAAGATTCTATCGGAGGAAAACTGGAACGGGGAACAGTTTGATTAATAGTTAACTTTTTTTCAGACCACGTTTCTCTCATGGCCGAGTGTACCATCTCTCTATTGGTCGGGTTCCTCCAAGGGATTCAGATCCTCGATCAGACCATCCCGCTAACTACACAGCAAAGATTTTCCCGAATAAGTCTGGGCCAGCTTGGAGAGGTGCTCTCTTCTCTGGCTGGAAAAATCCTGGACAATGAACACAACGGGAGAATGATGGTCGTTTTATTCAGAGCTGTTTTGTCGTGGACAGAAATACGCAGCTTGCTTACCCACTACGTGCCCCCGTCTGGGGCTAGGGATATAAGTTTACCAATTTTAGACATTGAATTGAAACGGCTCATCCAAATGGTAGAAGATTCTGCGGATAAAGAGTGCACAAGAATCGTGGTAAATAATATCCCAAAGACAATGAATCGACTTTCATTCCTACCGGAGTTTAGAAATTTTCTTTAATTCCATTGATGCTTTCAGAATCGCTACCTGTTGAATGAAATAAAGATGAACAACGACCCGAGCAAGCCTGAGGGAAGACTGACCGGATTTATCGGCGAGCTTGAAGATTCTTGGACGATTATTCTCAAGGATTATCCAACTCTGGTTTCGTTACTAGATTACGATCAGCTATCGGAATTGGCTTCTTTCCTATTATCAGATATTATTGATAACGGAATTGAAAAGTGGCGAGAAACTTTACTGGAAGAGACTATTCAAGAGAATAAAAAATTCAGTATCGCTATACTCTGCGAGGCATTGATCAGTATCGGTGTGCTAATGAAAGGCAGTGCTTGTTCAGTCATCACTGCTCGTATTAATCCTGTGAGTGTGAAGAAACTGAACTCTTCATTTGAAACACGTATTATTCATGGATTAACTCCTTCTCTCTTTCAGACAAAAATACTGGAGGATGTAAGTGAAGACGCTGCTGTCCCAGCGCTAAATCACGAGGAGTTGATTAAAGACGTTGCGCAATGGGGAAATTTGAGCGAAAAGGATTCTGCGACGATTGAAAAATTGCTAGAAACTTTGTTCGTCATTCCTTTGTGCTACCTCACCGTCCCACTTAGGACAATGGCCTTTGTTACAATCTATGTGATGGTCAGGGAGCTTGATAAAGATAAAGGGATTAAAAACATCTGCGAGAAAATATTATTTGGTAAAATGGTTACAAGATTTTCAAAGCTTACTAATTGTTCAGTGTAATCGATTTGCGTAATTTGGTATTGGTATATTTTGCAGATATTCTTGAACTCGGATCACTGACCGTTTTCGATTTCATCGAACCAGAGTCGTTGAGGCCTTATCTTGAAGAAAGTCAAGTACTTAGGAAAGCATTTACCATGTCTTTCCGCAACGCGAAACTCTCCACGGTTTCGAATCATTTAGAAAGCCTTAAAAGCTGTCCGGTCGAGTCGATCCCCGCAGTATTATCGTGCATAGAAAATTTGAAAGGGAAAATAAACACCGAGCAAAAAGTGGCGCTTGGTAAATTGGAGAAGAAACTGGCTAAGAGCATTATTAGCGAAGATAAAAATAACTCGAACTCTGTTCGCAAGATTCAGAGCCTTAGAGCCGCTCTTAGAGTTGCAATCGGAAATGACAATACTGTTAAAAGCAAACTTAAAAATTCTATCATATCGACGCTCAAGTCGACGTTCGGGGTACGCGACTTCTTGTCTTTAGATAAACCTCGTTGACTAGCGCCATACGCTTCGACTAATTACATTTCATGACTGTTTGTTGTCTACAGAACCCAGAAGACGATGAAAATGATGAGAACTTGAATGGTAGGAAAGGCGAACTGATTGAAGAAGGCCTCGAATTAGCGGCAATGACTTTTCAGCATCGAACACGTTTTGATATGTCTGAAGCGCTCATCTCAGATATATGGGCAGTGGTTTTGAAACGCAGAGGAACCAAAATACTGAAGCCGTTAGTCGAAGCGACTGGATCAAATCTGTTCAACACGATTTTGAAAGACTTGCACAGTCAGACGGTGCGCTTGACTTTGATTTATTGCACAACGAGGCTGGTATTCTAGCTAGAAAATAAAAAGTACCAATTATTTCATGTCGTTCCAGGAAATAGAACTGCGCAAAGACGATGTGGACAAGCTGCGGATTACCCTCGACATTTGGAACTGCATATTCGAATGCGATATGGGTACACCGAAGAACAAATCCCGGCTAAAAGCCACCCAAAAACTGCTTCTATCTCTCTCGATGGTCGATGTGAACGCAGGACATTGGCCTGATCTGATAAAACTCCTGATTACACTGGTGTTGGCAAAGCACTTTCAGCCACCAGGTGAATACTTGGATCTTATAATAACGACTGCGTCCAGATCTCTGAGGGAAGGCAGCCTGCTGGTATACAACGAAGTTTTGGTCCTATGTCTTGCTCTGCTGAAATCTCGACTCGCAATGATGACCGACAGACTCCCAATGTTTCTGGAATTGTACAGACTAGCAATATCCAAGGTCGCGCATAAGGCGAAGGACGAAAACACAATGGACATAGATCAGCTGACTCTGTGTGCTTCAAACATTGAAAAGTAGGTCTGATTGGACCCGTTGATACGTTTTTCACTTTGTAAACAGGAGATTAACCCATTTTGTATATGCATTTCGTTTTCAGAGTCACTATGGCGTTGGTGAAACAGAAAAACGATGTTCGCAGAGTGAGCCCTTGCGTGATTGATTATTTGATAACTGAGTTCGCCGAACACGACTTGCAGAGTGTGCTAAAAGTAATAATCCCGCTTTTGATGTCGATGTGGTTTTTATTCAACTGTTCAATTAACACGTCTGTGATTAATATCGTCTCATATTTTCGTTCACAGGAGTCATTCGAGAATTGTTTAAACAGTTTACTGAGCATTTGCGATTCTTACGGCGTCTCGTTCCTCTCGAGAGCCTTGGCTACTTCAAAACGTGAGATATTCAAGACGGTGCTTGAAGATTACAAAAAGTTCCACAGGTTCACCGGCAAGATTTAAAAAACTTAGACAAAGAGATACTATATGATTAATATTGAGTTAAGTGTAAAAGAAAATAAAATATCGTTTATTTTTTAATCAATTCCAGTGCGTATTAACTTCTTTAGTAATTCAAATTCCATCCTGAATCCTAATGATCATCCAGAGTATGATTCTTCAGAGTTGTTGTATCGCAGGAGTCGTCCAGATCCCTAGTAGTCTTGAAAATTCTTACATCGTTGATCCGCTCTCTCTCTCTCTCTCTCTATCTCACACTTCTGTAACGAAAGACAAATGTTAATGAATTGTGAATAGTTTCGATAGCGCAGGCATGTAAGGGTGGATATATAAGTTTACTGTCGGATAGGAACGAACGTGTTGAAAACTTTATGAAGAAATATCTGAGCTTTGAATTAACGGATATAGGTATCATTGAGTATGAATGAGTATGTAGGTGTTAATGAATCGAGTCTTTGAAGTTTTCATATATTGAGTATATAGTATGTTTTAATGATGTGATTCCATAATATGTAAATATGCACAAGTATAGTATAGGTATATTGTTATTATAATAAAAGTAGTGTTACAGTGTGTGTGAGAGATACGATAGATAAGTTTCATAATAATCGTTTGTTTTTTTTTTTATGTTTTTTTTTCTTTTTTATATATATATTTACTAACTTAAAATAAATTCTAAATAATATGCTAAATTACTAAATAATCGCTAGCGACTCTTCTATATATTGCAGTAGTCTAGCGTGTCTTTTTACTATAGCGGCGCGCAGTCGGATAATAACTTTTTTTTGTCCTCAAAAATTCTATAATATTATTTTATATCATTTATGATTTTTTAATTATTCAATCGCTCCTCCGTTATTGTTACTTTTTTTTTCTCTCTCTCTTTCTCTCTTTTTACTCTTTATCCTTTATATTCGAGCGATATCTTTCGATCATATCATATCATATATCATATATCATATCATATCATATCAGTTATTCATTCATTTTTTATAAGACATACTATTAATATTTCTATCATACATTAAGTTTCCAGGACTGCAGCAGCGTAAACTAATATTGATTGATCCAAGCTCCTCTTTTTTTTTTTCATTTTTCTTTTCTATAATAATTATATTATCAGAATACTCTTTACGTCTTCTATATATGTATAATATCTGTGTTCATCATCTTTTAATAATAGAATAGAGAAAAATAAAAATTAAACAAAAATAAAAATACTATTTTTTTTTTAGTTAATGCGAGCCAAACAAGCGACGAGCAAATACTTTATTTTCAAAACTTGGAATATAGTATAATATAAGGAAAAGAAAATAAAAGAAAAGAAAAGAAAAGAAAGAAGAGAATTTAAAATATCCAATCTATCGTTTAACGATATGATTTTTCCACAACAACGTTTCCAAGTTTCTTATCAGAAATTAAGTATAAGCTTTTTGGAGCCGAAGCTTAAACGAGGAGATAATAAAAGCAAGCGGATAATAGGCATTAAGGCAGACTGACGAGCGCTAAATATTTCTTAATTATATTAAACGAGTAACAGGGGGGGGCCTGTGGGGGCATGGGGGTCGGCTTCGTTGGGTCTGGAGCGGAAGAATAATATAACATGTGTGTGTGTGCGTGTGTGAGATGACGTATATAATATGTTTGTGAGAGGATTGTGAAATTTCCCATTGTGTTCAGAGTGTGAGCGTAGTAGTTTTGTGATTATTGTGTAAACTATAAATTAATGTCTAATACGGCGCGGCGGCGGGGGGAGGGAGATATATAGAACGATAGAAGAGACATACATATACATATGGTAGCGATAGAAGAAAAGTAGAAGAAAAAAAAAAAAAAAAAAACCATAGTACATTACAAGTATCGCAGATAGAAAGTTATTAGAAAATTGAAAAAAAAAAAAACATTAAAATAAAATAAAATATTGCAAAATATATAAATATAGTCTCTTCGATACAGGATGGAGTATTTTATTTTTATTTTTTTTTTTTTTCTTTCTTCTCCTTGTTCTTCATCATCGTCATTTAGTTCGTACTCATCAAGGTTGCTTTCTTTTACTCGACTATTTTATTTTAAATTTCATTGAATTAATATTCTTGTTTTTTTTTTGTTCTTCTTTTTATTAATATTATTATTTTCTTTTTTTTTTTCTCTTTTTTTTTTTTTAGTGTGAATATGGTGGTACATTTTTTTTTTGGTAGTTGGGTGCGCAGGGCTGCTAGGCACAGATAATTGACTCGCAAATAACTCTTCAAACAACGATAGAGCATACGACACATAGTATGATATACATATTATTTGTTTTTTTTTTTTTTTTGTTTTTTTCGCTTTTGCTTATTTTTTTTTTGCTTTTTTTTGACTTTTTTCGTTTTTTCTCTCTTTCATCTTTATAATTAACGATATCAATCTGTTTGCGTATCGTACGTGTAGTATGTGTGGGTGTATGCGTATGTGTGTATTTCTAAATTTGTGTACGACGGTAATTTCTATATTTAGGTATCTAGTTATTATATCATTTAAATACAATTATGTATTGTGTGTGTGTGTGTATTTTTTTCTTTTTCTTTTTCTTTTTCCTTCCTTCATCCCCCATTTATACGCTGTGATCTCGATCAGATTAATAATACAGACTGGGCTAATACTAGGAATGAATGCGAATTTATGAATTACACCTTTTCTTCTTTTTCCTTTTTTTCCCATTTTTGTCTATTAGCATAGGCAATGATATCTTTATCTTTATCTTTATCTTTTTCTCTACTTATATTTTATATACTATTATTATATATTTAGTATAATATAATATAATATAATAATAATAATAATAATAATAATATAAAGTTTTTTCTTTCTAAGATTATAATATGACAATTTAAATTTCAAAATAGAATAACATACACAGTATAAAGAGAAGACGAAGAACAAAAAGAAAGAAAAAAGAAGAATGAAATAGTAATGAAAGAATGGAGAAAAAAAAAACAATTAATAATAATAACGATAATAATATAAATAAATAAACAAGAAATTATCGTTATTCAATGTTACAATCAGTATTACAGCGTATTTTCTGTCGTACATAAGAAATAGAGAGCCAATTTTGACCTACTACTTATAGACTAAACGCTACTAGGTCGTCGAGTATACATAAATAAGTTTTTTTTTTTTCTTTTTTTTCTTTTTCTTTTAAACCAGCTGCTACAATCAGCTTAAACTTTTCACGCTAATTTATAGTAATGATATAAATACGACCGCTGATCCATTTCATATTAGATACATATATTATATATATAGTATATTATTCAACTAATCCCTACGCCTCTATACAACACAATGCCGTTATCACACATAATCGTCGACAGAGGTTTTTCTTTTTTATTTTTTTTTCTTCAGTCTGGGCGATGGGTGGTCTTTTTTCTTTTATATTTTTACCGAAATCTCTAATATAGCATTGCCGTTCGGTGTGTATTATTCTCTCAAAAAAAACAAACAAAAAAAAAAAAAAACACAGCACTAGGGGGATCGTCGTCGAGTGTGCTTTCGGGGTCTATAAGTTTTTACGCAAACAAAATGTGTCTTTCTTTTTCCTTTTTTTTTCTGTTCTCTTTCTTTCAAGTATATTGTGTAGTATAATACGTGTAATAATGTATCTCTTGTGTATATTAATATATAGAGTATATTATGTGTACGTAACGTATACAATCAACAAATCTTATTACATCTAAAGTTTTGTCTTTTGACGCAGCGATGGGAAGACGGAGCATAGAGACCCTTATTATTATTATTATTATTTACTTTTTTTTTTCCTTTTCCTTTTTCTTTCTTTCTTTTTCTTTTTCAATCTTCCCCCT
Source organism: Tenthredo livida (assembly GCA_963992785.1). Classification (NCBI taxonomy): domain Eukaryota; kingdom Metazoa; phylum Arthropoda; class Insecta; order Hymenoptera; family Tenthredinidae; genus Tenthredo; species Tenthredo livida. The sequence continues at coordinate 281,783 of OZ023073.1, forward strand.
CATTTCTTATTTTTTTTTTAATAACTCTAGTTTTCTTTTAAAAACCAGATTACAAACTGGACATGGGCTGGGGGGGGGGGGGGGGTAGCGAAGGTCCACCTGAGGGGGCGTTTCACTCTACCTATTATTATACGCGTTACTTAATAATTCTAATAGATATTGTTATTTTTTATTTTCTTTTCTATTTCTTTGAACAGAAATATAAAAAAAAGACAAAGAAAAGAAAAAAAAAAAAAACCGAAAAGAAAATAGACCAAGTTTTATTTACTATATATATATATATTATATATATATATATATACTATATATAGGATATACCTAATAGGGAACGCTATATAATAAACATTGATATGACAAGTCATGGTGCGCGCCGGGTGTAATACCGTTAACGACCTTGATATGTTATGGAGCAGACAGGTATCTCACCGGTATAATACTTGGGATTTGCTAAAGGCTGTTGCGTCTTGGCTTGTTCTTTTTTTTATTTTAGCTTTTTAGCTTTATAGCTTTTTAATTATCATATTATATTGCTGTTACAAGTGCAAAAAAAGAAGAAAAAACAAGCATATATATATAGTATATGCGTTTATTGTTTGCCACTTTTTTTTTTTTTTATCAATTATTGCTTAAGAAGGGAATATAGTATGAGAGGGGTCTCGACGAGGTACATATAAGGTAATCCTCTTTACTTTCTCTCTCACGTCCCGATGATTTTTAAAACGATTATAACAAGGAACAAGTTAAAAAAAAATAAGAGAAAAAAAAAAGAAAAAAAAAAGGGACAAAATAGATTTCTAAATACGATTATACTATACACGACCTATGATGAATCGTATAAATCAATGTTAATTAGTTATTTTTATAAAACGAACCAAAACGCATCGGCCGTAACACATTTTTCTATACAATACTTAATTTTAAACTAATAATAATAATAATAATAATAATAATAATAATAATAATAATGATAATAGGTAATAATATTGTTAACGATATGTAACTACGGTCTATCGCCTACCCCTAAACTAACTAACTAACTACTTAACTTAATACCTTAAAACGCAATATACTATGTGTAATTCCATTGAATATTATTATTTTTTTTTCTTTTTTCACTCATTTTCCGTTTCTTATTTTTTTTTTTTTGTATACCTATATACTCCAATTTTTAGAAAATTGGAATTATAAATAATAATAATAATTACATTATTAATTAATTAATAAATTGTATTCTCATGCGTTTTTTTTCTTTTTTTCTTTTTTTTTTTTTGCAAATATATACATATAGATGGGATATGTATTGGTAGGATTTAAACAAATTATTGTTTGTTTGCTTTTTTTTTTTTTCATATTATATTATTACTTATCGACACAGATTATTAGGTTTCTTCTTTTTATATCTTACAACCTCGAGCTTGTTGTACACGTAATCATTGTTAATTTTTTTAATTTTACTTTAATTTTATTCATCAGCTTTATAGTATTTATTTTTATTTGTTTTATGCAAAACGTATGCAACTCTCTCTCTATCTCGCCGCCTCTCGCCATATATTCTATCTGGAATATATATATATATATATTATATATATAAAATAGAACAATATAGGAATTGTACGTAGTTGAAATAAACATGTGTAATAATTACTTCGTAAATGAAATTATTATAATATCAATCAGCAATTCATAGTCAGTTTTCTTTTTTCATTTTCATTTCTATTTCTCATTTCTTTATCAACAATTAATCTCAACGTACCGAATAAGGGAAGGGAGTGAATCGATTTACACGATAAAACACGTGCGCAATAATAATAATGATAATGGTACTTGAATATATCTTATTTCTTTTCTCTTTTTCCTTTTCTTATTCTTATTCTTATTCTTATTTTTTCTTTGTACACTTCCAGTTAGAAATACAGCCCAAGGTGTATAACGAGTATGCATAATATCTGTTGTGTGTGTGTTTTTCGTTGTTAAAATATTGTAATAAAAAATCGATCGATTCGCTTCAATAGTAGGACGATAATCTAATTGATTAATCAATTAGGTAAATTTCATCAAATTTTATAGTTATAAAATTTTAAGCATCGTAAGAAAATAAGTCATTGTTTGTAATCTGTCCGGCGTACAGAGAAAAGTTTACGTCGTGTGTGTGTGTTTTTTATAGTTACAGTTTCTTGATTTTCTTTTTCTCTAAATTGTCTTTCTTTCCAATAAATTTCCAAATTTTTTTTCTCAATGCCTAAACGCACATTATGTTACATCGCATTGAAATATAGACTTTCGAATACATAATAATAATAATAATAATAATAATGATATTTATAATATCATATCAAAGAAAATATGATAACGTCGATTATTCGCTAATTGAGATTGAAAAGAAAGAAAAATTAACATAAATAACAAAAAAGGGAAAAAGAAATATCGATAAAGCAAATGATAAGATGTTATAATGAAGAAGTAATTAGCTATAAACGACGTTATCATATTATTATGTATTTATAATATACGTTAATCGATTCGATTGAAGCCTATAGTCTTGTTTTGCGTTGCATATACTAGATATAGTGATATCCTAGTATTTAAGATATACATTATACATATCTAAAAAAGAAATTAGTATTATTATTATTATTTTCTTTTCCTCTTCTTCTTCTTTCTTTCTTCGTTATGATATGCTTACGCGACTCCTATTAATTGCTTACTAAAGACTATTACCTACTAAATATGTATAGTATAATATATGTATGTATGTATGTATGTATGCATGTATGTATGTATGTATGTATGTATAATAATAATATGTCTCTTAAAAACTACTTGATAATAAATCACTAAGTGAAAATTCAAAATAATATAACGTACTATACTATTCAACGACAATAAATGACATCTTACACACGCTTTCTTCTTCTTCTTTTTCTTCTAATAGAAACTTAATTTTCAAATCACGTAATGTTTCAACTACACAATAATAATATTGATAATAATAATAATAATAATGATAATAATATATGTGTGTGTGAATATGACGCAGAATAAATTAATAAACTACAATAATAACATTTGGATTATTATTATTGTTGTTGATTAATTAGAAAAAATAAAATAAAATGATAAATAAGCCGAGGGGAAAAAAACAATTTGAATATAATATCATATGCGCCGAGAGGGAGAGATCTTAAATCGTTAGGCTACTGTCTCTCAAATAAGGCTGTTTCTTTTCTCATCCCTATTTCTAGATGGTAATTTGTATCTTTAAAATAGAAGAAAGAAAAATAGAAAATAGAAATTAATGAAGAAAGAGAAATAAAGATAAGAAATGAAAGTCTCTTATTAGAATTCACCTATAATATACAATTATCAATTAATAATAATATATGAATGCATAATTCACACATCGTGTCACATAGGTATATGTTTCATTTTGTTTTTCTTTTTTCTTGCTTTTAGCAATAATTAATTTTAAGGGGGGATGATCCTTTGCTTAGTTGAGTCGGATCTTAAACGATGTACAACTTACTCTCTAGTTGTATTGTAACAAATATTGCCTCGAATATAAACTTCTTATTTTTATTTATTTATTTTTTCCTTTTTCTATTTCCCTATTTTCTTAGTTTCCTTCTATTTTTTCTCTCCTTTCCTTTCTTTCTTTCTTTCTTATTCTTCTTTTTCTCCTTTTTCTTCTACTCATTCTTCGTTTTACTTAATCATAAGTTTATCATTCATTTGTTAGAATTCAAATTTGATATAGCTATCATATTATGTGGACAAATTTTCGCGGATTATATTATTATTATTATTATATCCAGCGTTATTTTACTTTTATTTTATTTATTCTTTCTTTCAATTTAAAAGGGAGAGGATTGGGGTCTTACCCCATCTTTCGTCTTACTTTACGTATGGCCAAGTCAAGTCTACATATATTATTAGTATATCAGTATGAGTCGTTCGGTTCGACTTGAGAAAAAAGAATCATCTCATTTCTTTTTCTTTTTCTCTTCTCTTCTCCGAATTTTTCTTTTCTTCCGCAGTTTTCTATATGAAAAAAAAAAACAAAAAAAAATAATAAAACGTCCCGGGGCCAGTCTCAAATTTCTAAAGAGAAAACAAAAAGAAATGATAAAAAAACAAAAAAAAAAACTCCCAATTCACACGCCTCTGAAAATTGTATATATATTTAAAATATTATATGAAATTGAATTTTCGGTAATATAGGTAATATTTGTAATCGAAAACTCCGTTTTGGAGGAGATCTAATATCGTCGTTTAAATACTCATTGTATTATTTTTTTTTTCTGGTCATTTAAAATTGTGTAAAACAATTAATTAATTAATTATTTGCTTATTTATATATCAGTTTTTTTGTTTTTTTTTCTCAAATTTTTTTCATTAGTCGTCGTCGCAACCTGAACACTACTACGCCACTTATACGATATTATATGAGTTCAGGAATAAAATCGAGAGATTCTCTGGTCTGGGTCCAAAATCTGTGACATTCTTATAAACAGCAGTCTTGTCTTTTTTGTTTTTTGTTTATTTTTTTTTTAGATTTTTAGTTTTTTTTTCTTTTTTTAATTTTTTTTTTTACTTAATAAAGAAAAGAATATATATATATACCATGTATATACGTTATTATATGTATATATATCCCCTAACTCCCATAGAGCAAATTAAATACCTCCGATCGACGGATATGTTATTTTTTTTAATAATATTGTTTCTTCGCTTTATCTTATTTATTTTATTTTATTTTTATTTTTATTTTTTTTGCTATTTTCTTTTTCTTTTTCAGGTCCCACAAATTTAACACAAAACACACAATCCGTGACAATTATTCAATCAATTCCTCAATCCCCATTACTGCTATGTATATTAATATAAGATAACGTTTTACTTAACACAATAGTTAAACGTGGTAAGAGTCTCTCCCCTCTCCCCTCTCTCTACCCCCCCGACCCCGATTTTTGTTCTTTATCTAAAATACAGAGAAAAAAAATAGAAAAAAAAATCAATAATAATAATTTACATATCTTCGATACGATATGTGGCTAAACTTATTTTATTTTATTTTATTTTATTTTATTTTACTCTAAACCTTGCCCTGTGCCACCTCTTTAAAATTACAGCAAGTTTACTTCTCTCCTCTCTACTTCGAGCTATTCACCTAAATATAAGATATGTTTCACATTGATCTGAATAAATTCTACAAATATCAATATCAAGCTTATTTCCCATTTCCCATTTCACATATATCCAATCTCTTCAACTTTTCCTTTCCCACGTTTAACAATCGATTAATAATCCGCTCTTCAATATGGCCAAAATGTAGGAAGGGGCGGAGGAGGCGGCGGCACTGCAGGGTACAGGGCTGGCGCAGCGATTAATAGGCATGCCGGATTAAGAGGAGAAGGAGGTACAGGTGATATAGCAATAGTTGCGGGATGTATAGCCGTCTGTATTGTTCCGGCGCATATAGGGTGCAGGGCGATAGATGGGCGCTGGCGCTGGCGCTGACGCTGGCCCTGGCCCTGGTTTTCTCCGTTCTATTCAGAGTCTTGCTGCATTTTGATGTGGCCATTTCCAGACGAGTTTGGTGCAGCTCCGCCGCTGCTTGTGGGCGGAAAGTTCGTCGGTATTGTGCGCGACGATGAAAAGCATAGCTTCATTATGTACGGGAACTTTCCATCTGGGAAATTGATAAATATTTACAATCGGTCGATTCGCTACCTCAGATTTGTTTTTTTTCTTCTTTTCTTTTCCCCTACACTATAATTTGAAACTCACTGCTGTTTTCCAGCGCCGTATGATTGCACTCCATTATAGCAGCTACCGCTACACCTACGCTGCTAAATTCTATCAGACCAGAGGAAGAGCGTTCTGATTTGAGGGGAAAAAGCTTGACGGTAGTCGGCGTTTCAATTCCTCTTTCCATAAACACACGATTAACCGTTTCCTCCGTTAGATCTGGAGGCGTGTTAAAAAAGTGTACTATTTTAGACGGTGGTTGTATTCTGTTCTTGTTTGCCATAGCTGGGTTCAAAAATCTGTGAAAAATAAATTAATGGATAAGCGTTAAACATCTTAGCTTATACTTCATAGAATATTTTGTAATCATCGGATACCTGTTGTTCTTGCTTCCTGTAAAGTCCTTAAAGCTTGCAGTTTTGTCAGGTAGACTGTAGGGGTTCGTAACGTCCGATAAAAATGCTTGTTTAGAAAATCCAAGCTGCAGTTTACCCTCAGCTCCGATTGTTACGTTGTTTAAATTCTGCAGGCATCTTTCGACGGCTATGCTATCGCCCATCTGTATCATGGCGCATCCTTCTTTAGTCTTTAAAAATTTCACCTGAAATGAAAAAGCGAATTTTGTTTATTATATATTGATTATTTCCTTGCGTGTATTACAGCGAAGAATATTGAATGAATTTGGTCACTACCTTTGTAACGTTTCCGTAAAGACAGAACAAGTTGAAAAGTTTATCCGTGTTAACTTTGTCAGGTTGAAGTCCGTACACCATCATAACAGAGCCTTGAGTAGTGGACGGAGGAGTCTGTCCTAAAGTTGGTACGTAACCAGGTCGAGGAGGTGTTGGATGGAGGGGTTCCCGCCCGCCGAATTCATTCTTGAGTCCGTACCGTTCGACGTAAGGTTCCGGGTAAGTGGCTGGCCCGTTAAAGCCCTCTTCGTAACGGTCGTGGGTTGCACCTGGTGGAAATGCGACCTGTGGCGTTGAGCCTGGAACAAAACCAGGCTCTTGGGAATTTGATAAGAATGATTAATTTTTTTTATACAGTTACGAATCTCTCATATACCTATATATATATATATACACACGGTGATCAAGTAACGATTTAGAAAATATACCATTGTTAATATGATAAAAACGCATAAAGCCCATTCACTCAAAACAGATTTTATATTCAAAGTGAGAAAAGCAGCCCCAAATATTTTTATAACAGCCACATAGGGACACATGCAAATCAAGGATATTTAACGAGTTTATCGACGATTCTTTAACAATTATTTAATGAAAGGTTTTTCGGGGCGGGAGGGAGACGGGCGGAGCAGTATTGAAATAAAGACTAAACCCTAGGCGAGGATATGTTTACTCCGAGCATAACAGTAATTTAATAATGAGATTTGTTGTTGTTGTTGGTTTTCTCTTTTCTCTTTTCTCTTTTCTCTTTTCTCTTTTATCTTTCTTTTTCTTTTTCTTTTTCTATTATTCTTATGGCACAGCTAAACTAAAATTTTTGAGAAAAATTCTAGAACTCACCATATGGCTGTGGAGCTGCACCATATCTGGGCTCTGCCAGTAGAGGCGCAGGCCTTCCATTACCTGCCGTGTCGTTTTTGTGGGCACTGGTGCCTGCAACAGACAGAATTTATGCAATGCAATCAATTCTTTTTTCTTTTTCATTTTCTTTTTTTTTGATATCATTTATGCTGCATAAATAATGCTTGTTCGAGGCAACTTTATACGTATATCGATGCTTTTCTTTTCCCAATTATTATTCTCAAATAAATTAAATTAAATTAAATTAAATCAAATCAAATTCAATAAATGAATAAATAAATAAATGAATGTATGAATAAACATTTCAACATTTTCAAATCCCCTGAATTGGATTCAACAATTTCATCATATCTATTTAATTCAATGTTCAAGCTTGGAAGAAGAAATATTGCTTATAGTCTCTCAGAGACAGTCACACATTAAGTGTGACTATTACAGTATAGCTACACAACTGATTGGAAATAAATTTTATATTTTTTACTTTTTCACGAGGTCAAGATGCAGTGCTTTTACATTTAATTTATAGGAGTATGCATGCACCAAGGGGGGGGGCAGGGGTGGTGGTGGTGGTGGTGGTGGTGGTGGGTACGGTCTCTGTCTCTGTGTGTATGTGTGCGTGTGCATTCAGCCTACCAAAATCAATAGTTTTTCAAATTGGCGATTAGAAATTTTGGTTTTTTCTTCTCTATATTCGAATAGTATTTGAAATAATTATAAACAACAACAAGTTAAACAGATCCCTCCCTCTCTCTCTCTCTCTCTCTCTCGTTAAAGAAGTATACAAATATGGAATATAAAGAATAATAATTATCTATAAGACAATAATTACATACTGCGGTAGTACTACGTGTGGAGAATATACAACAAGATTGATAATTTTATTAGGGATAAAACTTGATGAAAAAATAATCATAATAATATTCTTATATAATTAACTAATATGGTAATTTAAATGTTAATAAATTCCGAAACATATCCTCGCCGCGTTTGCAGTGTGATATTCCAAGATGGGATGATAATAATAATAATAATGTATGAATGGAATAAAATCATATCATATGTAACGTATAATGAATGAGATAATTAATAGCTGTTGTTAGTCTTTGGCAAATCTCTCAATCTCTCTCTCATTCTCTCTGGGTACTATATACGTGCATAATAATTACATCCACGCGCATTCTGGCAGCTAAACAATTACAGTGCTTATACAACAAACGCACAAACATATAGATGATTGATTAAGAATAATAATAATAATAATAATAATAATAATAATAATAATAATAATAATAATAATATATAATTATTCTACTGCATTCATGCGATAGCTGGTTAAATGCCTAATCAGTGTATGAGAATAAATCGCCATCAGTAGTTAAATTAGAAAGAAATAAGATAAAAAAAAAGAGGAGAAAAATCATAAAAATCATAAAACTGATTTCTCATCGTCTATACTTCGTCGAAAGTCCGATATTTCCCTTATATACGCACACATAGGTACCTATATTCTCTGGTTAATTTTTTCGCTGGTATAGGTAAAATCGAGCGAAAGGAGGGCGGAGAGGGGGTGGAGGAGGCGGAAGCGAATACCCGATGGCGTAGACGCCGGCGAGGGTATATACGAAACCACCCCGCGCTGTATCGACCCTCAACGGCGCCACGCAGACTGGTGCTACCGCGCACGGCGGCGCACCACAGGACGTCGCGACGCCATGTATAGAGAGGGTTCGAGCGTCCTGGTCCCCATCCGCGTCTATAGTTATAGGTATACATATCCGAATACGGAGAATCGCGTTATACCTATATCTATAGGTATATACTGAATGCACATATATACGTCCCATACAGAATGGTTATAGATCGAATCGAAGGATTCCCGGAGATTAGCGCAGTTTTGAATCTGCGTTATTATGGACCAGCTTTTTTTCACGCGGATTGGAAGAATTCGAGAAATAATAGGAGGGAACAATGAACTTCGGGGGTTAATATGGTCCATTGACTCTCTTTTTCGCTCCCTTTCGTATTCTCAAATGAAAGCCTCGACGATGAATGTAGTAGGTAGTACATATAAGTGCGTTTATAAGCGACTTACCATTTAGTAGCGGATGGGGTAGGTAGAGAGGTAGGTGGGTGGTTACACGTTTTGAATAACAAGAAAGTCCCTTGGGTCAGGCTTTCCCGTGACCGGTCTCTCTCGTTTCTCTGGCTCTTTGACCTGCTGCACGCAGCATCCCCATCATCTTCGTCTTGGTCTCAGCTCGCTTCGAATCTTCGCATGATCACCGAATCTCCTCTGCATTTCCGCATCTCCTCATCACAGCTTCTTCCTCTTCCGTCTCCGTCTCCGTCTCCGTCTCCTTCTCCTCTCCTCCTCCACCTCATCCCTCTCTTCCTTCTCCTCTTCAGTTTCCGTATGTGATAAATCTCCGAGAGTCGTAGATCTGCCTAATCCTCTCACTCACCATCCCTGAACATGTCGACTTCAGCGACGGACGAAATCCGCGTCTGAACAACGAGTAAAGCTGCATCTGCACACAGACAAACATTCCAACATGACATCATCTAATTTTTTTTTTTTTTTTTTTTTTTTTATTCAATTTTTAATTTTTGTTCTCTTCCAAATATCTATATCTTAGCTTTGTTTCATTTCATTTATTTACTTCTTTCTGTTTTTTTTTTTGTTTTTGTTTTTGTTTCATTTCCGGTCTGCATATATATATATATATATAATATATGAATCGATCGATTAAATATATATATATATATATATTTATATACTATGGATAGAGTGTTTTCTTCATTTTTATAAATATATATATATTTCTGAACTGTTATCACCAGGAGTTAGTCAACCGCTATGTATTTATTTAATAAATTATTTATTTTATTGATTAAATTTATTTCAACTTATTATATTTCAATTATATATTTTGTTGTTGTGTTTGTGAGCAAAAATTATCATCTCGAACTATTATAATATTATAATAGCTCTCAATTTATTGTGAGTAAATTTCATTATTTTCAATATTTCTTTATATATAACATACATACATATATACGTATACCATGAGAATTCGTGGATACGGATCACTACTTGTGTGAATGAATCTGTGTTCAATATTAATTGTAAATTCATTGGTCAAGCATCAACAAGTGATTTCACATCCACGAATCATCTCTGTATAGATATTTATAAATATGTATTATACGTATATACAGAGAAATAGAGAAATGTATATATATATATATATATATGTATAGTATAGTATATAATATATAATATATACATGAGATTTTACAGAATTTTCAAAATCGATATTATCCAGAAAAATAATAAATTATTATTATTTATTATCATTATCATTATTATTATTATTATTATTATCATTATTATTATCATATATTATTACGATACGATAGAGAAGTGGTTGATACTGAATGTTTGTCTGTATGAGTGCTCTGGTAACCCTTGCAACGGGATAATAGGCAGTGATATACGTATTTTGATTATATATAAATATAGATTTTTTTATTTTTTTCTGTTTTTCTGTTTTCTATTTCAAAATCGACTTTTGACCATTTTTATCATGGCCGCGATGGTTACAGGTGCATGGAGGGTGGTGGTGGTGGTTTCGGCAGATCTACGGCGTATGGCGTATATGTGTGACGTTGTGACGTAGGTAGGTAGGTAGGTATATATGTGATATATATATATATATAGTATATAATATAATATAATATATACTATATATAGGTGTATATATACATCTTGTGGATTATTTCGATAATTATATTTTTGTATATAGGTATAGGTATATGTCGTATTAATGTGGAGTAATTTTTTTTTTTTTTTTTTTTTTTTTTTTTTTTTTAATCAATCAATCAATCAATCGTCTCGTTGCCTATATATGTATACTATATTACTTATTTCGCATAGAATTATTTTTTTTTCATTCATATTATATATCATGTGATAATGAGGATAAGAATAATTTTTATACGAACTTTATTTTGCGATTTTAGATCAATCCCTTATTTCCCTCTCAATGTCTCTAATTTTTCTTGTTCTTTTTTTTTTTCACTATTTAAATACGGTAAATGCAAAAAAAATAAAAAATTTAAATATCTATATCATTATCACGAAATTGATGGATATACGTGAATGATTATTATTATTATTATTATTATTATTGTTATCATCAAAGATCATCCATATAGAAATTCATATAGAGCATTTAATAATTCATAATACCGATGTATAGGTATATGCGTATAGTATAATCAATCAAAATAATTGAGATTAAACATGTGTAATAAAAATATAAATATAAATAAAATATATATATATATATATATGTATTTTTTTACACTAAACAGACCTGGCTAAAATTTATCTACGATAAAGAGCAGCTAGAGATAGAGAGAGAGAGAGAGAGAGAGGGGCGATGCGATCGTACACTATATTATGTATAGTATATAGGTAGGTATAGTATATAATATTATGTCTTATTATTATTATTATTATTAATATTTTTATTTCATTTTTTTAATTGTTATTTTTTTTACTTTTTCTCCTGTCTTTCGTTATTAGTTTAAAATCTTCTCATATGTTGTGTTCAATGTTCAATGTTCAATGTTTCATGTTTCATGTTTCATGTATATAGGTATATATAGGTATATCGCGCTCGTTGTTAGAGCCGATCGATATTCAGTGTTTTTTTTTTTTTTATATATTCTGTATATATTTGTTGTTTCTGTTGTTTCTGTTGTTGTAGTTTTTGTTGCTGTTATAGCTGGCTCTGTATACCTATATATATATATACGTCATATATTTGTGGTACGTGAAATCTTCCTCATAATGTCAGTTATAGATTATATTAGTCCCAGTGTACTATATGATGATCGATATATCTTGATTATTGCTTTGCATATATATATATTATATTTTTTGGTTTTTTTTTTCTCTATCTTTACGGGAGTGTCATATTTTTATGGTATATAATAAATATATATATATATATATATCTATCTTGTTGTATTTTTTTAATTTTTTTTCGTGCTTTGAGAGTTGTGCGGGCGGTTGGTTGGTTGGTTGGTTGGTTGGTTGGTTGATTGGTTGATTGGTTGATTGGTTGGTTGGTTGGTTGTGATTTCGGAGACAGAGTTGCGATCGGTCACGGAGCTAGTATATACGCTTATAGGTTGTAGGGTACTCGTACACATACATACATATTTGATATTTATACATACATATATATATATTTTTTTTCTTCTATCATATATATATATATATATATATAAATTTTATACATGTATATGTACGCCTATATACTCATACACTTTCGGCATGTTGCTAATTATAAGCCACACGCGGCACACGCACACACCCCCACACATAGACAATAAGAGACACAGATATACATAGAAACAGACAGACAGACAGAAGTTGAGACGGACAGGACAGTCAGAGGCAGACACATAGTTGCAGCCGTTTTTACAATATTTAGAGCATGAGAATATATATGTAAAAGGATGTGAAGAATTTTGAGAAGAGAAGAAAAATAATAATAATAATAATATGATTATAAACTAACAAAATTCTTGACTTTTATTTATCGGCTGGAAGGAGTGATGGTGGCCAGGGGGGGGGGGGGGGGGGGGATTGATAAAAGATGAGAGAGATTAATATATAGTGTTCCGATTAAAGGATTCTATGATATATAGTATGTATATGAATATGTATAATATATATAAGCACATGTATTGACATTCAGCAGTTATTAATATATAGCGTAAGGATTAGAATATATAGGTGGGGATATATACGTGAAAGAGAAATGTAGTAAATGTATATGTGTATGTGTATATACTACTGATATTTATGTATATATGTACCATATGGCGTATAAGTAAGCGGTTGACGATTTGTGTTATGCGGACATATGAGTATATAGTATGCATACGTATATTACGAACGCGATAAAGAGGGTTACACACACTGCACCTACATGCTCTGGAATTGGTAGCTTTGGTATGTAGGTAGGTAGGTAGGTAGGTAGGTGGGTAGGTAGGTAGGTGTATATAGAAATACTTTGTATACATGTATATATATGCATGTGTGAGTATAGGTGTAGGTAAACGTACAGCCAATATAATTCTGTATAATTAAACCGCGGCCTGGTTCCATACAGTATAGATATATTAGGTACTATAAAGAGATTAAGATAGATAGAGAGAAATGTGTAGTATATAAATAAAAGAGAGAAAGAATTCATATTATACCGAGAGTTATCGATGAAACTGCTCGACCCCCTCCTCTCGTCAGCGACGAAACCAACACAGACGCGTACGTCCGTGTTGGTTTCGCCGCGGGAATGGGGTGAGCAGTTTCACCGATAACTCTCGGTACATAGCTTCATAACGAATACATAAATATGAATTAAAATAATTAAGATAAGCAACAGAAGAAAGAAAAAAAAAAAAAACCAATGAAGCAAAGGTAAAAAAAAAAAGAAGAATTTACACCGCTGTGCCAAGTACCAGGAATTGAGACGATCTCACATAGTCGTATGTATGTTGTCTCTTGGGTATCTTACTATAGGCATATATGCTATGCTACTAGGTATGTACCTATATATATATATATATGTACCACATAGTTATGCAACCTGCGCGCGCTTCTGTCCGTCAGCTTAAAACCGCGTACCCCCTTTTCTCTGTCCGTTATAACAGCACCACATTACATACATACGTATATTTACGATACATACATACGTACATAAGGTGGGCTAAATTGTTCGCATACCTCACATGATCGCCAACAAGGGAAGGGTATTAAAAAAAAAAAAGAGAGCGAGAGAGAGAGAGAGGAAAAAAAATGATTATATTTCGTCCTTTTTCGTATAATGTGCAAAAATTTAATAATAATGATAATGATGATGATGATGATGATGATGATAATATAATGCATAAACGATTTATGATGAGAATTTGCATGGAACCCCTGTGAAATTGGAAGATACCCAACGTGATTCTATCTCTATCTTGTTCTTTTTTGTCGTGGGCGTAGCACCCGAGACCAATTAGCTGAAACCGTATGTTACTATATCTATCCGCATGCGAGTTTTGAGTGACAAGACGTCAGTCGGCTGTACAGATAATTGGAACGCGGATACCTAGTTGAGTTAGCGCGCGCGGATGATTACGCCATTATTATACATACATATATATATATAGGTATATATTTTTTTACATATATATATATATATATTTCATGATATATACACATGATACACATACGAAAGGAATTGTGTTGCAAAAACAATACTATACCGTGATAATCAGGTGAAACCGAATGGACCGATCCTCCACCCGGCGGATGATTCGTATTTTTATGGGGATAGCCACTCGTTGCACTGAAAATCCTCAGGGTGTTTTGTTGCATCGACCTCGCGGCCAAATCACCTTAGAAATTTTTCAGCGCAACGAGTGGCTAACCCCATAAAAATACGTAATATCCGCCGGCCGGGGAATCGGACCATTCGGTTTCACCTGATTGTCACGGTATTCATGCAGTTATACGATTATATGCATACATATACCGTGAGTTTTCGTGGAAGCGCGACATACGCGCCTAGATCCGAAGATAGCCGAACATGTGCGCCCTATTATATGCAACCGTGAAGAAATGAGTCGTGTCGAGGTGGCCGAGAGTCGGAATAATCGTTTGAGCGTATAACGCGTTTGGGTGGGTCTATTTTCGTATCTAGGCATGGTCGCGCTTCCACGTAAACGCACGGTATATAGATTAGGGTTGTAGTCCTTGATTTGGTCATTTCTGAATTTCGCTACTCCCACGGGCCAGCGATGTCTCCCGAATATACACAAATGTCGCGAATCGTGTTCAACTCAAATGGCAAAATTCGGAGGCTGATTTGAATCGGCACATACTTAGAATTGAGATACAGAACCCTGTGGAATTTCGGCCAGATTTTTTTCGTACATATTTCAAGACGTCCTGGTCCAGCATTGAAATTCAAAAAATGATCGAACGATCGAATCAAGGACCAAGAAGAAGAAGAAGAAATAGAAAAAGAAAAAGCTGGCAACGACACGTACATATACGTACACATATGTGTATATGAGCGTATGTGTCGCGTGTGTGTCGTGTGTGTGTGAGTGGGTGGGTGTGTAGAAATACGGGTTCGAGGGTGACGGACATAAGGTATATACAAAGACAACAGCGTTGATTAATTTAGAAATGAATGAATAAATAAATGAATAAATGAATAAATAAAATGAAATGAAATGAAATAAATTTAACAAAGCTCACCTAACGTCGGCGTTGTGTAGTCCCAACTCTCGGCGTCGTTCTTGTAGACGTTTAGTTTCGTTGGCTGTAAATAATAGATAAGAAAATGTGATATTTTAGATTCTCTATACTAGGTAACGTGGCGGAGAAAAAGATATGCGTATTCCAATCGAAACGCGTAGGAAAACGAGAAAAAGAGTTTTGCGAATGTGTACCTATAGGTAGGTGTATAGGTACCCAAGTTCGACATACGCACACAGGCATAACATATCATACGGTTCTAAAGTTATATATATATAAATCGTTATTTGATACGGGAAGAAGGAAGAAACAGAGGGCTAGTGATCCTTCCAGATAGTCGGTTTTATATATATCGCAAAGATTTTTCTATGTACTCTAAATAGTAGGTAGTACATAGTTTGAAAGTGGTAATATACGGGTAGAAAAGTAGCGCAAAGAAAGAGAGAGAGAGAGAGAGAGAGAAGAATATATATTGTATAAAGTTATCGAAACTCTATCGGAAACACTATAAGGTATATGGTTACATATATATAGGTATATACACGATGCGTGGTAAGCAATCTCGTGCTGCTTCCATATATATATATTATATATTATATATTATATATATTACATAGCTATATAAAAATATAAAGTATAGGAAAAGAAGACCTTCATCGAACTACACTTAATCTTCGTACCTAAGCCTGTGATGTCCGCACCACATACTTACTATTCTATTCGCTTCGTCATTATACTGCAAGCGTATAACAGCAGCGACAAGGGACGTATAGTATACGTGATTCATTATCCTTTCGTTATTTTTCTATTTTTTTTTTTCTCCTCTTCTTCTAATTTTTCATCAAGTCTTATCATCAAGGAGGAAGAAAAGGCGATTTATCAAAACCTCGTCTACCTGTTATTTTATATACCTGTATACTAGTACACACATACATACACACATAGGTATATAATGAACTAAATAATATGGCTAAGAAACGCGAATATAGTATAGTACAGTATTTGGGAAAAAATAATTTTTGATTTCCTTTTTTGTCTCTTTGTCTTTTTTCTTTTTTCTTCTAACAAACGCATCGTCTTAACATACGTACGCAATAGTTGCCACGGACTACTGCCTATAGCTAATGCCCACTGCCCACCAGTGCCACTGCATCGGCGTTAGACATAGTCGAGTGTTGAGAAGCAGTGTGATATATTTACGAGGCAATAAACGCTGCTAACGATCCATGACCTACCTTTTATTACGGTATAGATATACACATATGTATACATATACATACACATACATACATATACATATTATATTCTATACACGCGTTCGTGGTCATATCTATAATCGGCCCATCCATCTTTATTTACTTATTTATTCATTTATTTATATTCAGATTGATGATTGATCTGACGTTATTCTCTTTTAAATTCGACCAACTTCTATACATATATGACTCAGCTGGACCTCGCGATTTTTTTATTGATTTGTTCCGAAACTTCTAAAAAAGATTCTCTGATCTAGTTACGATTTCTTGTAAATTAATCAACGCACACATCGTTGACCATAATACATATGTAATTCTGAATAAATAATCCGAGAATTATTGTTCGGCAAAATCCTGTGTCGATGATAAGAAATGTTGAAACTAGACCCAAAGTGGGCCAACTAACGTTCGCTTATTGCTTTTTGTTTCTTCTTTTTACTGACCGTTTCGATGAAAGATGAAAGAAAGAAAGAAAAAAAAAATAGATCTGCGGAGATCAGAGCACTTCACTCTCCGATATACTGGGAATTAATCAAACGCGCTGCTCCACGCACACGGGGAATTACAGACTATGAAATACGATAATTATTCTTGGCTTACACTCGCGCTCGAGACTATATAATAGCAAGAAAAAATAAATGAAAAAAAACTAAGCGAGATATAGCCGATATAGATGACAGAACAAGAATCTAACGATCAAAGGATATATAATTCGATACGCGGGGTAATCAAAAATCTCTACTATACTATACTATACTATACTATACTAGAGATAGAAATCCAGACCGATTTTACACTGCAGCAGCGCGGAAGTCGTATATTACGTACACACTTACGCTTACTACAGGTATGTGCACTTGTGTAACGTAAATTTCGTATATACAGAGCGATTATCATGAAAGGTACTATTCAGAAAATCGCTCTGTATATAAAGCGCGAAAAGGGTGAACGAGCGCGAATGATCATACAGAGCGAGAGAGAGATTGAAGAGAAAATATACCATATGAAATTCGGGAAGATGTATAGAGGGATCTGACTATCTGTCTGTCTGTCTGTCTTGTCTGTCTTTCTTTCTGTTCGCCCGTCAGTTGCCTCGTCTGTTAGCGTCACGTCACTGAAATAGGTGTCTATATATAATATATATATATACACCTATATGTACGGTTATATCCGTCACCCTATATACGAATGTGTCCACGTATATGTAGCACATACTTCGTAGTTTCTCCTATGCGGCTATGCTAGTAGTCCGAATAGAAGTTGAAGTGAAGTGAAATGAACGGGTGGTTAGTACGTAGGCATTCAGCGAGTAGGTATGAGGGAGCCAGAAAGAGAGAGAGAAAGAGAAGAGAGGGAATCGGAGAGGGACTATAAATATCAAATCCATCTCGAGTTCGGAGTTTGCAGAGTATAGAACGAGAGGACCAGGCGAGCATATAATCCATACGCTAACTCTCGTGATCCGAGTATATATATATATGTATGTGTGCGAGAGATATAAGTCACACATATAAGATATCGGGGGATGTGTGCATGATAAAACTCGTGAAATTATAGAAGATAGAAGAGGAATATCAACGGGGGTGAGAAAATAGACGATTCGGGTTATATCCATCGAATATATACAATGGTATGTGTAATTCCTGTGACGTGAACGAAACTGTCAAAACCACGTGCCACTAGAGTCTCTAGGTATGAGTTGAGTTTGGGTTAGTCAAGCTTCCCGCTGCTGCAGCTACTGTTGCTGCACTCCAACGACAGAGCCAGACACACACATGTTCCTATATACCTATACGCGATATATCAGCAGGGGTTGAGGAATTAAGGACCACCCTAGTGTGTGAATTTCTTTATTCATCATCCCAAACTTCAACTTTGCCAAAATAATTGAACAAACTTTCATCCGACTTGGACTGCAGCAGCAGTAGCCTGCGCAGGTCGAAAATGAGAAGAGGAAAAGCTGTTCAATCTTTCAGTTTTTCATTCCGAGTAGGTAGGTAGGTAGGTAGGTACCTAATTCACACGCTGCAGGTATAATAAATTCCAAAGTCAGAGATATACATACATAAGGAAAGAAAATGAATTTTAAATTGAATATATACAGGGTGAGTTTCCTCCAGTATCGCATGAGGGGGGGTATAACAAGTACGGAATAAAAAGGGGGCTCGGGGCGTTTGAGATACGAGAAAGAAGCTCACCCTGTATATTACACGGAAGCGAGAATCTAATCACTTAAATTTCTATCTTTTTTTTTCTTTTTTTTTTTTCATTTCCCTCGCCAGGTAAAGATCGAAGCTAATTAAATAACGCTTATGGTAGGTAGGTAGGTAGGTAGGTAGGTAGGTAGGTATATACTATAAGCTGCGCGGGGGTTGGGTATAATAAAACATAAAATACGTTATGTGAAAGAATAGAATGTTGTAAAAAAGATTAATGAAAATTAAATATAAATTAAATTCTATTATACAGCGTATACACATACATATATAAGATAGTGTCGAGATAGCTAGAGCTCGGTGTTAAAAATGCGAACGGAATTCAGGCCGGGTATATAGGCATATATACGAGAGATAAGATCGGTTAATTTTTAACGAGAGTGGAAGAGAGAGAGAGAGAGAGAGAGAGAGAGAGAGAGAGAGAGAGAGAGAGAGAGAGAGAGAGAAGAAATAAATGAGATGAGATAGAGACTTTAACGTGCGTATTTAGGTCCGGTTGAGAGGAGGGCACGATCATATGTGTGTGACTCGACGTGTATGTATATATCCTATATATACTACGCGTTGCGGTTCGTAAAGCACGGACAACGCGAGAGGGTATTTTATCATATGTATGTGTAATAAATAGTTGATCTCAGTCCGCGATCGGTGTTTCGGTATAAATAGAAGAAAAAATAAAAATGAAAAATGAAAAATATTTGCGAAATTAATTGGCAAATATATTATCAGTGTATAATTTATTCGTTCCCAAATTTATAAAAAATATTGCAGAATTCGGGTAATCGAATATTGAAGCACCGCGAATATGAGTGTATATATATACATGTATGTATATGGATAGTAGGCCGATATTGAATTCTGCGTATATACCAACGCGTGCTTCGCATACTTCAACGAAATATAAATCAATTTTATAGGTGTATGTATATGCCTACATTATTTATTCACATTATATACCAAGGTAGTGTAAAGCATAGTAATAATCGATATTGGTTCCTATATACCTACATACGCAGAAATTAAATTAGGGTATATACCTACAGAGTTGGGGGAAATAACAACAATAATAATGATGAAAAATATATCATGTATGAATTGTTATATATATGCTGCTGCACTCACCTTGGCGTAATCGATTTTCAGAGTGCAGCATCCAGAGTAGATATCAGCACCGTGGAGTGTTTCCTTTGCTCGCGTTGCTGAATCGACGGAATCGAACGTGATGAACGAAGACGACATTTTTTTAGTTAAGAATATCATTGTAATTATTTTCTTTTTTTCTTGTGTAATAAAAAATGAGAGAGAAAATGACGAAAGAAATGAAATAAAATAGAATTGAATTGAATAGATATAGATTTAATTATTACGAGGTTTTGAAAAGGATATTCGACCATTGCTTGTACCCCGTTTTTCTTGAATATTACGATCCGCTGTACCTGTCCACTCGGAACGCTTATCGTGTGTAAAACTTCCTGTAACATAGTAATAAAAAATATACATCGATAAGTAATGAGTATTAATAAATTTTTTTACAGATATGTACATAGAAAACGCGATTCGGTTCTAAATAAATCAGTATCTATCCATAATGGTGGCCAAAAGCTTGATGCATCCAGCCAAATATCAGCGGGCTGTGAATCCCCGTTTAATTTTACACCCATTTCATATATGTATGTGAGGTATATATCTATACGTATACCTCCTCGAGAGGGATCGAGATTCTTACGTCATGTACATCATACAGATATATATATATACGCGTATCGTTTTCTCATCGTCGAGACGGTGGGTAACTAGGTACCTATGTATGTAGATATGTATGTAAACTATAGATACGATGTGATGAAAAATATATGAAGAAACGAACGAACGAACGAACGAACGAAGGCGCGCGCGCGCGCGCGCGGTCCATAGAGAGGCTGCAAAACCGTCGAGAAATTGGACCACGGATTTCCCGAAGGGCGAAGACCAGTTACCTACTCGAGCATATTACATATATAAGCTCGTACTAACGGGGAAGATAGGAAATTCATTGTTATATGCATGCGTAATGAGCGATATATTATATCCTGCGAAATGGGAAGCTGCTGCACTAGTGCGTAAAGTAGTGATTATTTTCGATATATGGGTATATTCGCTGACTCTTACTCTTCCTTCATCCACTCGTTGGTAATAATTAGGTACTTTACGCACGCTAAAGTATACATAGGCCTCGGGGAAAACGAAACTTTCGAAACAGCTGTTACAGCGTTGATATAATCGTGCGGATATTCTGTTCAATATTAACAAACGTATTATACCCGAGACCTATAAGTTTATACACCTAATGCGGTCAGAATTCGTAATTTTCCCCATTTCCCGTATAATATTATATTATATATGTATATCTCTCTCTCTCTCGCTTTTGCTCGAATTTACTGGTGTCATTAGGGATCCGCGCGAGCTATCGCAGCAGCTATACCGTGTGCTGGGACTACTAGGGGGTATCATCTCCGCAAACTACCACCGATAACAATTCGCGAGATTGGAGATACAAGATTAACCTCCGGTTCTTTGGAAGAAAAAAGAACGAAATATATGATCTATATACATAATAACATGTACTATATATAGGGTATTAGGGAATACTCAGGGAATTTCTTTATATAAGCTCTGATATATAGTAAAGTAGTAGTATAAACCGTTATCTACACCGTAATGGAGAGTATACATGTAGGTACATATACAGAGAGATATATATATATATATATATATACCGCAGTACACTTGATGTATCCGAGAGGTGAATCGATCTTTGGACCATTGTCGTGTGTCTGCGGTGTATCTTAACGTTTCTCGCTACTACACCATCAGCAAATATATATATAGGTATATTATACATAGGTGTATATATGTATATATATATGTTATATAGCAGCTGCTCTATTCTTCCGGAAGTTAGACTCCAATCTCGATACGTATGTGTGTGTGTGTAAGGTGTACCGTTTCGATGAATCCCGAAGGTGTATAAATATATACCGCACGCGATATATCTATCCCTAAAGTATTCATATCGAATACTTTCCCTAAAATTGACAAAAAAAATCATGAAAAAAAAAAGGAAAGAAAAAGAGGGAATAGGTAGGTATGTTATAGGGTAGAGGGGAACCCAACTCCGCGAGTGCTGCAGAAGGCGGTATTATCACGCTTGGTTGAACACGGCGCGGCGCGGGGACCGCGTTTGCGGGAGAAAATTGAAAATGTTTTAAAACGAAGGAAAATTGCGAAGGAAATGAAGGAAATGAAGAAAAAAAAGAACAAAACGAAGAAAAATGAAGGGGGAAATCCTTCGGATACGTTTAACATCTATATATCTATAATATCTATAATATCTATATAATATATAAGAAAATTGGAATCCGTGTGTATATATATATATATATAGCGATATCAATTTTTTTTCTATATACCCTCGAACAATTATTAATCTCCTATATATACGCGGGTTACTGCATAATCTGCAATTAATCGCTCCGTCGTATTTCCACACTTGTATTTTCCCTCCTTAGTTTTCCTCGCGACGCGACCCGTCGCGATGCCGCGCGATCTAGCTCGCGGTATAATGCTCCCGCACATTTATTGTCTAAGAAGTGCTCAACCGAGACGTATACCGGTATGGTAGCCAATAATCCTAGCCAATTTAATTACACGCACGCCCGCTGACACATGTTATACACGATCTCTATATATCTCTCTCTCTATATACATATATATATATACCTGCGCCCGAAACTGATTTTAATTAATATATACCTTTATCATCGCGAATATGCAGTATATAATATATAGCTATATGTATTCTACATCACTCTATCCATCTTTCTCTTTCTATTTTTAGCTCCTGGCTGTAATATATATAGGTATATACCCAGACCTATATACACGTATGCATAGAGAGAGAGAGAGAGAGAGAGAGAGAGCTGAGCGAGATGATTAATCGCTATATATATATATAGAGAGAGTGAAAATTGCAAAATAAAACTATATAGACACGTAGCTATTTATTTTCGGGAGTTTATTTTTGGGGGGCAGTGTTTTAAAGAGGTAGGGAGGGAATGGTCGGTGACGGGGGTCACGTCTACGGGATCTAGAGCGATTCAGAGAGAATGACGTACGTCGAGGCGCTGCATGCATGCATGCATGCATACCTACCCTAGAGGCCTTATATCCTCTCGACTATAGAGCTCGGTTTAAAAGTATATAGTCACCTATGCAGCGCGCTATAATACTGCGCCTAACGCGAGCTGCACAAGAACATACATCGCGTATGTACATATAGGTGTATATATAGGTATAATGAGAGAAGAACTTTCGTATGTGGTAGTAAAACCTGCGAGTTTATACTATTAATAGGCAAACAACGCGCGAACTCGCGGTCCGAGGTTCGGGGGCTTTCGTTTAAAAGCACACCTTAAATTAGAGAGAGGGGAACGCGCGCGCGCGCGCGCGATAAATTAATTGCGACTACGCGATTTATATATCCCCTAATCCACGTGGACCAAGATTCGGATTTGGTATCTACACGATTATTTTCTTCATACGTTGTGTTGTCCGAATTCTAAAAATGATGAAACTGCAGATCTCAATTCTGTTTTTTTTTTTTTTTCTCGATGTAAAAGATCGCGAACCCTATTATCCGAGAGGTCGAAGATCATAGGCCCTGCATAGCTCGATTAAATAACTAATTTTTATAAGATTATAAATTAGTTGTATAACGTAGGTAAGCTAGCGCGGTTATATATATATATGCGAAGACCCTTGAACATATATAAGATAATAATTATAGAAGAGCAATAATTACATACCGCGCGTTAAAAATTATTACGCAATATAGCCCATTACGAGTTGTAAAGCAAAGTAGTAGGTACGTACGTATCGAGTGTATATGATACATTGAACAGAACCCAGCTCCGGGTTGAGTCGTATGAGAAAAAAAGAAAGTAAAAAAACTGGACAATCCATGGCTGAAGGTTTTCTTTTTATTTTTCTTTTTCGGGATATACATATGTAATTCTATTCACGATCGTATAGAATAGAAAAAAAAAAAAAAGTATGATGGAAAGAGAGAGATGAGAAAAAAAAAAGGGAGGAATGTTTCTAAGATGAGAGACGCGTATAAATATCTGATCGGTGTATGTAGGTGGTATACTATGATTGTATATATACGCGTATAGCGAACGATGACCGCAGTTTTTTTTTTTTTTTTTTTTTAGAAAATTTTTTATAAACGGTGTACACGTATATATACACATCTGATCTAATATATCTATAAAACATTTGGCGGTGAGTCCTCTGTGAATATATATATATATATAAACGTTCGTACGAATAGTACCTATACTACCTACATAGGTGTGTACCTATACGCGCGGCGAATATAGCGCGAATAGTACGCGGCTAACAATAAGTCTGACTTTTCGGAATAACTTCAAGACCACCGGCCTTAATGCAACATCTAGTATATAGCAGTATGTACAAGTAGTATAAATAAAAGAAAGAAAAATTGAAAAAAAATAAGTGTCGAAGTGTCTTATTATATCATTATTATTAGTTATTAGTTATTATTGTTCTAATTACATATAATGTACAAGAATGCACCTTGGCAACATTAAATCAATAATGTCTTGGTATTCACAGTCGAAATTCTAATATTTCATTTATTAATGAGAACAGCTGATTGAATGAAATTGGATTAACTAGCCCCGATTTTTACATCTGTCGAATCTACATATATCGTCATAGCCGTACGGCATATAGGTGTGTATATATAGGTATTACTGCACTAGGTACACGGTAATACGCGAACCTACCCCAAGTTACGAAGGTATCTATCAGTCTGTCCGTCTGTCTGTCCGCATTAGTGATTTATATCTTCAAGTATCCGACTAGCACTAGCTGCGATACATATATATATATATAACTAGGTATAATAGAGCATCTGGAGCAACGTTTAGCTCAGCTCAGCTCAGCTCAGCTCAGCTCACGAATACATTAATTTACCCTATGCACCTATATACTGGACCCCGAGCTGAGATCAGTATATTAGAGAAGTTAGAGAGAGAGAGAGAGGGAGAGAGAGGGAGGGAACGTACGTATATTATATTATATAGGTAGGTAGGTACGAGTGTGGTGGCGGAGATGTGAATTTTTTTTGTTTTTTTCTTCATTTGCGTACATACCTACATACTCAAACTGTATTACAGTATACGTACACGTAGAATCACGGGAATCAGTAGTATTAGTATAACATACAAGATTATACCCCGACCTAAGACGTTCGCTCGCGCGGGATATCAAAATATCTGGTTCTACATACACTAGGAATGCGGATGACGCATTATAGCCACCGGTGACTTATGTCCCTCCGTGCGACGTATGCTTATATACGCTTGCTTGACGCGGAGGGATTTAACTGAATTATATATAAAAGAGAGAGAGAGAGAAAAAAAAAAGAAGAAAAAAAAAAGAAAAAAGAAATTGGAAATAAAATGAAGAAATATAGAAAGAAAGAAGTTGCTGAGTATAAAAAAAGAAAAAAAACGAGAATTAAACAAACACGGGTTTTGTATATTATATACTACCTAGCGGCGGAGAGATATATATTTATTTATCTGAAAAGTCGAATATATACATATGTTGGATAAACCGCATAGATCGTTAACCCAGGTCAGGTATATTCCCGAAATTCATCGTCATATTGACGACTTGTGTATATATACATATGGTTACGCAATTATATATGCGTATATACTATAGAATCGGTAATATATAGCACGACTTTCGATTCGAGTATAATATATCGATGATGATGATGATGATGATATAGCAGCAGCGATGACATATATAAATATATAAATATATAAATATATAAAACGCGTAATTTAATACCTATATGATAGGTATATAAACCAGTTTCCTATACATGGATATTGATATATACGAAAGGAGAAATAGATATATAATTCGTACATACACATGTGTGTGTGTGTGTGTAAGTTTCCTTGAATTTAGCAATTATAAAAAAAAATTCAGAAAATATAACGATAAATAATGAATAATATATATATATATATATATATATATATATATATATATATACATATATATAATATACTAGAGTATAATAAATTATACAGTAACTGCAGCGTGCGAGAAGAGAAATTGCAGTTTGACGCGCCTGACGCATAGGCAATTTTATAGCCACGATACTCCTACCCGTATGTGTACACATACGGTATATACAGTATACACCCTCTATACCTACTAGCTTCAGGGATTTTGTCGGTTACGTAATGGCGTACTAATAACTTAGCCTGGGTGTCATACACTAGTCGGTTAGTCGGTAGGGTGGGTGGGTGGGGGGGTTGGATTTTAATGCGCAAGACAGACGCTTGCTTGCTTGCTTGCTTACGCTTATATGCTTGCTTGGCATCTCTCGTATATATAAAGTAGAGTAGAGTAGCTCCGCAAGCTCCGCGAGCTCCGCGAGCGCGGTGACGATCAACACGCATAGTGGCAACGCGTTTATATAGAAACTACTTATACGCGACATCGCGGCGTGCCTTCGACCTACCATATAGCTATCCTTACTCCCTATATACTAACTATGGTATATACCTATATAGGTGTGTATATATATGCAGAGCTGAGAAATATATAGAGTTATAGTATAACACACGTCGGCTATAGATATAGACACGATTTTTCAGAAATAAAATTGATGTACACTTACCACGGTGATGGGGTAGACGGGGTTGATCACCGTGAATAGCAGGACGTGATTAGGCTTGTTGTTGTCCTCCCTTTGAAAAAAGAAAGAAAGAAAGTTGAAAAAAATGAACTGGTATAGGATTGAGATGGGTAAACGATTGATGTATTGATAGCAATATCGAGAGGAATGAGAATATATTGATCAGATTTAATACAGTCGTGTGTATATCGCGTACCTCTTTCTTCGTGGCTCATCTCCGTACCCTCCGTATTCGTGATTCTGAAACAATATATGTACATATGAAGAATTAGAAGAAAAGATATATGAAATATATAGTACGAAGCTAAATCACGTACGTACGTACGTACGTACGATAATATAATATAATATGCATTTTACACGTATAGACGATGTGTGTAGGTACTGCGCAGGGTGCAACATGATGTGTTACATATGCAGATCTCATATCGTTTGAAGAATTTTAGTGACTATAGCAATTGAGCCTAACCACCGCGAATAACACGTATATTAACACTAAAGATATATTATATGTTTAGGTATTTTAAACGATTGTGCAGATATATATATATATATGTATGCACGTTATGCGATGCTGCACACACGTGAAAACGCAGAGACATGTCTCATATATCGTATAGTATACTCATCAACTATCACTAATGTAACAGTTATTTTAGTAAGTACCGCTCTGCGCGTAGTTATACGTACTTACTTAACTTACTAACTGACTTACTTACTCATACACACTCGCGTCTTATATACCTATACGCGATAGACGAGGAGTTTATATACTTGGGTACTACGTACCGTATGTAGGTACGGTTAACAACTCCTCCGATACTAACTTATAGTACATGTACATGTATATATATATATATATAAAAGAAAGAGAAAAAAAGAAATAGAAGTGGTGAAAAAGACCACGAGCTAAAATAATTGGCCGTATGCCAACCACGTGGTTCAAAGCCTCGCGTATGTAAATCCCCATATACCTTATACACGCGAGAGAATTAAAGAAGAATAGCTCTGGTAGTATGTACATACTTTCAATGCTGCACGCATGCAGACACCTCAATGAAAAGGATGTACCTATACCCAGGATACATTATGTTTCATTTCGATTTTTTGATTTTTTAATTTTTAATTTCTACGTCTCATTATGTAATTAATAATTACGATGATTAATCATTAATAAGAAGGAAAAGAAAAAGGAACGAAATTTACGAAAATTGTATCAACTATAATAATGTGCGTCCCGTATACATATTATATTCTATATATAATACATACTGCATCACGGAGCTGAGTATACGTACGATACTGCAAGATAAATTAGAACGCGATAAGATCGTATATATGTTACGCGTTATACCTATACACGGCGTTGATGATCAAGTCCGAAATTCCGTTATGAAAGTTGGCTGTATGCCAGCCTGTAAAGGAATAAGGTAGAGAGGAGAAAAGACGAAAGGAACAACAAAAAAACGAAAAAACGTCGAGCCGAGGAGATAATATAGAAGGAGCATATTTTTTTCGTCATTATTATATACCTAACCATCACACACGTGTAGTGTATAGCAAATTAGAACGTGAACTTTCAAGTTTCGTTTTTCTTTTTTCTGTTTCTCTCTTTTTTTTTCTCAAGCCCTCTTGTCTTTGATCCTCGATATAATATGCTATACATTCGATGTGTACCATACGCACGAGACCGTTGCACGTGTGGTGTGATGGTACTATATGCGGATTATGAAGAAACGTTAGGAGAGAATGGGGAAGCCGAAAGACGAGATAAAAAAAAAAAAAACAAAAACAAAAAAGAAAACATAGGTATATATACCGTGACAAAGAACTTCTGTGTAATTATAAACGAATATAAAGTGTATATATATATATATATATACATATACCTAGGTGAAAGAGCAAAGGAAAAAAATATTTTAAGAGCAGATCGAAATGGCATAGAGAATCACGTTAAAGCAATTAGTATATTTTTTTTATACATAGATATGTATATATTATACTGAAATAACGCGTCTGTAAATCTATATATGTATATATATATATATATATTTATGTACCTGTGTAGATAATATATTCATCTTCTTCTATATTCTGTGTTTTTATTTTATTCATATATACATTTACCTATATACAGTTTAAATTCGTATATGCTACCTATAGTTCGTCGTATTATCGGATTCGGTTTTACCTATCCATGCAATACCAATAGCAATTGCAATGGCAATATCAACGGCGATATATACTGTGCGGAAAAGCGTTTTCGTGTCCGATATATATGTATATATATATACATCTCCCACCGTATAGGTAGTATATACATACTATACTCGGAGAAAAATCTCTGCTGCAGTGATACGTGAAATGAACGAACGGATATATCGCATGTGTCTATGTTCATATACGTATATATGTGTGCGTGTAGGGGCACGTATACCTATGTATGTATAGAGAAAAGTGAGTTCGATTTTGCGCACACTGCACTTCGTCGCATATATATATATATATATTCATATTCGCGATATAAAATTCAACTTATTAACGCGCGTTGTGTTAGAAGAAGAAAAAAGAAGAAAAAAGAAATACATGTGATTAGGTAAAATCGAAAACCCGCGTCCTCCCGCTCTCTAATACTTCGAATTGCTGCTGCTTCTACATAGTACAACCACATCTCTCGCGTATAAGATATGAATAAGTTGGATCTGTGCCAACCACGTGCTGATAAAGAGATTAGAAACGAAAACAAGGTTTATGTTTTTATTGCTTCCTCGTGCGTTGCCTTCATCTGCCTGCCGCTCTACCTACATACCTATATGTATATGTGCGATGATGTATGAAAGCGTATACGTGTTATACCGACTCCCATATGTCATCACTAGGTAGGTATATATTTTATTCCGATTAATCATATGTTATAATGTATATATCTGCGTTTACTCTCATAGACGAAGCGGATCGACGCGTCTTGCCATTATATTCGCATTTAAAATTAATGATAAATCGCAAGGCCAGACCGGGCTAACACCCGACTACTGTTGTAGCAGCATGCATGGGGACCGGTTCGCCGAGTCAATGACGTGAATGTCAAGTTTAACGATCAACGAACCCGCGCGTACATGCGTATGTATATATATATATATGATATACGTGCGTGGAACGATGATATGTTCAATGAAATCACGCGTGTTGGTTAATGTCTGCATTCGCATATAGATATATAAAATTTCCACCGAATGAAATCGAAATTCCGTAATTGAACTCGTGCAGCAGCGATAATATATAAATAATATATAGTATATTACGTAGGTTCTATAGATTACAAATAAATATACGAGAAAACGGCGAGACTTACTTACGGTTAATTTAGTAATATATATAGCGAGAGTCTCGGTCGTTTGAAAATAGATATTTCCGTCCACGTAAGTAACACACGAATAAAAAAAGTACGAAAAATCGTTTTCGTCGTAAGTATCATCATAGTATAGCGCACATACTACCGCGATATTCCCCGTTGATTGAAACCGCCTCAAATAATTTACCTTGGCAAAGCCTCCCGGTTTCATATCCGCGCGTATTATTATTTCCGAAAAGGATCCTTTAAACGTTTGACAAATAACTTATCCGAGTAAATTAAACACACACACACACACACACACACACACACACGCCTACACATATATGTGTATATATTGTATAGTATAGTTGCTGCTGCAGCTAGCCGTTTCCCGTTTTACGCTGATATCATTTCCGCCGAGCTATACATACGCGACAAAACTCGTCTTATTACTACGGTTTATTATAAGAGTTAAGTAGAAGGTATTCGCTGCGTCAAACTTCCGGCTTATTTTTTTTTCTTCTCTCTGTTACTCATACATCAAATATGCTATGCTGTTTTATTATTATTATCATTATTATTATTATTATTATTATTTTTATCGAAAAGAAGATCGTTTCACCACCCACGACACTATAATATCGACTTCACAGGGTAGTATAGTATAGAACGTTGAGAGTTACACACATACACACATACACACATACACACATACGTATATAAAAGTTATAAGATATGTAGAGATGAAGAGAGAGGACCAGATCTCGTAGTAGTACTTACGACTACGTCTATTTTGAAACAGACGTGAGTAAGGGAACAGATTGTATATATATATATGTATACGTGTGTGTATATGTATTAAATTGTAACAGCGGTATACATAATTTAAGTTGGATAGTAATTTAGGCCTGAAGGCCTGCGCGACCAGCCTAATGGAATAAAATATTATATAGGTATGTATCTCCCTTCTTTTATATAGATGAACCGACACGGACGTTATAGAAATAGTTTCAAACACGCTGCACGAAACTTTAAAATCGAGAAATACTATTTTACATGCTGTATGTAATATACTCATCGGAATATATAGGAAAATTCGAGAGAAAAAATGAAATAATAATGATAATGATACAAGTAGGTAACTATACGATAATTGCGAGTTTACTACATAGGTACAGACTATAAACCGACTTCTCGAATCGCGCAGCAGGTAACGAGTAAGGCGAAGAAGAGAAAGAGCCTACTGCAGGTACGGTATACATACACGCGGCACACTCGCTCCGTAAATGGACATCGCGGGTATTGGAATGAGAAATCCAAGTCATACGACTATACACATACATATATAAGAGTTAGCCTTATATTATGTATGTACTACCTATAACCCCTACTATCGTAAGTCATGAGGCACGGAAGTGCGAGTGTGTGTACACCTCTGACTATAATAGTTAACTATATTATTATTTTCTCGATTTTCAATTCCACGTATTTTATATATAATTAGGAAATAAATTCAATTCGATGCTGAGAATCGGTTTCTTCATATAGCTATATGTATAGTGTATAACGTGAATTACAAAGGAATTTAGAATATAGATATAGGCGCGGGTATATAAAGCGAATTATTGCAAGGTAGACGGGGACGACCGTATAGCATCGCGATAAGACAAACTTTTTTATATATTTCGCAAAAATTTCGTTATTAATATAAAAGACACTGATAAAATTTAATATGGTATCGTATGCATGCACGTGTGTGTGTGTGGGTCTATATGTAGTTTCCGTGACGTTGCACGTGTGCAGCAACGGAGAGCATAACAGCGCAGCATTAAACGAGAAGATTTATTACTCTGTATGTATGTATTTAACAAAGAAGAGAATCTCTTCTTCTATTTAAGTATAATACACACATGTGTATATATATATATATACGTGTGTGTGTATGTACATATACAGAACGTCTCTAACTTCTCGTTTAGTAACGAGGATATAGAGATAAGAAACGAGAGACTGCAGACAATTACCGCAACGTATAAGAATAAGAAAAAGAAAAATAAAAATAAAAATAAAAAGAAGGATGAAGAGCCGACGACGATCGTGAGAGATAAATAATTCCTATTACATATACCTATATGTATACTACGTCAGCGGAAAAATCTCGATTTATAAATCTATACGTATAGAAGGGCGAATATAGGTAGAAGGAGGAAGCTGGGGCGGGAAAGAAGAGAAAGAAGAAAAATAGGGGGAGATAAAAACCGCCAGGTACAAAACCGCGTACCGTAGTAAACAGGCCCCGCGAGAAATAATCAATAATATTACCTGCAACTGAAACCCGTACCTTATACATACATATATATATATATCCACGTTATACGTATAAGCTCTACGCTTTAGCCTGATAACAGGTTGTCGTCAAAAGTCGGAGCAACCGCAGAACGGGCAAAGAGAAGGCTAGAGGTGGTTCTCGGCGCACCAAGTCGAGACTGCAATTCGCAGAGACTAGCAGCTCCCGAGTTGACAGCAATGCCTACCTAAAGCCTACGTCGTCGTCGTAGTCGGCGGCGGTGGCGGTTCTTAGTTAGCGATCGATTTTATTCGCGAGAATGGGCTAGAACCCGATCGTTCTCGAGTATATGTACAATGTACATAGATAGATAGATATATGTATGTATACATATATAACCATAGTCTATAGCTACAAGTACGAGTTTCATATATCGCACATAGTATATGAATATGAAAACTGTTTCATTACCCGGTTGCTATTGGATACGTATTAATCTACTATCTAGTCGTGTCACGGACTTTACGACTTTGTAACTCCCCCTGTCCGAGCAGCAGCAGCAGCAGCATCGTACATACATACAATACGATAGGTGTAAAATAACAAAGATTCTGAACGCGCGAACAATGGAGCAGAGCAGAGCTAAGCACCACCACCACCACCACCGCCGCCGCTACTACCGATGCGGGAATAAATGGCGACGACGACGCAGCACGGCGACTAAACTCTCGAACCGTATACTTAACGTTTGATACGAAACACCTAGACGCGCGAGGGAACGCGTGGTTTATACATTTTATTCACAATGTTGTTTTCACAGAAAACCGTTGGAACTATTTTCTTTGTTGTTATACGATTAATACGATGACGATGATGAAAAAAGACGCGGGAAGAAAAAAAAAAAAGTTCATTTAGATATAAACCGGAATGAACTATATATACGCGTGTCAAGTGCATTTCTGCTGACATAGAATCGAAAACTTTAATATCATCAACGATAATTTGACTGGGGTAGAAAATTGTTAATTTGGATAGATGAAACATGGGTGCAGCAACGTCACACGATGCATCTGAATTTGCGATTATCGCGTCGCAGTGTATTTTATCGTAAATAATATGTGAATAATGATAGTATATCTGTAGTACAATAAAGATAGATGAAATATAATGAGAGGTTTTGTCGTTTGTTCGCTCACCCTGTGCCCTGACTCCTCGAGACGTTGCCTCTTCGAGTGGGGTCCGTCGCCGTTGAAAGCCATAACTGGTTTATCTCTACCTAACAGAGCGGCTGTTCTCCTTATAAAGAATTTTCTAAACCACCTTTGCTCCTGTATTAACTCTCGGGGTATGAACCGATCGTTGAAGCCGCTGCGGGGACGCGATATATAATAAACGCGTTGCGCGATGGACGGTGGTACGCGTTCAACAACGGCTTGCGGATTACTGAGGAGAGGGAGGCGGAACGCGAAGGAACGAAGACCGAGGACGTTGCACATCGAACATAGAGCGGAAGGGTTACCGCGTTTATCGCGCCTCGTTAGCGATTGGTCGATCGAACGTGACGTCACGATCGCCCCCACCACTTGTCGAAATCTCAACACAGGGTCCGCCATCTAGCGGCTAAATGTTATTGTATGGTTCGCGGTCGTTTGGAACAAACTTCTTATTGCGTTATTCGCGACAAGTTGCGAACGCACGTAATAAATTAATTTGATTATCAATTAATGCGACACTCCTCAGCCCGTACTCTAGCGAAATATATACACGTTCTCGATATTCTCACCTTCGACAGAGCGCATTACATCACACAGTTCGCGAACAAACGTCGATAGAAATATGTTGCAGTTGATTAACCTCCCAGAGGTTGTCCTCGAAGCTATATTATCCAATTTAACATACGACGAAATAGCTAGGAACAGAACCGTAAGTTGAATGTTTTCTAAGCCCCGGATTCCCCACGATCTATAATCTCATCTTCGTCTATTTTTCGTCTTAAAGGTATGCAAGCAGTTCGACAGAACGTGCAAAAAACTTTTAAACCGTGGTTTTAATTTGATGGAAAAATACCACGCGCAATGTCTCAGAGCTGTTAAGTGTCAGCTGCCTCGTAGAGAGTCGGAAAGACGGAGTCACCCGCTGGCACGACATTGCGACATACTAACGGCCATAGAAACGCGCATATCCATGCTTTCTATGACTTTTATCAAATACGTAGACCTCAATCTCTGCTGTTTTATACCTGGCAAGGTGAATATCGCTGGGTTGAACTCGTTTCTCACTTAAACACGAGAGAAATAAGCTTATTTCAATCATTCGCAGGTGATAGACGAGATATTTCGCGTACTTCGGCAGATAAGAGACTCGAAAACTCCGCCAAGGGCGCACGAGATACTTCAGGAATTGAGGGACATCAGCAGCATGGCTATGGAACATTTTGACGAAAAGATACTGCCCAAATTGAAGCACAGTATTTGTACGTCGGTTGTTAGTCACGTGGGAAGTTACGACTTGCCCAACGCTAGTCTGATGATATCGCACCACACTAGCAACGGCAATGTTACATTGGCTCATGGTTTTAGTTCTGAAAGGTTGAATCAGACGTTTAGAAAGATCCACTGTCGCACCAAGAGGAATAGAATCAACGTTCTTTCCGTCAGGGGAAAGATAAACAAACTTAAGCTCAGGATGAAGAGACAGGGGTTTCAGATGAGGACGCAAAGTCTGAAGATTCAAGAACAGGCGAAAAAGCTGCACGACCAAGACACGCAGATTGCAGAGATGAAGAAACACCTCGAGGAGTGGGAACAGAAGATCGGGGATCTTAAGGCTGAGCTTATTCGAGCTAGAGAAGAAACCCAGAAGCCTGATGCGATAGAAACTTGCACCAGGAAACATATCGATAGAATAAAGTCCAGAGAGTCCGATAGAGTTCGTGCCAAAGACCTAGAGGCCAAGAAACGTAAACTTATTGTAGAACGCAAATGTTCAAGCAACGCTAAGGACGTTAAGTTCAAAAAGTTTTTATCCGAACTTCTGGACTCGGGTCGTTCAACAGAAGATACTCCGTCTACTTCTGATTAGAAGCGCGCTTTCAATTTCTCTAAATTATTGTTAAACCACCCTATAAACCTTTGAAATACAGCCGCGTACTATTTTGCTAAATTAAAACAATTCGGTGAGCTTTAAGTCGCGCGATTATCTACCCCAATAAGATTTAGATTAGAAACGAGACTGATTATTATTTTCCTCCAGTTTTTCCGCTTATTTTATTACAACGCGTTAGCCAAATTATTATTATATAGATTTATCGTATTAGTCGAGGCTGACTTCTTTATTTCTTTCTTTCTAAAATTCAGATTATCAATAACGGGGGGAAAATTAAAGTGAAATATATTAGGTGTATAATATTTTTCCACTAATATTGGAAACTACATAATTACAGATTGATTTAACAATTAAACCAGTGTAGCGAAAAAAAAGTTAAGGATGATTTATTATATGAATACTGAATTATAGACTGTCCCGCAAATCATTAATATTATAAATATATTAGTTCTCATAATAAGACATTATTAAACATCGATGATAGTTTCTCTATGCGTTCTTTGTTCCGATTCGTTATCTTATCTTTTTTTATTTTTTTTATTTATTTTTTTGCATTTATATTAATAACATGGAATTGATTTCACTCCAAGCTGCCATCGACCTCTTTGTTGTCGTTAGTCGTGGCAGCGTTTGTCTTTGTACTTGATTCTGTAAAAAGCGTTCATCCATTCCTTACCGCATAGTTTTTTAAAACCAGGCAGCTTGCGGCAAGCCAAAGAAAATTACAGAGTATTTATACGTGAATTATATCTTGCCAAATATTGGAACTGAGTTTAAACCAATCAATTCTTCAGCCTCGATGGCTTATCCTGTTTTTTTTTTTTTTTTTTTTTTTAAGATATATTAAACAACTCACCGCTAGAATAGGAGGATCTTGAGGATCTTGATGATCCTGAGGCGGAGGATCGCGCTGAAATTTTAAATTTAAGCAAATAATAATAATTAAGCAATGATTAAATACTAATTGTAAATTCGTTATTACATAATTATTCAACTAACTTGATATAGATAATTGAGAATCTTGGACAAGGGCTTCCACTTCTTTCATAACATACTGCAGTATTTCTCTAGCAATTATTTCGCTGTCTGTTGATAAAAAAAAACAAAGAAATAAGTATCGCAATACGGTTGTTTCATCTTTCATATTCAGTCGCTTGAAAAAAAAGGCAAAGAAATACTTCAGAAAAATTCACAACTCACCAGAGATCACAGAACGAGATATAAGATGCTCCAATATACTTCCAGTCAGTGTTTCTCCTGGATTTATCATTTCCCCAATTATTCGTCGTTTTATCCAATCGATACTTGTTTCACTTTTTCTTTCCTAGATAAAATCAATAAAAAAAAACGTTGTATATAAAATAAAACTCTAATATAGTTGTATCATTTACATACCACGATATACATTAACTATATAGTAAATAGAAACTAGAACTTTACCTCGATTACCTGATCTCGACTCTCCGCACCCGCCTCTTCTTCTTCTTCTTCTCCACTCTCTTCTTCATATTCCTCATCAGTCGTAGGTGGGCTTTGTTCGATCGACGGTAGCTCCAGTATTTCATTATAAATAGCCGCGTGTGCATTACGCAAGTAACTCTGCTGTCTCTCCCGCATTCTTTTCCTTACTATTTCCTTCTCGACGTCGGGAAGTACGAAATTGTAAATCATATCAGAGACCATCTCTTCTTGGACCAAGTCTTCGGCGCTGTAAAAAGACAGTCAATTATCATACGTGTAGAACGCCTCTCATCTGTGAGGAAGACACGTACTTTTCATCAGCGTAACGCAAAGTCTGGTCCACTTTGTCCGCCGTTTCAATGATGTATTGCTTAGCTTGAGCCTCCGAGACCCATTCTATTCCTTCTTTGATTATATCCTCCAAGTAAAGCTCCACTGAGTCTTGGTCCACTTTGACCATCTGCCTAAACATCTCGTCGTGTTCTCTTCGGCGTTGTTCTTCGAGTTGTCTCCTCCCTGCCTCAGCAGCCTCTCGTTCGGTTCTTTCTCTCTCTGCAAGTAAGGCGAAGGCGTGTGCCTTGCGCTCGTCTTTCAGTCTCACCAGCTCCTTAATATTTGAGAAAGTTTTAGCATTTGTTTGGTACATAGACTCTGGATTATTAGCACGATCGTTTATTTACTACCTTGCTTAGATAATCCAACATCCCAGCCAGCGTCCTCCCTTCTAGCATATTCAATATTTCACTCAAACGATCTTCTTGTAGTAGTCTGCGATTCTGATCCCTTTGGAGACCTATGACGTGCTTCTTCTCCGCCTGGCGTAGTTTCTTGGTGTCTAATCGAAGCCAGTGAGTAGACTGAAGCTCCTCGATTAACTCCCTGCATCTGTCTCGTCCCTCGAACATCTGGAAAATTAGATATCAGACATTGTATCTGATGAAATTCCAGGTTTCATTGTATTCGAGTATCTCAGGACTTACCACGGATTGAATCGCTCTTCCAGTGACTAATTTTTGTATAAAAACGGCCGCCTGCTCTTCATTTTCATTCACGTTATTCTCTGTCCCGCATAGTACCGGCGTTACAGGCATGGCCGGAAGCTTGTATCTGCGCTTCATAAGGCTGTTCTTTTTCTCAGGTTTAAGATCCATTCTTATTGACTTAAGCTCAGCGTGTAATTGCCGCAATTTTTCTTCGTTCCATCTCGTTTCTCGGACGCAAAGTTCGGACACTTTTTGCTTAGGTCTAACTGCCTTCAATTGGGAGTAAGTCGGGAGCGAAATGTACCTGTCTTCTTCGTCTGGATCTGTGACGACAAATAAATTAATCGGAATCGGAATGATTAATTAATTCTGGGAATGATTCGTCGAGGTCTTTACCTACCGATAACATTCTTCTCATTCAGTATCCTCCTGTTTATAATCTCATGATAGTTTTTCACCTTATCTCCAAACCTCAGGCTTCTACGCCCCTGCATAGAGTCGCCAACGCCTTTTGCCTCGTTGCATTTCTTCTCCCATTTACTCTCACCGCCTCGATGTTTCACCGTTAATTTTCTCAATGCTCTCCCGAGTCTCTGTCTTATATTTCTGACCTCTTTTTCCCTACGATTTGCCAGTAAATATTCAAGTTTTTCGTATCTTTCCGCCATCTTCTTGTCTCTAGCTTCCTCCTTCAGCTTAGTGTACTTCTCCATAAGTTCCATGCGCATATCCATGATGAACTGAATCTCCTTTAAAAAGAATACAAACATTAAACAATCACGTATCCCTAATTTAATTCCGGTATAATTCCGCAGCTAGAATACTCACTGCTTCCCGAAATGCCCAATCGTCTATTTCTATCGCTTCGATTATAGTCGTCCGCGTTTTAATGTTCGCTTCGCTGTCCATAGGAGGAAGTATCGCCTCCCACGCCCTCTTCATTCTCATTCTATTTATGATTTCAACCTCATGCATTCCTGCTGGAAGCCCATGGCCCCACGTCAAGTGGGCGATGGTGAGGACCTCCGGGCTCTCGCCTTTGAAAAGAATTCATAAAAATCTTGGCCTTTTCTCCCTGAGAAATAACTTTCCCTTCGCACTCTGCCTACCTGGTCGGATTCTGCAAGGAGGTGTCCAAGGGGAGGTCTGCGCCTCGCTTTCCCTGTAGTCTGTCTGCGTCTGTTTAGTCTCCATTCTATCCGGTAGATCGAAACAGTGTGCTCCTGCCTCTCCCATAGCAGTCCCTGAGCCATTGCAATCTAACTGCAAGTTTGCGTGCAATCGAATCTTCGGTACGGTCGGTTTTAAAAACGGCATAATTGGTCTCCGGAAAAACAGATGTCTGTGTTGGCCGTCTACTTCGATACGCTTAGACGCACCTAGGTTTACACTGCGAAGATATATGGCTGGGTTCATTGAAGATAGGGAAAAGGAACCGAAGGGAAATGACTTGTTCGTTTTTTTTCCCTAAGACCGAGTAGCTTGGATTAATCCAACTTGCCGAAAAGGAGGAGAATACAGGGTGTTTTGCTGACGGGCTGGTAGTCTGGCTACATTCTTGGTATATTTAAATCGATCGCTAAACGAGGGTGGGAAATTTTCACAACTTCTCTAAGCGGGTGGAAAAATAAAGGTACATAAGATTATGTACAGATGATTTTTTCCGAGTTCCGATACAACTTACAAATAAACAAGAACGTCTCGCGGCTGAGGGCATCGCCTTGAACTGTTCTTTAGCCCTACATACTGTACGAACTGGATCTAGAGAGAGAGAGAGAGTATGAAATCGAAATACTTGAGCTATACGATATATTTGCAAGAAACTCACCATGCATATATTCGCAGGACTGGCTATTCCTCTGCGCGGTCATTTCTACCTCCTGTAATTTATCCCTTCAGAGTCTCTACGATCAAAATCTGACCAACGGCCTCGATAGATGGTAGCTGAATACGTGTGACATTATCAAACGATACCATGGCAACGGGATTGATTATAGTGTGACTTTAACTAATCCGGGAAGAATACATCGCCCGATACTGATACTATACCTGGAATGAAGGAAGAGTATGATTTCAGACGATAATACTTTATTTCAACGAAAAT
The DNA here is from genome assembly GCA_963992785.1 of Tenthredo livida. Lineage (NCBI taxonomy): Eukaryota > Metazoa > Arthropoda > Insecta > Hymenoptera > Tenthredinidae > Tenthredo > Tenthredo livida. The sequence continues at coordinate 321,951 of OZ023073.1, forward strand.
AACATGTTACAGATCTTTCTATTCGCCGTTCGAAGATTGATTTTCTCACCCAGAATTACACTCTCTGAGTTAATAATCATTTGTGTTTTGTATAGTTGTAATTGTTCGTATTGTCAGAAAGAGGATGTATGTATGTACAATCAAAGATAGATTAATGAAATCGCTATGATTAATCGCTGCTATTTAAATGAATAAACATTGAATGAATAACATCGTACGATATAGCGATAATAATTTATATTATAATATATAATAATTATAAAAAACAATCAGCTCTCTCTCGTTAGTTAGTTAGTTAGTTGATTAGTTGGTTCAAGATGCTGGTTTTCTCAACGGTTTAAAATACCCATTTGTTAAGGGGCCCAAATGGGCTGGCCAGCTTTGCTGCGACGATATACTCTTGCAGGTCTGTCCTTTGAGCAAATCATTCGGACAAACGCACTCCAATTTCATTCTGTAAACGGTCATTTGCCCAAGGGGTATCTTCACATTTTCTCTGTCAGTACCTTCCTGGAGGACTTTATAGTCCACGCCCCTTTCCCCAAGGCATTCTAATACGAACTGGGCGCGCTGTTGCTGGTTCTTTATACGAGGACTAGAAGCCAGTGATTCCTTTCTCTTCTTATGAATACAGTCCAAATCCTGTTGAATCAAAATCACAGAAGCGTCCGAGGGAGGAAGCCACGATGTTGAAAAGACTAAATCAACAGAATTCAACGTCTTTCCTTGCTTGTTTATCGAAGGCAGCAATATACCAGTAGGTGGTTCTCTCTGCACACCGTCAACATTCTCTGTCTGAGAGTCAACGGGTGTTGTTTCTCTCTTAGATTTACTTTCTCCCACGTTCTTAGCTCTCTCCACATTTATTCTGTTGCTTTCAAACCCTTTACGATTCTTCATCGACTCCCGTTTGAATATCTTCTCAATATTCGCATCCTCTTCACTGTTTCTCATCAGTTTTGAAAATATGTCTCTAGTCAGCCAAGTATCCTTAGCATTTGGTCTTGTTGTAACAGTTCCCTCCTCCTTCTCAGTCCCATTTCCATCAGCATTTTTATCATCGATTTTTATCATTAGATCTGGCTGTTCGCTAGTATTTCTTGTCTCATTACCATCGGCGATAGTCAAGTTGAAGATGGTCTCTTTATTTTCAGTCATTTTCTCAACATCGTTGACCTCGCTCCGGTTTTTATTCGGTAAAAATTGTTGAGCCGGTCTTTTACTGATTCTCAAAAACGGTTCATATCCTTCGCTATTCTGTAGACTTTCGACGACGATCTCTTTCTGTCCCTCCCCATCGGATCCATAAATTTTAAACTCTGTAGTTCTCTTCTCTTTGACCCGTGGAATGCTCTGGTCGTTTATACTCTCATCGAAATGAAAGTCTGAAGGATATTTCAGAGTCTGTTCCCCATTTGTTGTGCGATTACTTCCAACGATAGATCGATAGTTATCCTCAGCTTGTCCGTTTGTATAATCCATGCTGGAATCCAGTTCGTTTTTAACGTCGTTAGTGTCGTTGTCTATTTCCCTAGCGTCTATTGATCCGCTTCTCTGTTCTCGAATACCGTTTTCTTTCTCCGCCTCGTCTCCTTCGTCGTATAAAACGTTGTAGTCTTTGCTATCGTCTTCCCACTTGTTAACATCCCGCCAGTCTTCGTTTGACCCAAAATCGTCGGACACATTGGTCTCGGGATTATTAACAAGACTGTCTTTCCGCTCGTTGAAGCCGTCCGCGCCCTTGGGATTGGGGTAGTAGTTAGTTTGCTCTGAAAAAATGTCGTTTCCGTTATCTCGGGCGCTGTTTGGCCTCCCACGTCGACTGGAATGAACTCTCAACGACCTTTCAGTGATCGATGAAACGCCCGACTCGGGATTAAGCCCTTCGTAATCTGGGTGCATTTCGGAATATTTCTCAGCCTCTTTCCTCGGGTCTATAGAGCTGTTGTATTCCAACTTTTTCCAGTTATCAGATATGTACAAAGGCAGACCAGGCGGCGCGACGTGTTGACTAAAGGCCAACAATTTCGTAGACAATGTCGAGTTGAATCTTAATTTACAGAGATCTGCGCCCAACTGAGAAGGCAGACTAGTACTCTTAAGGAATTGATAAGGACTCCTGTCTCCCTCGTGGTGTAAGCAGTCCGCTGACCAGTGAAGAAACCAGTCGTTTCCATATCCATCGACGGTAACAGACAGTCCAGACATTTGGCCGCTCAGACTGTCTTCCAATTCTGTTTCTAGCAATGGTTTGCCGGTTTTTCCATCGAGAATCGTCGCGACTGTGTAATAATACACAGGATAGCCAGGGCCGAGCTGATGCTTGACCATAAAATCGGGGATGTCGTCGTCGTTGTAATAGCCAGGAATCGGGCTGCTCGTTACCTCCGAATTTGGAACCGTGTAGTTCCAGATTTGATCAAAACTCCGTCCGTTGTATGCGACTATAACGGAGTTGAACATTGCCGCGACGATGTCCTCAGTCCCGTCTTTTGTTATGTCAGCAAGTATGGGCTGAGACAGGATACCCTTCTCCGGATCGTGATGGAGTTCTCGCAGTTTCTGAAAAGGTTTAACAAATATCTCGTGAAAATCGGTTCAGGGATTGCGAACACGGCCGATATAATAAACTCACAAGTTCTCCGTAGAGAAGATTAGAGAATGGAGCGATGTACAGTCCTCCTGCTTGCTCGTGGCTCCCAGTAACAAGTACAAATATTTTCTCTCCATCAGGTTGGACAATAGTCTGTGGGGCGAGGTACAACTGTTCCTTGTTAATTAGAGTAATCCTGTGAATAACGCTGCCAGTTTTACCCGACAACACTACAACTTCGCTGGATCTTTTAGCCCCGATTTGCAGAGTGTGAGCGGCGACTACGTCCGCCACCTCATCCCCATCTAGATCAGACACGTAATTTGCGTCGTAAACATCGAGGATTCTGTGCCGTGCAGATTTCTCAGAATCTTCCAAAGGCAGAGCCCACAGGGTGGAACCGTCCCTGCCGTTTACAGCACGCAACGTTCCCCCTCGCCCAGCAGCCACGCAATCTTTTATCTGGTCATTGTTCAAGTCCAGGGAACAATCCAGAGAGAATATCACGTGCCAAGACCAGTGGGTCCATAAAGTGTCTCCCGTTGTTCCATCTAGAGCCAGAATACCACCTAGACAAGGGGTTTGGCCTCCAAAATATGCGTTGCAGATATACTGAGGCTCCTCGACGTCGTTTAATCCTGAATAAATTGTTTTTCACCATTATTTCAAGTCATTAACCAGAGGTATTGTGGCGATGAAGTGTGAACGAAATAAAACAGTGTTAAATAAACGGTAAGAAGCGTTTTCTTTACTTACAACGTAACGAAACGAACCAAAGAGAGAGATAGAAAACGGAAGAGCACGTAAACAAGTATTTGTGATCTGGAAAAAGTAAGCGAACGAAAAAATTAAACCAATTGCTTGATAATCAATGATTAAAACAGCGTGAATTATGTGATGTTAAACCTGTGCCAAAGGCGATGATGATATCGTCTACATTGTCGCCGTTGACATCGACGCTCCTCAAAGGGGCCTCGGAGGTTAATTTAGGGAAAGATTTGGTCCATACTGTAGCGACGGCTAAAAAATTGCAGGCAGCAATCCCGTCGTCTATATTGTCGCCGATTTTATCCTGCATAGTCTCGGCTAGCCAATTCTTGATGAATGTTAAAGGTACGGGAAATACACTGACCGCAAATATGACCAGAGTTATTAAACCGGTTAGAACCAGTAGCGCTATTGTAGCGTAGCAGCAAGGAGCGATTAGGGACTTGCAGGTCAATTTCCGCTTGTCAATGGACCGATTAAGCTTTGATTTTCTACGCGGTGCCATCAACGGCCTTTTAACTCCGCCTTCATCGTCCAATTTCATTCCGCCACTTCTACCGTCTCTGATGAACACCTCGTCGTCTACATCGCTTAAATCTTCGTCGTCGAAACTATCGCGAACAGCGAGTCTGGGAAGCGTTGGATAGACCGGTGACATCGCGTTTGAGGGAAGCTCGGTTTATTGTTGTACGTACGCGTATATCCGTTTATTCCATTCTCAGAATCGCTTGATTATTATACACTTTTATTTTTCACTTTTTAACACGACAACTGACAGCTGACCGACACACACACTAGTTTGTTATGCTATCAATCGATCGATAACTCGATCGCGACTTTTCAATCGACTATGTTCACGGCTAGACGTGACGTCAGAACCGGGAGTCGAGAGTCGAGATCCGCCCGAGCGGTGTCGCCACCTAGCTGTGGGTTCGTAGAACTACACTCGTGTGCATGAGTCCAAAGAATGTTATGTGTCGCGCGGTTGCATGAAAAAATGACTTTTCTCCGGTATTTTGCTGCCTCTTTTTCTGTATTTATCGTATTATTGTCAGGCCGGATTGTCGACGCTGGTAAAGATGGCTCGTCTCAACTCACCGAGGATAATTGGGATCAAATATTGCTCGGTGAATGGATGGTCGAATTGTGAGTAAAACAGCCTAATGCCGTATATCCTCTATCGCACACACACACACCCACTCACATCCGTATACATAGAGCGAATTTTTTGATGGCGTGTCAAAAATCACACGCCTGCACGCGGTGCGGCTATTGCCCTTTAGCTCTACCCATTCACTATAGTATATTTTTCATATCACATATTTATGCTAATCGATATCATTTTCACTATCAAACTGATCCCCCACTCTTCGACGCTGAGGTTATGTTGGTTAACCAAACTACTCGTTATCTCCAGATAAGGAAATAACGAAACAAGGATAATACCTTTAGTCAGTCTCATTCTCTTTCGCGATTCCCGTAATATCTGCGAAGAGAATGTATTTAACCTATAAATCAGTATTTCAAATATCTGAACCTATTTCAGCTACGCTCCTTGGTGTCCAGCATGCAAAGCTTTAGAACCAGTATGGGAGAGTTTTGCGCTAAGGGAAAAAGAGCTCGGTATTCGCGTGGGAAAAGTTGACGTCACTGATTCCCCGGGATTAAGTGGAAGATTCATGGTCACAGCATTGCCGACGATATTCCAGTGAGTTTGTTCACACGTTCTTATAATCACTAAACGAATTTATTTATCTCTCTCTCTAAACGGGCAATAATATATCTGACGATGATTTCACAGCGCTAAAGACGGCGTATTCAGACAATACAAAAGTCCTAGGGACGAGGAATCTCTGAGATCGTTTGTCAGGGACAAAAAGTGGCAACAGTTGGACCCAATTCCTGGTTGGAAGAGCCCAAATTCTATCCAGATGTCTGTGATCAGCTACTTTTTCAAACTATCACAAGTACTGAGGGTGAGGATCGAGGATTCGAATCTAATCAAATAATTGTATTTATTCTATTCGATTAATCGCTTACTCTCTCGCAGGGAATGCACAACAAACTGATGGAAGACTACGGTCTTCCTACTTGGGGAAGTTATCTGATATTTTCAATAGCTACAATAATACTTGGGGCTATTCTCGGTCTTGTGAGTTAAACTTTTGCGCTGTTTTCGAGTATTTAATAGCTTGCGAGTCTAAGGGAGGATTTGTATTAGGTGAATTATCGTCTATTGCAGTTCATCGTTTGCCTCATCGACTTCATCTATCCACCTAAGCCCGTCTTCTATCCAGGAAAAAAAAAGCAGAAGGATGGTTCGGGCGGTTTTATGCAGGAAAAAAGTTCCTCGGGTGATGAGGAACTCGTGAAAAACGTTAACGACGATCTGGTAGACGAGGATGCCAGCGGATCTGACGCACCTGATGAAGAAGATGAGGACGATGAAGAGGAGGGGGACGAGGAAGGCGAAGCTGATAAAGAAGAGGGAGTGGCAGAGACTAAAGACGCCCCGAACAGCCCGAACGTGAGGAAACGTAAACCGCGTAAAGCCGATTAAATTTCTATCGATTATCACCCTAGTGATTTTTCGAACGAGAATTACCATCGCATGATTGATTTTTCGTTTAATTTATATTCTCGAATCTTTATACCAAAACGAAAAAAAAGAAAAAAAAATTGGAGAAGGTATAAATGGAATATTCTTGTGAAGATGGTGGAAAAAACAGACAAAAAACTGACCGCACACTTATTTACCTTGACGTTATATTCATTTTATCAAAGCTTTAAACACGTACGTGTTTTGTCGTACGTTATTAATGATTACTGATTGTGTCGCGCCTAAGAAAGTATTTTTTACGATATAGTAACACTATAATATATCATAAAACAGACAGACTCTAAACCTTTTACCCGACCTTTGATCATACTTGTAATTGAAATATGTTAGTTATCAAAGCGCGTCTCCTCTCTTACCTATTTCTCCATCTTTTACCGATTACTGTTTTATAAGATAATCAATACTATATCATTTCTCGAATAGATTGTATCGAATATTTGAAATTACGAACGAACGAACGAAAGAAAGAAAGAAAGAAAGAAAGAAAGAAAGAAAGAAAGAAAGAAAGAAAGAAAGAAAGAAAGAACGAATGAATACTTGAGACAATTGTTTAAAAAAAAATGCTATTCGAAAACTGTTATCTAAATGCATCTTGAAGTTTATAATCTTTGGAATATATAAATTCCCAGCTGTAGGGGATGTGTGTGCTCTCTGCATGGTAGTATGTATAATCATGTTATACGGTGGTTCAAAGGTGCTAAATTTGTACATAAATATTGGGAGGCTCTAATCTAGTTTTCTTTACCCAGTTTTCTTTCCTAAGTAATTACTGAGAAATAGAATGAATAAATAATGTATGTAGTAGTACTTCGAACACTGATAATAAGACCTGGTTTAGAAATTCCTTACGGAGGATTCATCGGACATTTCTAATACCAATAAAATGCATATAATTATTATTAATGTTAAAGTCTTCCGTCTATGTATACATAATATGTACTATCGCGCGCAGTACATCAATACGAGTATATCAATTGTGTCAAATATACCAATATAATAGATATATACCTATATATGTATCCGAAAGTGAAGGGGGGGGGGGGGGGGGGGGAATACATAAGTCGTGCTAATGTTGTAACAAAAATTAATTAATTAATTAATCAATTAATCAATTAAGTAAGTTGATTACCATAATTTAATTCTAATTTTTGCACAGTTTGAGATAAAGAAAGAAGAAAAAAAAAATTAACACAGAATTGTTTCTGTTTTTTTTGTTTTTTTTTCTCTTGTAGTAGGTAGAACGTTTTATATCGGCGTATAATAATAATAATGATAATTCACATTTCTTGATATACATACACACAATAAATTGTTTGTTTGATATTAAATTGTAGTAGTACCGTATAATTTAAACTTCGATAACATTCCTATCATCCGATGATTATATGAATGATATTATGATTATAATATTATACACATACAATACGTTGTGATTATATATTGAAAATAATAAATAAATAAATAAATAAATAAATAAATAAATGAATAAATAAAAGACCGACTGATATTGATCAATTGCTTATATAGTTATGTACTACGTATTAAGAAATGTGCATACATACATACATACACCTATATGGTCTCCCAGGGTATAAACGCCGAAATCCTGCGTTTTTATGTAATACGAACTGCCGATAAAAGATAAATAAATATCTATATGTAATAATAAATTATGAATTTGTTTATTATTCACAACAAGAACACACAATCATGCATAATATTTAATATCACACTAGTATGTAGTTCAAATAAATAGGCATGCCGCGCGCGCCTTCCACGAAAACACACGGTACATAATACATATGTATGTAGTTATAATATTGTAAAGAATTATCTATTCTTACCTCGAATCGAACAACTAACGCCATCTCACAGAATACTTCGGTAGTCTGTTGACGTCTAACTAGGCTCGGCGGAGACCGAACATAACCAAGCATAATAATGAAAGGTTTTCGAACACAATTACCATAACCTGCAGGAGGTCTGAAATTACGAAACCCACAACACAAACCGTGGAATTGACAGCCGACACTACTGCGCATCAATGAACAAAGGGTAGGTCAGGAATTGTATTTTTAATCTTAAACGATTGCCATTTATGTTATTATCTGATATTTATACGAAATCGGTTTTACACACTAGTCGCAACACTTTATATTAATACGCGAATGTTTCGACATTCGTTATTCTTTTTATTTTCATCACTTCAACCCCACCCCCGCAAAACTGCGACGTATGTGTATAAATCGTCATAACTTTAATCCTATCGCGCGTCTCATATCACAACCACGTGTTGCACTGTCATATTGAACTCGTGACAATTATGCTAAACGGTATATTATCATCTGACACACCGTATTTCGCATCTTTACATATTATACACTCGAATAGGGTCGCGACGGAGAATCATAGCAGACCGAAGCATAGAGAAATTGAATAATCAAACATGCGCTCGCTGCAAGGAAAGACCCACGTCCCCCTTGACTGTGTCGGCAGAAATCTACAGATTGACGAAGCCTGCTTTACCGTCACTAATCTAATCAACAAAACTGTTCAATTGTATGGTCAAACCGAAGAGTGCTTCTCCGTAAGTATTCAGCGCTATATTAGACAGAACTCGACAATGACTATTCACAGCATTCTAATGTTTAATCAAACGTTTTTCAGTGCGACGGACTTCTACTGGGCAATCTAGTGGCTAATAACAGTTCGAGCTTTGTCGTCGACGCCAAACATCCGTATCTTGTATACTTCAAAAATCCTGAAGAAAAATGCCAGTGCGTAATACCGCCTTTTATCACACTTACACACCTCGATCCCTTGCTTAATTTCTACCTTATTTTGTACAGCACAAGATTCACGTTCGTGGAACATGGCCATTACCGATGGAACTTGACCGACGGTTGCTGTCCGGATATTGAGACCACCTTTCAACCGCCTAATCCATACATGCGTAAGGATCGGTATACTTCTAACTTGAAACCGATAAACCGAGAAAGATCATGCAATAACAGAAAATCTATTGTTCGCAGCAATCCTGGCAGCCTTTATGCTGTTCTTTTTCTTCTCTGCGACATGGGGACTCGGTACTTTCGTAGCTAGATCAGGCATGCTGACCAGATTCTTGAGGAGAGATGCACCCGAGGATCAGAGTGTGAGGAGAGACCCGAAGGGGTTTTTTTCGTTGCTATATTAGACAGCGATTTCATTCATGCAAATATTATTCCATATATTTTCTCAGGATTTAGGGCGTCTGCAAGAAAACGAACTCGCCACACCTAGGCCACCGGAAAGAGTGACTAAGACTAGTACCCGCGCCAGATTTTTGGACACTTTCCGAGGGTAACACATATTTTTTAATCAACAAAAGGAATTAGGGATAATTAAAGCCGAGATATCTCTTTCAGAATTGCTATACTGCTGATGATATTCGTGAACAACGGCGGTGGTAAATACTGGTTCTTCAATCACAGTACTTGGAATGGATTGACTCTGGCCGATTTAGTGCTACCTTTGTGAGTAGAGATGGTTGAAACAAGCTTGGAGTTAGAATCCTGAATCAAAGTCTTCAACAAAGTCTGAAATATCGACTAATATCCTGCCTTTTCATGATTTACAGCTTCGCATGGATCATGGGATTCACCATTGTAATATCCATGCGTACCCAGCTGAGAATATCAGTCTCTAGATGGAGAATCATTCTACGTTGTCTTCGACGTTCACTGACATTGATTTTCCTTGGATTGGTGGTAAACTCCATGAATGGAACTACCCTTGGGAATTTCAGATTTCCTGGAATATTGCAATTGCTTGGAGTCTCGTATTTCGTTTGCGCAACCATCGAAGCCATATTCACCAAGGCTCAGAGAACGTTTCCGGTATAACTTCTAGATTATCATCATTTCACAGTTTCAATGCCCATGGAATCTCCCAACATTCTGGAATGATAATACTGATAAAACTATTATCGTCTCTTTCAGTATGGCCGTTTCGGATTCTTGCAAGACGTTTTGGACGGCTGGGCGCAGTGGCTGATAATTATTGCCATATCAGCTACCCATCTGATGATAACATTCCTACTACCCGTTCCCGACTGTCCTAAAGGATACCTGGGACCCGGCGGACTTCACAGCCATGGAAATTACAGTAATTGCACCGCTGGAGCGGCTGGTTATATAGACAGAACCATTCTGGGCTCCCACATATACATGAAGAAGGAAAACGCTTTGAAACATGAACAAATCTACGGGGAACATCCCCCCTACGATCCCGAAGGTTCACGATTTCATTGATCTGTTCAGAATTTCATCAAGACAACGATTAGAATTTCAACAGAACGTCGCAATTTTACTAATTCTAAATTTTCTAATATTTCAGGAATCATGAGCACGATGTCAGCTGTATTGATGGTTTACATGGGCGTTCAAGCCGGTAGAATCATGCTCACTTATCATCAAGGAATAGCCAGAGTCATTCGCTGGCTGGCTTGGTCCCTTGTAACGGTAAAAATCTTCACAGAAACAAATTACGAAGTTTCTCGCTAGAATATTAACTCGTTTATGAATGTTTTCCTTAACAAATAGGGTATCGTCGCTGGTATTTTGTGCAACTTCAGCAAGGAAGATGGGATCATACCACTCAACAAATCAATGATGACTATATCCTATGTCCTCGCCACGTCTAGCATAGCATTCTGCACTAATGCCGTTCTATACGTTCTAATTGACCTCCAAAAATGGTGGAACGGATCTCCCTTCTTCTACGCAGGTAGACTATCATCGAAATAAACTTAGGACTACGATTTCTTAATATTCTATTAACAATTGGTGATTTTCTTTTATATTTTTCAGGCACGAATGCTATATTTTTGTACCTGGGTCACTACTTTGCTAAAGGAGTATTTCCCTGGGCTTGGGATATCGGAGTATTGAAAACTCACGCTAACGTTTTATCAATGAATCTTTGGACTACAACACTATGGGCTGTGATTGCCTACTTTCTTTATAAAAAGGACATAATCCTGACTGTATAAGTGGCGACCAGCTGCGATCTATCCGTCTCTGTATCCCTTCAAATTCAAGAGTTCAAGGCATCAATTTTGGGTTTTATTTTTTTTTTTAAGTTAAAGAACACTTTTAGAATGTTAAAATGACCGATCAGTTTAAACTCAATAGACGTTGATTTTATTTTTTTTATCTTCAATACTAATGAACATATTTTAGTTTAGAACAAATCCTCCTCCAATTAGAATGTACATTTGTTACCGTTTCATCTGTAGGCATATAAAAGGAATAATTATAATTCAAGCTCTGACTTTATGCCTAAGTTAGTATCAAACGGTGATTTAAGTGCCGATTTTTATTTTAATTTTTTTTTTATAACCGAATCGCCGAGATAAGGACGGCAGAATCGTGATAAATGATATAGTTGTTATCCAACTATTTAGTAACAAGTAATAAATAAGAGAATAAAATGATAAAGAGACTTCGAGCATCGGGTTTAAGTTATCATAATATTAATTATGTATGTTGCTCGGATATATTTGCATATTAAGCTTTGTGATACAACAATTAACACATTATAACATAATGTAATAAGGACTCTAGCAATTGGCAAGGATCCGCTGTATTCATTTTCTATACATACTAACGAATGATATACCTATGTAGAAGAAATCAATAAAGGATATCATATACAACATGAAAATCCAAACTTTGTAGCCTCATTATTTTCAATCATATTACCCCAATTAATCTGAGTTTTTACCACTAGGAATTTCTCTCCTCAGGTTTTTTGTAGGGTAGTCCAAGCTTAGCGAAAATATCTTCTTCGCTGTTTATTGTTTCCGCTTCTCCCGGCAGTCCTGTTCACAAAATATAGATTAGCACTCTTATTCGAGTTCGAAATTACAGTTATTGAACTGCGAAGGCATACCTTCTATCGTAAGACGTTTCAACGTGTACTCATTCAGTGTGTATTTATTCTGAAGCGCGTGCGCCCGCATATTCTTGTTGAACAAATCGCTGCCCGTAAAATACAAGACTGCACAATGGTAGTGATCGCTGGGTGCAAGTCTTATATCAAGTCGTCTGAATGGGAGTGTGGCGTCTGTAGGATCGCGGCAAACACCCTGTTGACAAAAATTCTTCAATATTAGAAAACTGTTTGGTTGAATTCGATCCGAGAATGTTATTTTTTACCATGAACTTTGCACCACCGATGGAAATAGTCTCTACAATCAATTTTTCCTTCTCCAGATGTTTGACGATATTTCTCAGCATATCCCCCTTCTTACTGCCTTCACCGCTCACCGATGTGTAACTCGGATGCGTTATCAAAACGTCTACGTCCCCGCTCTCTGATTTACCGCGTCTATAACTCCCGCAGACTGTGGCGACGTACTCGTCGTCCAAATCTGCAATCGATTTCTTGACGAGGGTCTCAATCCTCTCTACCTCTTCTCTAGGTATCTTCTTTTCAAAGTCATCAAAGTACCTGGAACAATCATTCGTGTTACATCCTATTATCTAGGTTTTAAGCGGTGTATAGTCCAGTTTCGCCAATGGAGCGAAATAAACGAAAGAAAAGAACGTTTGTCTCCAAATACTTTAAACCAATTTTCTGATGATGGTTCAACTTGTCTTTGTTCTTATTCAGATCCTCCAAACTCTTTATCCCAGCGTCGACCAATTCCTTTGCCTTGGATGGTCCGATCCCCGTTACTCGGGTCAATAAGTTTATGAATTTACTAGTGCCGTCGGCGTTGATCTGAAAATAACAGTATAGATTTTCTATATTGTATAGGGTGTTTAGGATTCAGACTTACTTTTTCGAGTTTCTGCAATTTTCCAGTCTGAAGAAACTCGTCGATTTTTTTCCCAATCTTCTCCCCAACTCCAGGCAACTTTCTGGCCTCTTCTCCGCTCTTTATTTTATTAGAATACGCGGCCAGAGCACCAGCCGCTTTTCGATAAGCGTTATACTTGTATATATTCTTGCTTACGTTACGCTCGTAATTAGCCAGTTCTGTAATTATTCTAATACGTTTCGACGACAATATCTAAGTCATGTGTGTACGGGGAAAACTCGATTAAGACAATAACACATACCTATAAGAAAATCTGAGAGATCGCTGTTCACATTGTCAGCATTGTCTGGCGCCTTTCGTTTACTCATTTCTTTTTTATTTCACTTTACTATTGTCGCAACGAAATACGGTAATTATAGATCTAAACGTTTCAAATTTATTCAGTAAATGTCATCAAACGCTTGTCAAAGCATTAACATTCATAAACATAACCTGAAAGACAATCTGATATCGCAAACATAAACACAGCAAAACGCAGTAGAGATGACGCGGTTGTACGCGATCCCCGGAAGGTGCTGCCATCTGACGGTATCTCAACCAACTACAGTCAGCTGTGTGTGTGAAATGGCGGTCGATCGAGGTCAGTGACCCGATAATTATGACGCTTGTGGGCTTGTGGCGATATTCGGGTGTTCAACTACGGCATTGTTTATCGTCGAGTCTCATCTTCGATATTATTGATAATAATTAGCAAACGGATATAAGTATAAGAGCGACGATTACTGTCTTGGGATTGAAAACTCTCTGTGTTTCGAGTTCGAGTACATATTACTAATCTTCGGTAAATTCTAACCCCTAAAACCCTATCATGAAAATCATTTATAATCTACTCGAGTGAAGTGCTTTCGATGCTAGCTAGTATACGGATAAAATACGTGACTGTAACAGTCTCTGTAATAAATAATAAATTCATTCCCTCATCGCGGGCCAGTGTACGGTGATAAAATACACATCAGACTCGATCCCTGTCGGTAAAGTTCGGCTAAATCCGGTGATACTCGGGTGAGCGTCGTGCGCAGGCGCAGATCGATAGTCGTGGCTGCTACGACGCGAGTGGGCACGCCGGTACAAGTAGGCGCGAAGGGGGGTAGTGCGCGGTGTGTGTGATGTCGCCAGTGTCGCCCCACTCAACTCAACAGCGGATCCGGCAGTCTACCCGGCGCTACTAGCCCTCCCACCTTTGGATCTGCGGTTCCCCGTCCCCGTTCCCGCTGCACTCTGTTAAAGTTGAACCAACGAACGCGTCTACGGGCGCGGCTTGCGTCTCGAAGTGGCGTTTAATGTTTGGAAAAAATGTCGTCCCTCGATTACCTGGATCTGTGCAGATTGTGCCTAGTTAAAGACAGTGTTTCCGTGCCGATATTCGAGGGCGAAGGCGACGTGAGGCAGATATTCTTGAAGATTGCGGCCTGCCTGCCGGTCAAGGTAAGCAAACTACGCCATCATGCCCGATGCCAGTTCCATAATCAGTCGCCATTTTGTTAAGGTTATCGTTCAGCTAAGTTTTAACGCGATATTACGACCGCGTTTAACATTCGGAGCGTCGTCTAAGTCGTATTATTCATTTGTTTGAAAGTAAAATTTACGATAAACACGTAAGCGAATTAGCGTCTCGGCGTCGCCGTTGCGCAGCTATAAAATCGATCCCCCTTATCCCCCGCCCCCTCGCGCCGCTTCTCCTTTCCTCTGATCTTTACGCGTCGGTACGGCGGGCGCATGGACGCCATTCCTAACAAAGAGACGCCGCGGCGTCCCCCGACGATTTAATCACTTTAAATAATATATAAACGCGCGGGGTTCTGGTTCGAAGATAATACTAACACGATTTGCGATCGATAATGCGGACTGAGATACAAATGTAGAGACGTACATATGCGATGGGGAAAATTCTCTTTTCCTCCACACTCATTTATTTATCTATGCAAATTACAGGTCGCAAGGGAAGACAAGTTACCTAAGAAGATATGCGACGACTGCGTGTACAAAGTAGAATTACTATATCAATTTTGGAACACTACCGCTAACGCTGAAAAACAGCTACTGCAATGGCTTGGGGAAGTTGGCCTCGAGGACAAACAGGGCTACGTCACAGGTGTCCTGAACCCGGTAATTAAACATCTTGTGAAATAAAGACGAATCGTTTTAATAACAAACGACAAACGTTCGGCTGCAATTCTCATGTTTAGTTTCTTGTTTACCTTGACTACCGTTGTAGCGACCAAGAAAAAATAGTCTATTTTCAAACTGTTAGATAGTTACGAATGCTCAGTGATGAGATAATCAATAATTTGCATAAATTCGTGCATACGTATTCTCGTTGATATAATCAAATGGTAAATTAAATTAATTAGCGTCGATCCCCGTAACCATTGAGAGATTTTTTGAAAGCAATTTTTCATCCCCGTTCAGCAGAGCACAATGAAACAGGAAGCAAGCAGTCCTGGGGGACTAGGCGGCGTTACGATGCAAGTTAACGCAGCAGCTCAACAACAGCCAGGCATTGGGATAGGTGCGATAGACAATATGGGTCTCGGAATGCCGATGATTATATCGGGCGCTAATCCGCAACAGTTGGCCGTAGTACCGATGGACACAAGCGCCGTACCCGTGCAACCAGTTCACCAGGTTTTACCGGGGCCGAGTAACCAGGCTAACCAGATATCACAGGCACAGCCTAACGCTGTTACACGCCTTCAGGACGAAGAGGAAGAAACCAGCGAAGAAGAGGAGAACTCGGACGACGATTGCGACGGCGACGATGGTAGGTGATAGACGAGGAAAGGGAAAGAGAATGCTAGAGAGTTTTGTCAATTTTTCGATATCTTCATTTTTCTTTCGAGGCATATTTTGGTCTGGATTTTATGACGCCTCTGGTTACTTAGGAGCGATTTTTTGAGTTATTAAAGGATCATTTTGTAATACGGAATTTTTTGTTCCATCTAACTCAGGTCTGCCAGTTAAAGAAGAGAGCGAGGAAGATCCGGGTAATAGTAGAACGATCGAACCCACAACATTCGTCAATGTTTCGTTGGCTTGCGACGAAGCGGGTCCGTCCGGATTGCAGCAACAAAAATTACCAGAAATACCAGAAATGACCATGCCTCAAACAGTCGACGGCGATGCCAAGTCTGGGTGAGTTTTCCTTATTATTACAAAGTTCATTTAACATTAAGAGCTAATGGTGTGCTGCTGAGATCTACACACACATGCACAGACAATTTCCTCATTGTAAAAATGTTTTTTTTTCTCTTTATTTCTATTTTTTTTTTTATTTTCTGTTCGTGGGAGGGAAAGGGATGCAATTAGCAATTTTTAAACCGGTTCTCAAAATTCTACGATGTCTCTAGTCTTTTAAAAATGAAATAATCAATTTTTCAACATACTCTCGAGAGTTAGTCACCTTTGTAATTGATAAGGTGCGCCAGGGCACGAATATAACGTGCCTAACACACCTCACATTCACCATTGGCTCTGGGCATCCAGCAATTTGTTTTATATTAAATTGTTATTATAATTTTATAAAATGAAGATTTCAACATGGTTTCAAATTGCCATAATAATAATTATTCTATTATCAATTTTTTTCACAAGTTTCAGAGAATGAATTACGAATGCAAATTACTGGATGCTATATATTATTTATTTATTTATTAATTTTCTTTCTTTTTTTTTCTTTTTTTTTTAAACAATTTATAAATATTATTATTATTATACATATATACATGTATGAGTAGCATAAGAGCATGATGTCTCGTGTATGTTTAAATGAAAGGAATTCCGTTGACTAAATACGGCAGATATTAGATTAATTTATTAATACATATAGTATATATGATTGAAAAAATTTACTACAATAAATATTCGGTCATTTTTATAGTATTTGAACTTATATACATTGGGTATATAAGCTACGTTGTATATACCTTTATGAACGTGTTCAACTTTCATAGAGGCATACACTGTTTTTTTTTTATTTTTTTTCTCTCTTACGATAGTTGTATTGTGGACAGCGAAGTAGGATAATTCTCTAATTTTCTACTTTGTTTACTATAAAGTCCCTCTTTTATTTTATTTTTGTTTCTGTTTTTGTGTTTTTAAACGCATGGAAAATTTTTCTACATCTTAAGATACTATTGAAATGTTACTACATATATCTCGTATCCCATTTCTATCTGTCCACAAAACAATGTTAACTACCGTATATACGTGTTGTCGATATAACATTACCACGCTTACGTAAGGCACTAAATGCCGCACACATGACCGGAATCGGTCTATAAACACTTTTATGAAAGAAAGAAAGAAAGAAAGAAAGAAAGAAAAGAAAAGAAAAGAAAAGAAAAAAAATGATGAAGGGATATTGATTAGACGCGTAAAACCGGTTCGTAATTGAACGACTTTGCGGAAATGCTTCTACATTATATCGAAAAAGAAGGGAAAAAAAAGAAGAAAAAAAAAAATATATATTTACACTCCATATTGCGCGGATTTGGCTTGCGCTTTTCCTCCCATTTTTTTCCCCGGGTATAAAACGCGATCGGTGTTCAACAAGAAGTGTGTTTTTAAAAAAAAAAAAAGAAGAAGATTTGTCTTGGAGAAGATTGAAGAACAAAGAAGAAAGAAAAAGGTACGAAGAAGACGAAGACGAAGAAGAAGAAGAATCTCTCTGTGGCTTATATCGAAGAAAAACATAACGATCCTTGGTGGATTTTGGCACGAGGGAGGATAGAAAATTCAACTTATAAACAAAAGGCGAGTATTTCATTTTTTCGAAGCCATTTTTATTCCTTTAATCTAACGACTATACTATTCCCTGGAACCTTTTCTCTCGCCCCCGTCCCCATTTTCTTTAAACCCTGATATTTGATACGTACACTATTGTTACATATTATAGTTTGAGTAAGAAGATTGCGTTTGAAGATAATTAATCGCGAGAATCGTCGCTGCATAATTGCGCGACTTTTCTTCAATATTTACACCCTATCGCGTTAAGCGAAATCAATTTCATTTTAATATCGATAAAATGGAAGGAAATTTCGTTCAGGTAAATAATACACACCGTATTGGTAATTCAAAGAGTCTACTGATTCATGGTAACGAATTTATAAAACGGGAGTTTGAGTGCTGGATGAAAAAAGCGAAGATTTTTTTTCAACCTATCCGATGATGGGTTTAACATATTATATCATACGAAGAAGATACACGTACGAAGTGCTCCTGATTTCTACAAACATATGCCGATTGTACTTTCAAAGGTGAGGAGAGATCGGGGAAACTTATATTATTTGTCTTATCGATTTTCAATATCCATCGAAGTTCGTAGTTTTTTTATTCACCCTTGATAAGGTTGTCTTCTTACTATTCAACCTTCGTTCAATCCTTCTCCTGCTCTACTCCTCTTACTAGTCCTCCCACAAAGAAGGAGAATTTGAAAATATAAACATATCTGTTTCAAATGATGAACAGAAGATATGTGCGTTCGAAGTTTTTCAAGTGAATTATTTATTCACTTACTTTTATGAAAAAAAATATTGATTGATTTTGCGTAACAGGTATCTGTTCGTCTATGTGTTTAATATATGTATACAGTTTAATTGGAAGAGATTTTTTTTTTCTTTTTTCTTTTTTTTTCCCTTTCTTTTAACGATCGAGATTATGATTATCTGGTAATCATAGATTAGAATCGCGAACCATTAAAGTGGCGGGATTAATATATTGATGATGAAATAATACGGCAAAGCAAACGCTAGCACTAAGAGCACAATGTCCACATAATCACACACGACACAAGCATCCTCTTCACTCGCCTGCTCGTCTCGATGTCAGAATATAGCGGCAGTAAAACATTTAAGAACAAAAAAAAAAAAAAACAGAACAAACAAAAAAGAGACAATATTGGGGGAGAGTTTTTCTTGAGTTTATCCTTTCAGGGGAGACGAGATATTCGGTGGTTTGTCAGGGATGCTGCGACAAATACTATCGCCCTCATCACCTGAGTTTGCCGGCGATCCAGCCCTCGCATCAATATCGATTAACGACCAACTAGCTTGCCGCGGTATTTACAACACTATCACATCTGTAGTACCAACTGCTTTAGATACACTACTACGCCGCGACCAATCGGAGCTGTCTTCGTCGACTTTTGATACTATTCAAATGTCGTCCTCGTCCTCGTCCACGTCCACTGCCTCCTCCTCGTATGCTTGCCCGACTTGTGGACAGGAGTTTGTTAGCCGTTTTAAGTTAAATTATCACACGAGGACTCACATGGAGAGAAAATACGGATGCACAGTTTGCGGGAAGACTTTTACAACCCAGCATCACCTCAAGATGCACGAGGCTATGCACTCGGACGTCAAACCTTTTTTATGTCGTAATTGTCCCGCCACATTTCGTTACCAAAAACTACTGGATCGGCACAAAAAAATGCACGACCCTGCCGCCGCCGTCGCCGTCGCCGTTGACGTCGATATCGCTAAACCCTACTCGTGTCCTAGGTGCTTGATGCGATTCGACACAAGAAACAATTACAACCATCATGCCAAAACCCATAAATCAACATCACGAACAACCGCCAATGATAATATTAGGATAGACGATATAAACTTGACCCAGGTCATGCCCATTAACTCATCACCTTTGGCTTCATCCTCTTTTCCGTGCGAAGCATGCTCCCAAGAATTTCCATCGTTCGATTCCCTCACCACTCACAAACTCATTCATACCTCGCGACCCCTGGTGTGCGACGTTTGTGGTAAGGGATTCACACACAGAAAGTATTACGTTGTTCATCAACGTATACACACAGGCGAAAGACCATATCTTTGTTCTATGTGCGGTAAATCTTTCACTCAAGCTTCTACGCTCACTGTTCATAGACGGTATCATACAGGCGAAAGACCTTATACTTGTACGCAGTGCGGTAAGGGATTTGTTACGCGTACCATTATGCTCAATCATATGAAAAAACACTAGGACTACTGTTGTTGGCTGATAGATATTTTCTATTTATATTCATCGTTGGTTTATCAATTTTTTTTTTAGTTGTTCGTATATTAAAGTCACAGTTTATAGACACGGGATCCAGATATTGATTTAATTTAATTTCTTTTCTTTTCTTTTGCTTTTTTTTACTTTACCGTCAATCATCAAAGTTTTTCTATCTGTTAGGGATTATTTGAAATTTCAAATCACCACATTTCATTTCAAGCATAAATAATTAACGCCGTTAAGTAGCCTTATAAACATAATTGAAAAAAAAAAAAAATAATTGAAAAATCTTTTATTTTGAAAATAAAGTTTAACACCAATTTAAAAAATAATGTCTGTTCTTTCACTGATTGTTGATTGTATAATAAATATTATTCAATCGGATAATTAATTCATTTAGAATGTACATTTACACATTTATTCAGGGGGAGAGAACAACAACAAATCATGTTAGCTATTAGTAGTTATTTATCAACTCAGAATTGAGAATCTAATAATTTCTCTCCACAACTCCAAGATCGTCGTCGTTTTGTAACATGTATACATTTTTTAGAATGAGGTAAGGGTGGTATTAAAAAAATCCGTTTTTCGTACTATGTGAATCTTTTATGTCGCAGTGCGCAACGCATAACTCAATTTTCCAATTATCGAAGACCGAGAGTCTTCCATATTTATATTATTTGAAATTGGATTAATATTACTATACCAGAGATTGAACAGTTACCATATTAGCGTAGCTGCAGATACTTGGATTAAAGCTGGAATTAAGCAGAGAAGTATATGAGGGGATAAACGCAAATCTAATATAAGAGCTAGTCGATAATCTGTAAAGATTATCTCGTCTCTATCTCAGTTTGAATAAGTATTGATTTAGATAGATTTCTTTACTCCAATCTGGTTTCCCTCGGCTCTACTGAGTCCGCAGGGTCTGTTGTTTGAACTTTTACATCGGAGAGTCGAAACACGAGGAAGCTGACGGTGGGCGCTTGTTTCGGCAAGTTCGAATCAACTTACAGAAGATATTCATCGCAGGGTTGGAGAGCAGGAGGAGGAGGAGAATAATAGAGGTGGATTTAAAGCCTCTATTGTCTAAAGTCTGGAGGTTTGAAATTAGAAACGGTAGAAAAGCCATAGGCGTGAGTAAGGCGTATCATTTGGCTTTGCTACCGTTTGAAATTTATGGTTTTTTTTCTTTTTAAATAAATTCACGCCTCGTTTTCAATGCTGTAAGTTTCTTCAAATGATAATACGGTGCGATTTTGCATCAAATGAATTTCAGAATTATTATCATACGAAAATCTAAAGTGTCGCCGTGTTTGTTTAACAACTGGCTAAATCGCATTGTTGTTTATTTTTTAAACACGATTACGACCAAAGATTTTCTGTACTATCATTATTATTTTCATCCTTGATCGAACGGATGTACGTAAATATAATAAATATTATTACAATGTAAATATATTAACAACTATTACACTTTTAACTATAGACGAAGGTTCGATGCCTTTGAAGTCTTTTTGTTTATTTTTCACACACACACACACACACGCGTTGGCAGGAGAATAATAAAACAGGCCCTGTCGACGGGTAAACCGCTTTCGATAGTCGTGCCTTATAGCATAGGAATTAGATTTTGTAAATAAAGTCAGGATTAATATGACGATTAATTTAAATATCGCAGAAACTGGCCGAGTCACTTCATTCATGCCCTGTGTCTCTTATTTACAGATATTTTATAACAAAGAGCAGCGACGTCGGTTTGGCTGTTAGCACGGTCGAGATGTCTCAGGACTGTAGGGATACAGAGATAGAAATCGAGGATCAAAAGATATCTATGAATGAACAGAGTTTGCAAATAGATGACAACAACGACGCCGCTAGGCTTTACCTCTGCAATTTGTGCGGCGACGGTTTCGCCTCCGAACAGGCGCTAGCGGGTCATGTCGAGGTCCACGACGATAAGTATCCTTACGCGTGCGATCACTGTGGAAGAAGTTTTAAGACCACCTCAGTGCTGAGAAAACATCAGCTGATTCACACCGGGGAGAAAACAAACGTTTGCGAAACTTGCGGATACTCTAGTCTCCACCGTTCTAATCTTGTTAATCATCAACGGCGTCATCACTTTGACTACAAGTACCGTTGCGACGTTTGCAGCATGGGATTTTACAACAAGAGTAATTACCAGGAACATCAGACTATTCACAGTAGGGAGAAACCGTTTCAATGTCAGATATGCCAGGCCTCGTTTAGGTACCGTCAGGGGTTGAGGCTTCACGCCAAACTCCATCAGCCTGACTATGTTCCACCCCAAAAAAAACACCACTGCGAATTGTGCAACAAAAGGTTTTCACGAAAACAGGTATTGCTCGTTCACATGAAAACCCACAGCACCGGCGTTGTTCAAAGCGAATTTGTATGCCATATATGCGGCAAGGCTGTATCGAGCAAGACTTACCTCACTGTTCATGTGAGAAAACACACAGGCGAAAAACCTCACGTTTGCGATTTGTGCAACAAGGGTTTTATATCACAAAATTATCTCAGCGTACATAGGCGGACTCACACAGGCGAAAGACCTCACGAGTGTACCCATTGCGGTAAAAGATTTACACAAAGAACAACGCTCGTTGTTCACCTCAGGGGTCATACAGGGGATCGTCCATATCCTTGTAATATTTGCCACAAATCATTTGCCTCAAAAACAATGCTCAATTCACACCTTAAAACACACGCTAAACAAAATGCTCGCGCCCAACAAGAACAGCAGAGAAACGACGGGTCTAATGATATTTTATTACATAATTGAGAAAGGCTATAATAAATATCACCATATATATATATATTCAAATATATATATATATATATATATATATTATATTACAATTAAGACTAACTCTCTCGGTGCAGGATATTTTATTTTGTTTTTTTTTTAATTTATAATAACCGAATTTAATTTTTCAGTTTTATTTTTATACGCGGAGTATCGTAAGTTGCAATTTTTCTTTACACCACGCCCCGGTACGGTCTAGGTCTTACAGAATTTTTTTTTTTTCCCTTCGTAGCAAGCTGATTAAGACTTTGAAACTTTTGTACAAATAATTGGGACCAGATTTTTTATAGCAGCTCTCGTACGGAACTTTAAAATTCAGAATGAATTGACGACGACGATTAATGATTAGTTAGTTAGTTAGAATGGGCGTGGGTAGATGATTAGGTATGTTAGATAAACTGTACTATTAGTTAATACTCAAGTTTATTTCATCGTTCTTTATTTTATATGATATTTTTGTTATTTTCTCTTTTTCTATACATAGACGATATACAATATCGTCGAACTTTTTTTTTGTTAATTCTTTCATATATTTTCTATATAGCTGCTTTAGTTGCAATATTCCCTCGACAAAAGTCCTTGGAAATGATATATATCCGCTTGCGTTCATTCCATAATATATATAATATATCGTAACGAGAGCTAAGAAGGGACGGAGGCTGGGGGGAAGGGGAGAAGACAAGGAAAGTAATTGAATAATTAATTTCAATCGGGATTACAGACTGGACTCGTAATTCAACACGTCGTTTGTAGAGTCCTCGCAGTTTTCTAACGAGTCAAGTAAATTGTATAATATTCATTGATTTATTACGTACTTTTATATTGTTCACATTTATGTGTACGTTGTGTGTTGAAATTATATATAAATATATATATATATTCGGGATAGAGTTGAGACGTTAATAACAAAAAAAAAAAAAAAAATTATAGAAGGAAATGGGGGAGAGATTTTTAGATATATATTATATTATATTATACCATGTTATGCATATTATATTTTCCACAACATGCGTACAAGTTTTCGTATCCATGACTGGGGTCGTCGCATTATAATCCATAAATTAAATATAAGTAGCAACTAATTGAATGATAGGGTTTGGGGGGCAGGGAGGGGGGTGGTACAGATGGGAGGGAGAAATTTGATTTTATATCTCTGGTATACATTATTGTCCAATTTGTAGCAATTCCAGATTTTTTTAAAATTAATTATAGTGCATAATATACGATATTTGATAGCAAATATCGCTATGATGACTTTTCCTCAATCGCGTTCTCAGTTGCATATAATAATAATATTCATTTATTATTATCATATTATCAATTCTTGATAGATATTTCATTTTATTCATCGATTTCACAGATTATCATCACGCGTCTAATGGATTATATTTGCTGCTCTGTATTATTTTTTTTTATTCTCGATAAAATAGTTCTGGCTGAATATAATATAGGTATCGAATTTTTTTTTTACCTTCAACCGGAACTTACACACTTTAAGTTTTTATGAAACCGTGTTGTATAGAGTGCAATACGTATTATTTTTTATTAAAGATAATGTAATAATCTATAATAATAATAATAATAATATTAACATTAACAATAATGTATATTGGCTTTGGTCAAATAAAAGACAGTGATTTATTTGTGCAAAATAATGTCAATTTATTATGTATACGTCAAAACGTTATTGAATTCACCTTACCGTATTTTATATTCGTAATATTTAATTTTAGATAAATATAGATTTCATTAAGTAATACGCATAACGGTCCAATATCTGGATTGTTAAATTATTTACTTATCAAATTTAATATGATTTAGTATACTCGGTGCCTATTTGGCAACACAACGAACAAGAATCTTAAATCAATTCACTGAAAGGCATCGTCGTCGTCGCGTAACGGTTTATAATAATCTACAGTGTAGTTGAATATTTTATAATTACAGATACGTCACTGAGGATACATCCGTTCAGATCGTCGTGACAGAAAATCAATCCCCTTCTTCATTACCTATGAGCGACGGGACCAATACTTTTCGGGAGAGTAGAATAGGATCAAGCTCGGAGGAGCCAACTACCCCATGTTATTCTTACCTACCTTGCGATATTAACTTACAATTGTCAGATACACGTTGCGATATTTGTGGAAAATTATTTATAGATCAATTCTATCTGGCTAGGCACAAAATTTCACACGATAATAATCATCAGAAAAAATCTGTCCTTTTATATCAATGCAAGGACTGCGACAGAGTTTTTAAAACTAGAGAAGACTGCCATTCCCATCTTCTTAGCGATAAAGGACACATTTGTACCTGTAACTATTGTGGGAAGGTGTTTAAGACAGCTTCGGCACGTGAAATACATATTAAAAAGGAACACTGCAATCCTAGAGTGAATTTTAACTGCAAGGAATGTAACTTCGAGACTCCGGACACTTTTGCTTTTAGGGCACATCGTAAAATGCATAATGAAAAGAGAATATATCGCTGTCAATACTGTGACTTTAAAACTAAAAATAGTAAGAGCCTTCAAACGCACGTGAGGCTCCATACAAACGATTACAGTATACGCTGTGACGTTTGTTCAAAGGGTTTTGTCTCCCAAAAGGTATTGGATAGACATAAGATATCTCACACTGGCGAGAGACCGTTCGCTTGTAAAATTTGCTCAGCTTTGTACGCAGACAGACGTAGCTTACAGCTTCATTCTACATCACACGATCCCAAGGGACGCGAGAAAAAATATCAGTGTGAAATCTGTGGGTATTCTAGTTTCTGGAAAGGGGCTGTTAGAGTTCATATGAAAATTCACACTGGGGCTAAAGTGATTTGCCATATTTGTGGGCAACCGGTTAGCAGTAATCATTATCTCAGCATTCACATGCGAATTCACACTGGGGAAAAACCCTACAATTGTCAAATATGCAGCAAAGAATTCAGACAATTGAAAAATTTAATCGTACATTGCCGTACTCATACTGGGGAAAAACCTCACCGATGTGACAAATGTTCCAAGTCATTCTCCCAAAAGTCTTCTCTCAAAAACCACACGTGCAAATCTGTAGATTGACCGACTGTTCATTCAGACAAATACTCTTAATTATTACAGACATGGTTGTATTGATACCAGCTGTTATATTTAATAATAAATTGCTACGCTAGACGAAGAAGAAGGTGGCAAATTTATCGCAGAAGTGTGCGGTGCGAGAGAAAAATAGTTATCAGATTATTCTGGTTTAGGGGAACTGAAATTATTTGAACTTTCTGAATTCCCTGAAACATTTTTGAAGAAGAAAAGCCATTTCAGAACGAGCCGCGCACATTTCTGCAGTGATTTGTTATTCCAATATCTTTTCTTTTCTTATAATTCCAGAGACGACGCTACGCCCGATCAGAGTCGTCTTTTGAAAGCGGATAGGGACGAGGTTTTGCAATTAATTTGTGACTTTTGTGACAAAAAATTTCTAAACAAATCCTCTCTGGCTGCTCACAGGCGAAGTCACAAGCCGAACTACACTCCTGAGAATTCTAACGAGCCGAGTTTATACAAGTGCGATTTTTGTGGAATTAAAATACGCCTGAAAGACGTGTTCGCAGAACACAGGAGACTCCATACTGGCAATAAAAAATACAGCTGCGAATGCTGCAAGCAGTCTTTCGCCACCCATCAGAGACTTTATTATCATAAAGTGAAAGAACATGTCAGGGATAAGCCATTCTGCTGCAAAATATGCCCGAAGAAATTCAAGCTGAAACAATATTTGAACGTTCACATGAAGATACACAACAAAGTATACGTCTGCGATGTCTGTGGGCTTGCCAAGTCAAGTTTGTGCAACTTGGAACACCATAGAAAGCGACACAACAAGGAGTACCATTCATTTTGCCACCTCTGCTCTAAGGGGTTCTACAACAAGTCCAGCCTTCGACAACATCTCACTATACACTCTGGCGAGAAACCGTTTAAATGTGGAGTTTGCCAATCTTCTTTCACCACCAGAGGATATCTCAAGCTTCATGCCTCGCTGCACGAAAAGGTGGCGAAGAAACACAGCTGTGATATATGCGATTTTCGTACCTCTTGGAAAGGGGCGTTGAAGGTTCACATGAGAATTCATTCGGGTGAAAATTACGCTTGTAATATTTGTGGAAAGTCAGTTTCCAGCAAGACTTACCTTCGTACTCACATCAGGATACATACGGGGGAGAAACCTCACCTCTGCAACGTCTGTGGGAAGGCTTTCAGTGCCTCTAAATATCTGAGAATTCATACAAGAACTCATACCGGAGATAGACCCTATCCATGTACAATGTGCGAAAAACGTTACTCCCAGAAGGGCAGCCTCACTGCTCACCTGAAATCGCACGAAACGAGGAGATCCCAAACCTCGTAACGCTAGATTAAAGAGAAAAAAATGTTGTAGAATGAATTAAAGATTTTTCGACGAGTAGGTATGCATAGAATACATACATCCTTGCCAATGATATTCCTACATTTCCTTTCGGCGGCTACAAAAAACGTATTTCTAAATCCTACGCCAGTCGGTCTAGCTGCATATTTTTCTTCTTTCTAATTACAGGACTGAGAGAATGCCGATGGAGAAACTAAAAGACCCTCTGACTGTTAGCAACCGGAGTTCTAAAACTGGGAAGAGAAAGAATGTTTCGGCTAGCTGCGGCGGGGACGAAACTAAATCGGCTTCCAAGTCAAGGTCTAGAATCGTACTTGATGGTAAAAATATTGAACACAAATCAAAGAGCGATATAATTCCCTTGGGGCCTATAGAATGTCAAATATGCAAGAAGGTATTCAAGAAGAAGAAGTACCTCAGGGTACATATGACGCTGCATGGAGCTCCTCACATCTGCCATGTGTGTGGCGCTAAATTAACTTCTGAGTATTACCTGAAAATACACATCAGAAGACACAACAAGGAGTTTACGGAATTTTGCAAGGTGTGTAAAAAGGGTTTCTATCTGAAAGCTACCCTGAAAACTCACATGAGTGTTCACACTGACGAAAAACCTTGCGTATGCGAAGTGTGCAAGAAACCGTTTGGAAATCGAGTCTACCTTAAAACTCATATGAAGATTCACAGCAGGCCTGAAACTAGGAAGAAATTCACTTGTGATATATGCAAATTCGAAACATTCTACAGCTACTGCCACAAGGAACACATGTGGACTCATACAGGCGAGGGACAAGTGCCGTGCGAAGTCTGTGGCAAACTTATACGGAGACAGTACATGAAAATTCATACCAGAATACACACTGGTGAAAAACCCGAGATATGCGAATACTGCGGCAAGGCTTTTAGCTCTAGGAAATACCTAGTCAAACATAGACGAACTCACACTGGGGAGAGACCTTATCAGTGTAAATTTTGCCAGAAGAGATTCACACAGAGAGGAACTCTCACCGCTCATCTGAGAAGACACGATGCTGGGAAATAACGAAGGGACACGGCGATTTATTCGGTACTTTGAAAATTCATTCCTTTTTACATTATGATTATTGTTATTATTAATTTTGTCAGTTTAGCGGAAAGAAAGAAAGAAAGAAAGAAAAGAGAACCAGAAATATTTTTAGACTCAAACAATTCATTTTTTATACACACGCGTATCTATGTCTTCAAATTTTACACAAAGCTTTATTTTGCTTAGGGCTTATCATTAGGACGATAATTTCGCCAATCAATTTACAGATGTTTGTTTTGCCTTTTTCAGGGATCTGAAAAAAATCCTCATTCCGATTTCTAATCTGGAAGAATTTGCTTTCGGATCGAGGAACGGGTCAGCAGAAGAAAACAATACCCATTACTCTGTAACAAATGAATGAATATTACTCTGAGGAGACACTCAAGTCACGATCTTCATGCCTCGTTAATATCTCACAAGGTATAGAGTATTGGATGCAAGTGCAAGACCAGCATTTTTACTGTAAAAATACGCTGCCTCCGAGTAAAACAGACCTTTACTATGGGACGGGAATCGAGATTTATTATTGCCGTAAAGCACCTCATATTCTCATATCTCATTCCGTTCATCCAACTATCCAATCTTGGAAGCGAAACGCGCCTCGCTACAAGCTCTGAATCCCAATTACTCAATCTCTAATAAATAATTGTAAGAACTTGTTATTTTCTGCTTATTAGGTGCATGAGATTATTAGCAGGCGGAATAACTTGACGTTTAATTTCTTTAGATAGGAAAAATACATGAAATTCTCTTGGCTGAACTTTTCTACCATGCAAATTGACAACAGTTATTATTTTCAGGTCTGAATTTATCGATGACGAAGCCGAAGTTACCATAGAATTCACTAAGACCGAACCCGACGAGCCATTGGACGAGGATTGTCAGTACGAAGAGTTTACACCCGAAAATTCAATCGACGAGGAGTATTGCATCGACCTGCCTTCGCACCAGGATATCGAAGAGGAAGAGGAAGAGCAAGTGGCAGAGCCAGAGGCAGAGGTGGAGATGGAGGCAGAGATGGAGGCAGAGATGGAAATGGAGGGTGAAACAGAAATAGAGATAGAAGTAGAGGGAGAAACGGAAGTAGAGACAGAGGAGGATCCTTTCGCGTTAGAAAACGGAGAAGATATGAAACCGGAAGGAGATGGGGAGCGGAAGAACGGCCGCAAGCGTAAATCCAAGTTCGAGGATCGTAGGTCGTCCTCTTGTCCAGAGCAGTCTTTTTACGAGTGTGATCTGTGCGGTAAGAGAATCCGTAACAGAATTCTCTTTACGAAACACAGACAGAATCACGATAGGAAAGTGGAGGTGAATCGTTGCCAGGATTGCGACAAGGAATTTTCCGACGATGAAAAATTTGAGAAACATAGAGTGAAGGTTCATCAAGAGGCCAGACCCTTTCCCTGCGTGCTATGCGGAAAGTGTTTTAAAACTGAGGAATTTCTCAAGACTCATCTGAAACAGCACAACAAAAGATTCACATGTGATATATGTGGTATATCCAAGGTTTCTGGCTACGATCTTCGTCTCCACAAGAAAAAACACAACCAGGAGTATGTTACATATTGCGACATATGCAAGAAGGGTTTCTACACTAATCAGACCTTGGAGCGTCACCTGCTGACTCATACTGGGGAGAAACCGTTCGCCTGTAAAATTTGCAACACTCCTTACGCCAGCGCGGCTTATTTAAATATGCATATGAAGTCCCACGGGCAAAGGGAAAAGCACAAATGTACGATATGCGATTTCGAGAGTTTTTGGAAGGCCGCTCTGAAGGTTCATATGAAAATTCACACGGGCGAGAATCAAATAACTTGTGAAATTTGCGGTAAATCAGTATCAAGCAAGACCTATCTTCAAGTACACATGCGTATACACTCCGGTGAAAAACCTCACATATGCGAAGTCTGTGGCAAGGCATTCAGCGTCAGGAAATACCTCATTGTTCATCTCAGAACACACACCGGCGAACGACCTTACGAGTGTAAAATATGCCAGAAACGATTCACTCAGCAAGGATCTATGAATTCACATGTCAAGTCTCACGTCGATGGCAACAAATGATCATTCAAATATCATTCGTTATTTTGTACCTTTTTGAATAATCATTATGACAAACAATTCTTATCCCCCGCCTCCCTCGTAGATCGTTTCATTGTTATAAGGAGAGAAAGGGAAGAGAGAGCCATTCTTGTATTCTACTACTTATGTACACGTAGTGTATCGCAATTTTAACAAAAAAAAGAAAAATAATCAAGAAAATCATTTGGTCGAACTCTTCCAGTGTTCGTATGATAATAATAATAATAACAATAATAATAATGATAATGATAATGCTAATGATAATGAGTAAATAAAAACAGTGATACACAGATGAAAATACTGGGAATATATTTACTAAAAAAAATGACACACATTAGATAACATATTATAAATCAACTGTATGCATAGAAGGTGTTTAAATTTTCTTCCACTTTTGATTCAAATTTTAAATTACAGGTTTCATTATTTCGCCGGATTTGGGAGTAATCGTAACGGCGGGGATTCGTTCCTAAGAGCTGCTAGACGAATACGATCGACCGGTCCTTTCAAATGCATCATCTGCAACTGCGGGTTTAAGTCCAGTCCTTCTTTGAAGCAACATGTTTCCAAGGTGCATGGAGCTGCGCTACCGCAAAGGTTCAAATGCCATCACTGCGATTTTGAGACTGATTGGAAGGGAAATCTTCGAGGTCATATGCGACTTCACGTCTACGAATTTCCAGGGGGGAAAAAGAAACGACCATGCAATTTGTGCGAGAGAGTATTTTCGAACAGCAGGAATTTACTCAATCATAGGAATACGCATAAACCTATGCGTATTTCACCAGATTCTTTAGAACCGCCAATGTTCGAGTGCGATTATTGCGGATTGAGGCTTGAGAGTCGAAGACAATTCTCTAAGCACAGAAGACTACACGTTAAATCTCTCAGAATGGCTTGTACTGTTTGTCACAAGTGGTTCAGGTACAGAGACAAATTTGAACTTCATAAAAAGTCTATGCACACAAAAGATAGGCCGTTTTCTTGTCTTTTATGCGAGAAATCTTACAAAACTAAATCTATATTGCAAAAGCATAGCAAGTCGCACGGTAAACAGGTGGTTTGCTACATGTGTGGTGCTGTCGAAGAGTCTCAGACGGCTTTAGAGGCGCATTTGGAAGGACATGAAACAGACGTATTCAACGTATTTTGCATGACTTGCAACAAGGGGTTTTACTCTTTGAAAAAATTGGATCTTCACACGGTCCAGGACCACGTGGGCGAAGAACCGTTCGAGTGTTTAATATGCGGGAAGAAATTCGCCAGTCGTACTTATCTGAAATTACACAGAAAGAGCCACGAGGAACCGGCAAGATACAAATGCTCTATTTGCAGCTTTGAGAGTACCTGGAAAAACTCACTGAGAGTACACATGAAGATACACTCAGGGGAGAATCTTATGACTTGTGAAGTCTGTGGAAAATGTCTTTCCACAAAGACATCATTCGAAACTCATATGAGGATACACACTGGGGAAAAACCTCATATTTGCGAAGTTTGCGGCAAGGCATTCAGCGCTAGGAAATACTTACACATACACAATCGAACTCATACAGGGGAGAAACCGTACGCCTGTGAAATATGCCCGAAGCGTTTCACCCAGAAAGGTTCAATGAAGCTACACATGAAGTCGCAACACGTTACCGTTTAGTTAAACAACAAGCCAATAAGACCGTGTATCCCGCTGTTATTTACTGACAATGAATCTTCAGACTCGCTAACATCAACACGTAAGACCCAATAGTCCTTCTCATCTTATCACACCCAAGAAAAGAATATCATTGGCGACGAAAAGATTTAATATATTAAATCCAGCGGGATAGCTAGCTTTGTTATTATCACCTTCCCTCTGGTCCCGTTTAGCCGGATGAATTCTTTGCTCGTATCTCTTCGTTCCTCTCGCTGATTAATCCCTTTTATATTCATTTTCAGATCTAAAAAAGCCAAAGAGAAGCCCCGAGGACGTAAGGAGCGGAAAAAAGCGTCAAAGAAAGATCCTTCGGCGCCCGATCCCCCTCCGACTGTTGGGAAAGAAACCGACGACGATATGGAAAGAAATGGTAGGGTTTTGGTGATCGTCGACTCCATTAACGAAGATAGCAACGCCGATGTTCAGGCTGTTAAATCCCGCGACGAGGATCCGCTACATGTTGAAAACGAGAAAGAGTTCATCTTAATGATATCCGCTCAGCCCGTCGATCAAGAATGGAAATGCAACGATTGCGACAGGATATGTGGGAACAAGGAACTCCTACGTAAACATCAAGTGGTTCACAGCAGGGAGTTCAAATACAGCTGTAATATATGCGATAAGAAGTTCAAGAGATCTAGCGAGCTAAAAGTACACGGAAAGAGTCATTCAAAGGAAAAGAACTTCGTCTGCGACATCTGCTCCAGCGCTTTTAAGCTGAAATCGCAATTGACTATACACACGAAACGGCACAACAACGAGTATGATATAATATGCGAATTTTGCAAGAAGGGTTTTCACACCAACAGCGAATACAAATCTCATAAATTAGCGAAACACGGTACTAACGGCCACGTTTGTTCAACTTGCGGAAAGGCATTCAGCTCTAAAACTATACTTAACAAACACTCGAGGATCCATCAGCCAGATTACGAACCGGAGAGACCTCACCAGTGCGAAATGTGCGGTAAAATGTTCGCCACTAAAAAGTCACTTAAAATTCATGGGAATACCCACACAGGTGAGAGGAGCTACTCTTGCGATCAGTGCGGAAAGACTGTGAGGACCAGAGCCTCGCTAAGAGATCATATGCGACTTCATACAGGACAGAAACCCGTTGTTTGTCGTTATTGCAAAAAGGGATTCACCAAGAGATCTACTATGACTGTACACATGAGGATACACACAGGCGAAAGACCTCACAAGTGTGATACCTGCCAAAAAACATTCACCCAAAGAACCAGCCTCGTTATACACAGGAGATACCACACGGGGGAACGACCGTACCAATGCCCTATTTGCTCCAAAGGATTCGTCTCATCTGCTCAACTTAAATTGCACCAGAATTCTTGTTGTTGATATTAATATTATGAACAATACTAATTCAAAGATGATAAAAAAATTCAAATATTAGTATATATTATCTTTATGTGTGATAAATATGTTGATTACAATTAGTAGAGCTAATGTTAATATGATTATACATATATATATACTATATATTTGACGAGAGAGAAGAGAGAGAAAGAAAAAAATAATAATAATAAGGAAGAAATACACGTGAGTATGGAAAATGCATAAAAATAAAAAATAGTTGCGGGGGTTCGATACGGCGAGGTGTTTAAAAAAAAAAAAAAAACACACACACAAACAAATATGTATAAATAATAAATTTAATCTTTAATTTAGTTGATATTTTTCTACTCTTATACGAAAACAACAATTCTTATTTTTTTTCTTCTTTCTGTTTGATAAAAAAAAAAAAAAAAAAAAAAAAAAAAAAAAAAAAAAAAACTTTAGGCTCATGATATTTGGATATATATAATAATAAGTGGGTACTTTAATTAGTATTTATTCAATTTGTTGAAATTAAATTTATGTATCGTAGAATCAGTTACATACTCATTTTTAAAGAGCCTCGAGAAATCTGATAGTTTTAACAAAAATTCACAATCCCATGATTCCTGTAAATGAATTGGCGACGAAACTAAAAAAAAAAAAAAAACTAAAAGCATAATGTATATCGAAAATGTAACGGGGAAGGAAACTAACTTATATATATATATATACTATATATAAAATTAAATTAACGAATATTTGAAAAAATTGATTTTACTTCGAAAGGACACTTTACCCCCCAAAAAAAAAAAAAAAATGATAAAAAATAATGAAACAATTTATCGTAAACAGGAATAAACTCTGACCTCTGACTTTATTTTGCATTTATTTACAGATTAATCCTGAAAGTAGAAAATACCGCAACAGAGACTACCGAGGCAGAGAAGATCGGAGGTCATATCTCACCCACAGATAGAATTGACGATCAACCAACGAATTTCGAGAAAAGAATATCCGTACGATCCGACGTTATAAGACGCGTCGATTCAGCCCAAGCTTGTACTACTACGAACATGAAATTCAGGGACAACAGTTTGGCCATTATTTGTGAAGAATCTGAGAGCTCAAATCCGGCTTCAATGTGCGGCGAAGAGGAGGGATCCGCCTTTGAAACAATAGAGATGACCTGCAAGTACGAAGTATCTGTGTCCGATGGATCGAGCGACGTTTGTCAGGCAGCAAAATTTTACCAGTGTGAAATTTGTGCCAAAAGTTTTAGGTCCAAGAATTTATTCGAAGGACATTTGGTAGCCCACAGCGACGCCAGACCTTACAGATGCGACGTCTGCTGTAAATCATTCAAACGGACAAACACCTTGGCTGTTCACAGAAGAATACATACACACGAACGAAATTTCGTTTGCGACGTGTGCGGACGGTCCTTTGTTCAGGCATCTCAGCTGGCCACACATCATAGAAGGCACTTTGAGAAGTACACAAAGTACTGCGATTTATGCAAAAAGGGATTTTTCACCAACGCCGAACTCCATGGTCATATGAACGTTAAACACGGGGCTAAAGAACACGTGTGTAAGAGCTGTGGAAAATCTTTTCCCAACAATCACACATTGGCGAGACACGCCAAGGTCCACGAGCCTAATTTCAAGCCCGTTAAACACCAGTGCGAATTTTGCGGCAAGACTTTTGCCTATAAAAATTCTCTGGTACTTCACGTCAAGTCGCACACAGGGGACAACAAATTCGACTGTCATCTATGCGGTAAATCGGTTTCTTCAAAGGGCTCGCTTCAGGATCACTTACGATTACATGGAGGAGAGAAATCCCTGATTTGTGACGTCTGTGGAAAGGCATTTCACAAAAGAACCACCCTAGTTGTACACAAGAGAACTCATACCGGGGAAAAACCTTACAATTGTGATACCTGCGGGAAATCTTTCACCCAACATTCCACCCTAGTTATTCACAAACGTTATCATACCGGCCAGAGGCCTTATCAATGTAGCTTTTGTACAAGATCTTTCGTTTCTAGAGCTCTACTTAATGCACACAACAAGGTGCACGTAGTAGTTGGCGTTACCATTGTCCAACCGGATTAACTACGGCTCTACTATTTATATTCATTAGTTAGCAAAGAAACAATAGATTCTTACTCTTCAGAATTTGATTTTCATTTATCAATGGGCAAGTATAGAAATGTAAAGAAAGAATTAAACATAGAAATTTTTTCTTGACGAAGAATAAATTAACAGGTCATCCGGGAATCGAACCCTGGGACTTACGCCACTAGACCACTTAGCTCTCGCCCTCCCCTCGATCGATGCCTGTAATTTAACATTCGTCGACTTAGTGTTTTCCAAAGTGTTAACAAAGTGATTGCACGAGCACACTTTCATTATCATTTATTAAAAATAGTCAATAATGTGCTTATCCAACGAAATAACTGTCTCTGGTATTCATAGAAATTTATGAATATTTCAAATTTCCATCAAGATTCCCTGTATTTATATCAATGGCTATTCAATTAGCTGTCTGTCGTATAGTATTAATATTTGAAGCATTTATTGTGTAGCGTGTTAAGATATTACAAGGAAAAATGATATCCTCGTGTATCTGAGAAATACTATGTATGAGAAATAAAGTACTTCGAAACTGTGGAAATTGATTGTTAAAATGATAACACCGTGCTCGATGCATCAAAGATTTAGAAATAAGTTCTTTCACATCTTATTTATCTCCATATTTTAGAGGGAATTTCAGGAACAACAAATAAACACGTAGACTTGTTGATATTTTTGATAATTATCCACCTTTTTGCATATCATATCGTTAATACGTGTACATACATATGCATACCAACATGTATGATATATCTTTGCTGTCTTATAATCGAGTGTAAAAATGTCCAAATCTCCACTCTTACTGATGATATTAAATTCTAATTTCAGATTTACGCACCTCCCATTGTCCGAGGACTATTATCGAATGCTTATGCTATCAAAGCTCGATCTGGTCAAGACAAAGCCTGATAAAACTGGAGAGGAACTTGGGAACTCGGATCAGACAACCGACAGTGCAAACGGTCCTATCAAGGAAGAATTTCAGGACGAGGACGCCGACGGAGAAGCCGACGAAGATGAGGAGGAAGACGACGACGACAAGCCGTTGGCTTACTATTGCAAGACCTGCGGTGTATTTTTCAAGACTAAAACGTTGCTGAATAATCACGAGATTGAACACAAAGGGAAGAGAAAGAACACCTGCAACCAGTGCGGACGGGTATTTCGGACCTATGTGAACCTCAGGAAACACATGAAGAAGCACGCTGGTAATAAACGGAAGAACGTTGGAAGGCCTATAAAAGTGAAGGACGAAAAAAGCAGCGACGCTGAATTTCTCTGTGATACTTGCAACAAGGTATTTCGGCACAAAAGCAACTACCAGAAGCACTTGCTTAGGCACACAGTCGGCGACCTCACCTGCAATCACTGCCCCAAGAAGTTCAGGCTCTTTCGCGATCTCACGCGACATGAAAAGACACACTTCTATCCTAGCTATGTGTGCAAGGACTGTGACTACGAGACCACGGTACTCGCCGCTCTCAGCATTCATATGCTTAGGCATACCAACAAGGCCGATCTACCCTTCAAGTGCAACGAGTGCGACAAGAGGTTTAGAAAGGCGATAGAACTCCAGGAACATTACAACATTCATTCGGGGGACAAACCTTTCATCTGTACAACGTGCGTCAGCTCTTTTCACCTTAGAAGGCAGCTCTCCGCTCATTGTAGACGAATGCATCCCGAAATGAAGGCGAATAAAGTGACTAGCACTGCGTGTGATATTTGTGGAAGGGTACTAGCCACAAAGAGATCGTTATTTCGTCATAAGGAGAGTCATAATCCGACTAAATTGTACCTGTGTGATTATTGTGGGAAGAGTCTCAGCAGCGCTGAACATCTTAAGAAACATCGACGTATACATACGGGGGAGAAGCCTTACGTTTGCGATATATGTGGCAAGGGATTCACTGACTCTGAAAATCTTCGTATGCATAGGAGAATTCATACGGGCGAAAAACCTTACAAGTGCGAACAATGTCCTAAAGCTTTCTCACAGAGGTCCACCCTCACTATACACAGGCGCGGTCACACAGGCGAAAGACCATACATATGCCAAATTTGTCATCGGGGATTTTCGTGCCAGGGAAATCTCACCGCCCATCAAAAATCTACCTGCGTTTGAGTTAGTGAGATGTAATATCGTGTTATATTATATTATATCATATTATATTATATTATATTATATTATATTATATTATATTGTAGGTTTACACGCATACATTATGATAATTACTATCGTTGATCCAGTTGGTTTTGAATATCGATTTAACACAGGCGATACCACGTGTGTTGGTTTCAAACACGTATAAATTTGAATTGGAAAAAATTTCTAATGAAATACCAATTAACTATTATTAATTAATTAATTAACTATTGTTATTATTAGTTGAATACATATTTGTGCTTAGCATCGTACTGCATGTAGAGGCAGAGGTTTAAATAATAAATAGATTTTATATACTTGAAGACTTTGATGACGTAGGGCGTTTCAACAGCAGCTAGATAGTAGATTTTAAGATTTATTACTCGATCCAAATAATCTTATCTATTGTTTAAAATAACAGATTTCGTCTAATTATATATGATTTAACGCTAGATCATATTTTCTATGCGCAAAGTCTCGATTATCATGAATTCAATTCAACTGCGGATCGGAATGTATTTATCAAATACAGAATAAGATCGAATTTTAGGAAAGAAGATATAGCAATAGATGAAGAACTTCAGATATCTCATTGTACATAGTATCGGATCAAGATGAAATCAAATAAACAGCGATTGATGATATCGAAGAATATTTCTCAACCATTCCACACCAAGATTCTTATTGTTAAATTATACATCTTGCAGTTATAATAAATCCATCAATATTCCAGGTAGCCAGGAGATATGGACAATTCAGAGGCGAAATTGATTCTCTTTGATTCCTTCGGGCAGATATGGCAACAAGGAACAGCGCACCTCAGTGTAATGTGTCACGAATTGCCTGATAAAATCGTGCTGCATCTAGTCCGTGGCATTTCCTTGTCTTAATGTTGAATATTTCTTACAGCTTCTATATGTAGACGAGCTCGACCTTACCTGTGTAACGCTGAATTTAATGTTCTAGGAACGGCCGTTGGCGTCTGACATTCAAGAGACTCCTTGTAACAGGATGCCTGCCGAAAATCGGAGGTGACTTGGAAAAGGATCGCAAGCCAACGATGGGAAACGGACTGATCAAGACATCGGATGGCACAGAAACCATACACAACGATCCACTATTCGACTCGAGTCTAATCAATGAACCTTTCTCCCCTGAAGTGATAGATGCTGTTGACAGTTCAGACCAGGAATCCGGGTTCATAGACGATCCGAAACCTCTCCGGCTCAACTTCCCTACGAATTTCCAAAGCGAATTTATCTGCGTTAGATGTCGCAGGGAGTTTACTTACAAAGAGAACTTTGTCAATCATATGAAAAGCCCGTGTGCTAAGAGGTCTAGAAGGGATATAGAACACCAGGAACGTAACAATATTTATTCAGGGGACAAGCCTTTCGTCTGTACAACTTGCCTCTGCGCTTTCCACCTGAAAAGGCAGCTCTCCACTCATCGTAGACGGATGCATCCTCAACCGAAGGCAGATAAAGTGACTAGCACTGAGTGTGACATTTGTGGAAGGATACTTGCCACCAGGAGTTCGTTATTTCGTCACAGGGAGAGTCATAATCCGGCTACATTTTACCTGTGTGATTTTTGTGGGAAGAGTCTCAGCAGCGCTGGATATCTTAAGCAACATCGACGTACACATACGGGGGAGAAGCCTTACGTTTGCGATATATGTGGCAATGGATTCACTAAGTCTGAAAATCTTCGAATGCACAGGAGAATTCATACGGGGGAAAAACCGTACAAGTGCGAACAATGTCCCAAAGCTTTCTCACAGAGGTCCACTCTCACTATACACAGGCGCGGTCACACAGGCGAAAGACCATACAAATGCCAAATTTGTCATCGCGGATTTTCATGCCAGGGCAATCTTACCGCCCATCAAAAATCTACCTGCGTTTGAGTTAGTGAGATGTAATATCACGTTATATTATATTATGTCATATCATTTTTAATTAATGAAATACCAATTAACTATTATTAATTAATTAATTAGTGCTATACTTACTGAATCCGTCAATCTTCCAGGCAGCCAGGAGATATTGACAATTCAAAGGCGGAATTGATTCTCTTCGATTCCTTTGGGCAGATATGGCAAGAAGGAAGAGCACGCCTGGGATGATGAACTTATCAAATAATAGTTTCCCCGATTCAACTATACGCGATGTAATAACAGTCAGCAAATATAAGTCACATACTGGAAATAAATAATTGAAAATAATCTTTTGAAAATAAGCAACCTCCAGTGTAATCACGAATTGCCTAATAAAATCTTACTACATCCAGACCGTGGCGTTCCCTTGATTTAATATTGAATATTTCTCATAGCTGGTATATTTAGATGGGCTCGTGTTTACCTGTGTAATAATCATTTAATGTTCTAGGGTCGGTCGTTGGCGTGTGAAATTGAAGAAACTCCTTGCTGCGGAATGCCAGCTAAATGATGAAGGTGACTTGAAAGAGGATCGTAAGCCAGAGATCGGAAACGGACTTAGCAAGACATTGAATGGCACAGAAGCCATACACAACGATCCACTGTTCGACTTGTGTCTAATCAAGGAAGCTTTCTCACCAGAGGTGGTAGACGCTGTCGAGAGTTTAGAACAGGACTCTGGTCTCAAAGGCGATCCGAATCCTCCTCGGCTCAACTTTCCCACGAATTTTCAAAGCGAATTTATCTGCGTTAAATGTCACAGGGAGTTTTCGTACAGAAAGAACCTTGTTAAGCATATGAAAAACCCGTGTCGTAAGAGATCTAAAAAGGCGATAGAAGACCAGAATCATTACAACATTAATTCGGGGGAAAAACGTTTCGTCTGTCCAACGTGCCTTTGTGCTTTCCACCTGAAAAGGCAGCTCGCCAGTCATCGTAGATGGAAGCATCCTAAAACACCACCGATTAAAGTTAGCACCGAGTGTGACATT
Organism: Tenthredo livida; assembly: GCA_963992785.1. Taxonomy (NCBI): domain Eukaryota; kingdom Metazoa; phylum Arthropoda; class Insecta; order Hymenoptera; family Tenthredinidae; genus Tenthredo; species Tenthredo livida. The sequence continues at coordinate 362,432 of OZ023073.1, forward strand.
TGTGGAAGGGTACTTGTCAGCACGAGTGCGTTAATTCGTCACAAGGAGAGTCATAATCCGGCTATATTTTACCTGTGTGATTTTTGTGGCAAGAGTTTCAACAGCGCTGGATATCTTAAGCAACATCGACGCACACATACGGGGGAGAAGCCTTACGTTTGCGATATATGTGGCAATGGATTCACTAAGTCTGAAAATCTTCGAATGCACAGGAGAATTCATACGGGGGAAAAACCGTACAAGTGCGAACAATGTCCCAAAGCTTTCTCACAGAGGTCCACTCTCACTATACACAGGCGCGGTCACACAGGCGAAAGACCATACAAATGCCAAATTTGTCATCGCGGATTTTCATGCCAGGGCAATCTTACCGCCCATCAAAAATCTACCTGCGTTTGAGTTAGTGAGATGTAATATCGCGTTATACTACATTATATCATATCATTTTTAATTTGAACTGAAAAATTTCTTACGAAATACCAATTAACTATTATTAATTAATTAATTAGTGCTATACTTACTAAATCCGTCGATCTTCCAGGCAGCCAGGAGATACGGACAATTCAAAGTCGGAATTGATTCCCTTCGATTCCATCGGGCAGATATGGCAAGAAGGAAGAGCACGCCTCGGATGATAAACTTATCGAATAATAGTGTACCTGATTCAACTATACGCGATGTAATAACAGTCAGCAAATATAAGTCACATACTGGAAATAGATAATTGAAAATAATCTTCTGAAAATAAGCAACATCCAGTGTAATCACGAATTGCCTAATAAAATCTTACTACATCCAGACCGTGGCGTTCCCTTGTTTTAATATTGAATATTTCTCATAGCTCCTATATTTAGATGGGCTCGCGTTTACCTGTGTAATAATAATTTAATGTTCTAGGATCGGTCGTTGGCGTGTGAAATTGAAGAAACTCCTTGCTGTGGAATGCCAGCTAAATCCTGAAGGTGACTTGGAAGAGGATCGTAAGCCAGAGATCGGAAACGGACTGAGCAAGACATCGGATGGCATAGAAGCCATACACCACGATCCACTGTTCGACTTGTGTCTAATCAAGGAAGCTTTCTCACCAGAGGTGGTAGACGTTGTCGAGGGCTTAGAACAGGACTCTGGTCTCGAAGGCGATCCGAATCCTCCTCGGCTCAACTTTCCCAAGAACTTTCAAAGCGAATTCATCTGTGTTAAATGTCACAGGGAGTTTACGTACAGAGAGAACCTTGTTAAGCATATGAAAAGCCCGTGTCGTAAGAGGTCTAAAAAGGCGATAGAAGACCAGAATCATTACAACATTAATTCGGGGGAGAAACCTTTCGTCTGTCCAACGTGCCTCTGTGCTTTTCACCTGAAAAGGCAGCTTGCCACTCATCGTAGATGGAAGCATCCTAAAACACCACCGATTAAAGTTAGCACCGAGTGTGACATTTGTGGAAGGGTACTTGCCACCACGGGCTCGTTACTTCGTCACAAGGAGAGTCATAATCCGACTAAACCTTACCTCTGTGATTTTTGTGGGAAGTGTCTCAGCAGCGCTGTACATCTTGAGGAACATCGGCGCTCGCATACGGGGGAGAAGCCTTACGTTTGCGATATATGCGGCAATGGGTTCACGAAGACCGAAAATCTTCGCATGCACAGGAGAATTCATACGGGGGAAAAACCGTACAAGTGCGAAATATGTCCCAAAGCTTTCTCACAGAGGTCCACCCTTACTATACACATGCGCGGTCACACCGGCAAAAGACCCTACAAATGCAAAATCTGTAATCGCGGATTTTCGTGCCAGGGAAATCTTACCGCCCATCAAAAATCTACCTGCGTTTGAGTTACTGAAATGTAATATTGTGTTACATCATATTATAGTATATTATATTATAGGTTTACACTCGTACTCATGATAATTTCTATCGTTGATCCAGTTGGTTTTGAATATTGATTAACAGGCGACACACATGCGCTGCTTCCAAACACGTATCAATTTGAATGAAGAAATTTCAATTAGCTATTTATTATTTAATTAATTATAGTTATTGTTGCTAAATGATTGTTATACTTAATAAATCCGTCAATCTTCCAGGCAGCCAGGAGATATGGACAATTCAGAGGCGAAATTGATTCTCTTTGATTCCTTCGGGCGGATATGGCAAGAAGGAAGAGCTCACCTCAGATTATAAACTTATCAAATAATAGTTTCCCCGATTCAACTATACGCGATGTAATAACAGTCAGCAAATATAAGTCACATACTGGAAATAGATGATTGAAAATAATCTTCTTGAAAATAAGCAAAATTCAGTGTAATCACGAATTGCCTAATAAAATCTTACTACATCCAGACCGTGGCGTTCCCTTGTTTTAACATTGAATATTTCTTATAGCTTCTATATTTAGACGGGCTCCCGTTTACCTGTTTAACGCCTAATTTAATGTTCTAGGATCAGCAATTGGCGTTTAAAATTGAAGACACTCATTGCTGCAGAATGCCAGATAAAAGTCGAAGCTGGTTTGGAAGAGGATCGCAAGCCAGAGATCGGAAACGGACTGATCAAGACATCGGATCGCACAGAAGCCATACACAACGACCCACTGTTCGACTCAGATCTAATCAAGGAACCTTTCTCCCCAGAGATGGCAGATGCTTTCGACGGTTTAGAGGACTCCGGTATCATAGGCCATCCGAATCCTCTTCGGCTCAACTCACACGGGACTTATCTAAGCGAATTTAACTGCGTTATATGCCACAAGGAGTTTGACCACAGAGACAATCTCATGAGGCATATGCAGAGTCATAGTACTAAAAGACCTTTCGGGTGCTCTCAGTGCCCCCAGAGATTTAGATCCCGCTACGATCAGCGAAAGCATGCAAATTGTCATGACGAAGGGTTCTCCCACGGTTGTAACATATGCAAGTTCAGATGTAAGTCTAAACAAGCTTTGAAGAACCATCACGCCAGGAAACACGACAATATAGACTATCAATACACCTGTGATAAATGCAGCAAACAGTTCAAAGTACGCAGCGACCTTACGAATCACTTAAAGTGCTATCACACCGATCATCCACCGCTGATATGCGAGATATGCGGAAAATTGGTAAAGTTTATAACGTCGATGAGCGCCCACAGACGAACCCATGCATTAAAAATTTACCCATTTAAGTGCACAATGTGCAAACGGGGATTCAAATCCGAGCACAATCTTAAAAACCATTTGTTGGTGCACGAGAAGGGGTTCGTATGCAAAGATTGCGGAATGAAATTTGACAATGTTAAGAGTCTCGGCTACCACAGGAGCGTCAAGCACAAGACATTCAAAGCCAATATATGCTCAATTTGCGAAAAACCGTTCAGAAGCCAGGGCAGTCTGAGGACCCATATACTAACACACACGGGGGAGAGACCTTACAAGTGTGATCAATGCGGGGAATCATTCACACAGAGATCTAGTATGATGAGACACAGGCGGAGCCATCCTGGCAGGTTCTCTCCTCCTCCTCCTACACCCATTACTGCTATTGTCAAGGAAATTGAAGAGAAAGAGCTCGCCAAGAAGTAGAGCATGAACCGTTCACTGTTTGATGTTGAAGATTTCAAACCCACCTTGATAGAGTCGCTGGAGAGTTTACCAATCTCACATGTGATATTTTAAGTTACAAGACTAATTGTTTCAGGATGTTTCTGTTTGTTTAAAAAAATTTGTGGCCCGAACCACGCCACTATTGTCGATTGTAAGGAAATATCCCAACTGTTTAACAATTAATTGATATTTTCAGAATAAATTGTTCTTTGATAAAAATAATCTTCAAGACTCGACCATTCATTCGTAATGGTACAATTAATAAGCCCAGTAATTGAATTCTAAACTCCGTACACTTTGACGATTGATTATTACTATCACTATTCTTGAAGCGCAGATCAATAGACAGAGAAATTCTACACCCTTGTATATCTGGAATGAATATTCGTCGGACAGACAACCCTTGTTCATCACCTTGGACTTTGTAGAGGCAGCCGTTCCAGCGGAAGGATTAATATCTCTATCATTAATGAGGAAATCCTGATATAACATAACAATATAAAATTGTTTAAACTCTAAAATTTGCCTCTGCTATCTCACCTCGCTATTGCATCTGGTTTTTTTTCTTTATAATAATAAAGATCGTTGTCCATGACCGGATACCAAGGCAAAAGGGTATTTGCTTAATTTTCTTTTAAGGGGAATGCGAGTGTGAAAATAACATTTTGTCATCAGGACTAGGACTGACTAGCTTGTTTTGTTTCAGAAATTCGAATGACCCGCTGCGAGTTCAACCGTACCTCATGGTTCAGCGAGGAGAAAAATCTATGTGGGTTCCAGCGCCGAAGGTAGAAATGCACAGCGATTCGGAAGAGCTTATCAAATCTGCGGAGGGCGATAATAAGAGGCCTAAAAAATATGAGAACGGTGTTGAAAAAGGGTCAAAGTTTATTTCCAGAAAAGATAAACAGTCCAAAGCCTCGGTTGAAACGAAATGCGAAGCCTGCAGGAAGACGTTTGCCAGTAAACGAAAACTGACTGTTCATATTAAGTACGTACACTCGTCGCTGCGACCTTTCACCTGTAAAATCTGCTCCCTCGCTTTCAAAATGAAGAACGCGTTGAAGAAACACATCCAAGTGATACACGAGGGATCCTATGAGCTACTTCCGTGTAAAGTATGCGGCTACAAAGCTAAGGACAAGTCTAGACTCGAAGATCATTACGTAAGACGGCACACGGACATCTACGCAACTTCTTGCTACATTTGTGGTATGCAGTTGAGATTCAAACGGGATTTGACCACTCATATTAATCAGATGCACTGCGGCACTGTGGTGTGCGAAAAATGCGGCGATCTACTTCCCAATTACAGATCTCTCTGCAACCATAAGAAAACTCATCATGCCGGAGGCGCCAGGAGAAACAGGAACTTTAAATGTGGTATTTGCTCCAAGGGATTTGCCTCCCAGGAATCTGCCGAAGCTCATAGAGTAAAACAGCATAATAACGGGGAAAGCTGCTACTGTGATCACTGCGGGAAACCGTTCAGCGGGAAATACGCCCTGACTCATCATATTCATAACGTTCACAGAGAAGACAGGCCCTACTTGTGTCCAGTTTGCAACAAGACGTTCAAGATGCACAGCCTGCTTCAGCTTCACCTATTTACACACACTGATGTAAAACCGTACAGATGCGATATCTGTGGCTCTACTTATACTCAGAGAGGGTCTATGATGCTTCACAGACGGAAACACCCGGGAGAATTACCACCCGTTCCTCCGATAAAGCTAGATTTCTTGTTGAAGAGCATTCAGCCTAAGATAAACGAGCTTGCCAAGACGAAGTAGCCAGAAATCGTTCAAAAATTAACACTAATGTACAGTTAAAGAGAAATTTATCGACGGCGAACCAAAGGAGAAACCAGAAGACGAAAGGTCGAAGGCTGAGGAATTTGGAACTTTAATAACTGGTAGGTACCAAAGGTCTATCAGACTCTCTGGCCACGGCGACGATCACTTATACAATCTATAGGATATCGAAGTTTCCCCCCAGACCTCGTTAATATTATTTTTATCCTAGAATATTAAGATTTATTGTTATAAATATTATAATGCTGTAAGATATCTATATGAGATTTCATCTAATCTACAAATAAAATTTACGTGGCCTGAAGATTTCTTTCATTCTCATATCGCGTATTATTGATAAGAATTTTTTAGAACTAGCAGATGTAGCGCGTAGTATCGACATTGTTAATATTTAATGAATATAATAGATATTCTGCTAATGTATCAACGTCATGCATGGTTTGCAGTTAGAAATAAAATTCATATCCTTATTATCCGGCTCTGATGTCATTAACAATTTTATAATTTTTGTAGGTACAATCCACTTGACCCTCTCGGCCCATCTTTTTTGACAGTCAAGCTAGGCGAAGACTATTTTCTTATTCCACAATCCCTGAGCGTATTTATGATGAAAGAGCCCAACCCTCCAAAAGAAGCTGGGTCAAAGGCTGACGTAAAGAGCGAAGAAACTCGAGTAAAATCCGCCGCCGACGATAATGACGACGACGACGACGACGACGATCTGGACAATACACCATTGGACTTCAGGAGAAGATCGAGCAACAACAAGGTCAAAACGAAGAGATTGAGACTGAAGAAATCGTACAGCTGCGAAATTTGCTATGTATCTTTTGACCGAAAGAGCAAACTCACTAGCCACATGTTTAAACACAGTAATTCGAGACCCCACAAGTGCCCTGTGTGCACAAAGGGATTTAAGACCAGCGGCTACCTCGCCAGGCACCTGGAAATACACGACGAACCCTCACAGGAGCACGCTTGTAACTTGTGTGACTTCAAAGCGCGGACCAAGCCCTATCTCAAGATACATTACATCAGGAAGCACACCGATGATTACAACTACAGCTGTGAAGAGTGTGGAAAAATGTTCAAGGTACAATCCGACTACACCACCCACATGAAGGACCACGACACCGAGTCTTGCTGCGTGTGTGATATATGCGGCACCTCTTATCCCAGCAAGAGTTCTTTGTACTTTCACAAACACTATAAACACAAAACAAAAGTTAAGGAATTCGAGTGCCCGACTTGTCACAAGCGGTTCAAGAGCCAGAAGAATCTAGACTGCCACTCTGAACTCCACAAGGTGAAATACGTGTGTGAACAGTGTGGAATGGAGTTTAAATTCAAATACGGTTTGACCAAACATCTAAGAACTCATTCGGGGGAGAAATCATATCTCTGTGCTATCTGTGGAAAGACTTTCGGCTGTCTTAGCTCACAGAAAATTCACCTGCTCACCCATGTTGGAGAAAGACCCTATGTCTGCGATCTGTGCGGTCAGAGCTTCACCCAGCGATCACCTATGATGCTGCATCGAAGGAAACACCCTGGCGTTCATCCAGCTCCACCACCCATCAAAATAACAAACTTACTTCACGGAGTTCAAGACAAGATTATAGTGAACAAGAGCAGCAAATAATACCCTGTACGCGAGCAGTATGACACAGATCTCTAGGCTTTATGGAAATTAGAATTATACAATAATTCATATTCTCGCTTTTTATTATTCAACGCCTTTCCGTCTCTTGCAACCATTTCAAAGTTTTTATTTCAACGTTTAAATACACCTGCTTGGTTTTTTACATTTTAACTAAAATTTATTTTCATCCCTTATCCAAAATCGAGATCTTTAGATTATCATCAGTCTCTGAGTTCAATTTTCATTTTATATATTTTCTGAGACATCGAAAACTCGTTTTCATTGTCTGCCGTCAGCACAGAATAAACTTCTTGCTACATTTATGGGACGCAGTTGAGATTCAAACGGGATTTGACCACTCATATTTATCAGATGCACTACCGCACTGTGGTGTGCGAAAAATTGCGGCGATTTACTTCCCAATTACAGATCTCTCTGCAACCATAAGAAAACTCATCACGCTGGAGGCGCCAGGAGAAACAGGAACTTTACATGTGCCATTTTTTCCAAGGGATTTGCCTCCCAGGGATCAGCCAAAGCCCATAGAGTAAAACAGCACAATAACGGGGAAAGCTGCTACTGTGATCACTACGGGAAATACTTATACTCAGAGAGGGTCTATGATGCTTCACAGACTGAAACACCCAGGGGAATTGCCACCCGTTACTCCGATAAAGCTAGATTTCTTGTTGAAGAGCATTCAGCCCAAGATAAATGAACTTGCCGAGACAAAGTAGCCAGGAATCGTTCAAAAATTCACACTAATGTACAGTTAAAGAGAAATTTATCGACGGCGAACCAAAGGAGAAACCAGAAGACGAAAGGTCGAAGGCTGAGGAATTTGGAACTTTAATAACTGGTAGGTACCAAAGGTCTATCAGACTCTCTGGCCACGGCGACGATCACTTATACAATCTATAGGATATCGAAGTTTCCCCCAAAACCTCGTTAATATTATTTTATCCTAGAATATTATGCTCTAAGATATATTGTTATAGATATTATAATGCTGTAAGATATCTATACGAGATTTCATTTAATCTACAAATAAAATTTACATGGTCTGAAAATTTCTTTCATTTTCATATCGCGTATTATTGATAAGAATTTTTTAGAATTAGCCGAAGTAGTGCATAGTATCGACATTGTTAATATTTAATGAATACAATAGATATTATGCTAATGTATCGACATCATGCTTGGTTTGCAGTTAAAAATAAAATTTATATTCTTATCATCTGGCTCTGATGTCATTAACAATTTTATAATTTTTGTAGGTCCAATCAACTCGACCCTCTCGGCCCATCTTTCTTGACAGTCAAGCTAGGCGAAGACTATTTTCTTATTCCACAATCCCTGAGCGTATTTATGATGAAGGAGCCCAACCCTCCGAACGAAGCTGGGTCAAAGGCCGACGTAAAGAGCGTGGAAGCTCGAGTAAATTCCACCGATGACAACATGGACGATACTCCATTGGACTTCAGGAGAACATGGAGCAACAATAAGGTCAAAACTAAGGCAGCGAGATTGAAGAAATTCTACAACTGTGATATTTGCCATCTATCTTTTGAAAAAAAGAGCAAACTCACGAGCCACATGTTTGAACACAGTAATTCGAAACCCTACAAGTGCCCTGTGTGCACAAGGGGATTTACGACCACCGGCTGGCTCACCAAGCACCTGGAAACACACGACGAACCCTCACAGGAGCACGCTTGTACCTTGTGTGACTTCAAAGCGAGGACCAAGCCCTATCTCAAGATACATTACATCAAAAAGCACACCGAAGATTACAAATACAGCTGTGACGAGTGCGGCGAAAGGTTTAAGGTACAAACCCAGTACACCACCCACCTGAAGGATCACGACACCGAGTCTTCCAGCGTGTGTGACATATGCGGCAATTCTTATGCTAGCAAGAGTTCTTTGTACTTTCACAAACGCTATAAGCACAAGATAAAAGTTAAGGAATTTGAGTGCCTGACCTGCCACAAGCGGTTCAAGAGTCAGAAGAATCTAGACTGCCACTCTGAGCTCCACAAGGTGAAATACGTGTGCGAACAGTGTGGAATGGAGTATAAATTCAAACACGGTTTAACCAAACATCTAAAAACTCATTCAGGGGAGAATAAATATCTCTGTTCAATCTGCGGAAAGACTTTCGGCAGTCTTAGCTCACAGAAAATTCACCAGCTTACTCATGTCGGAGAAAGACCCTATGTCTGTGATCTGTGTGGAAAGAGCTTCACCCAGCGATCACCTATGATGCTGCATCGAAGGAAACATCCCGGCGTTCATCCAGCTCCACCACCCATTAAAATAGGAAACTTACTACACGGAGTTTAAGACAAGATTATAGCGAAAAAGAGCAGCAAACAATACCCTGTACGAGCAGTATGACATAGATCTCTCGGTTTCATGGAAATTAGAATTCATATTCTCGCTTTTTATTATTCAACGCCTTTCCAACTCTTGCAAACATTAAAAAATTTTTATCTCAACGTTCAAAAACTCCTTTTCATAATCTTTCGTCAACACAGAATAAAATTATTATCCATAGTCAATACCTAAACAAAAATACTAACAAGCTTATCATTTTTAGGACGAAACCAGCTGTATCTGTCTTTTCTGGAATTAAAGACGACCGAAGAATTGAAATTTCAAAAGACGAGAAACATCTTCTTCGATCTTCTCTGCCACCGATAGGGAAACCACATTTACTTCTAAGTGTTCTTATTAATGATTTAAAAAAAAAAATGGTATAATAGCCATAAGTTTCCATAAATTTTGTTTTTCCAAAAAATTTCTGGACAAGTGTATCAGAAAATAAAGAACATAGATTCTTAATGAAATACTAATTATTCAAATTAAGAATAATCACACTATATAGTATATGTAAGTTTTTATAATCGTCTTCTTCAAAGACATATGCGATTTCGGATTATGAAATCCCTCTTTAGTTCTATTTCCCATAAGTAAGTATCTACTTGATTCTTATCGCCTTATTTATATCATATATAATAGCACGTCGAACATTCTTAGGATACAGATTTCGAAGACACATAAAGTTAACGGTCTCTCTAATATTTCGTCTTAAACAGTTGGAGGGAATATGGAGAGAAGGGTTCGGAGTAACGGTACAGGATTTTCACTTTATAGGTGAATCTTGAATTTGGATTCTTTCCGAAGTTGTTCTCCCTACCGAACAGCATTAACCATTCATCTTTTGACTGTTTAGACTTCGACTTCGGGATATCAAGACGATGGAGAGGAGGGTGGTGAGAAAGGGAGCTTTGTGCGATAGGCCGTTGAAAGGAGACTCTGCGAAAATAGATCGAGGAGTGAACGAGGTGGCTAGAAAATATCAGGCGAGATCATTGAAGAGTAAAAATAAGGAGAAAGTCTCCTGCGAAATATGCAATGTCAGTTTTAACGTCAGAGGATCATTGTACAACAAACACATGCTGAAGCACAGCAATTTGTACGCATTTCAGTGCGACGTTTGTTTGAAAAAATTTAAACACAAGAACAACATGAAAAGACATAAGATCAAAGTTCACGAGGAAGCTACTATCTACAGGTGCCAGTTCTGTGACTTCACAACTATTCACTGCTCATATTTACAGGTGTGTCTATACCTCGTTCGTACTTCGTCTTGGATAAATCAATGAATGAGCCAATTAGAAAAATTGACGACAGAATATAAATGAGTAGAAATCACAGTTCGGATATTGTCGATTGAATTTACAAATTGTTTTTTATAATGACTGTTTACTTTACAGATACACTTCACCAGGAAGCATACAGGCGATTTTCAATACCCTTGCGATAAGTGTGAAAGAAAATTTCGAGTAAAATCAGACTATGCGAAGCATCTGATAACGCACGACAGCGAACCTTCTATCTGTGACGTATGCGGAGCAACGCTTCCCAACAGGATGTCTCTTTACTTTCACAAGAATCATAAGCACCGTGTAAAAGATGGAAAATTTCAATGCCCAATTTGTAAGAAGAAATTACAGAGCCAAAAGAATTTAGACAGCCACGTGCAACAGCACAGCCTTAGGTATATGTGCGAAGAATGTGGGGTAGAGTTGACCCGTAAAACTGCCTTGAAGAAACACATGTTAACACATTCTGGGGAAAGACCTTACCTCTGTCATATTTGCGGCAAGGCATTTGCCAGCGCTACGGGAAGAAAAGTTCACCTTCTTACACATTCTGGCGTCAGGCCATACGTCTGTACAGTTTGCGGACAGAGCTTCACCCAGAGGCCAGCTCTATCTGTACATTGGAAGAAAAAACATCCCGACGTCGCCGACGCTCCTCCTTCTGTTTCCATAAGGAATATTATCGAGAACGTGAACCGTACCAGTAACAGGATGATGAATAACGATTAGCTGTTTTTTTACCGATTTTTTTAACAACGACCAGTTCAATATTTACTCATAAATTATTCAAGGAATGGATATCGGAGATAGAACAAAAACATTTAGTCATTACTATTCGAACTGTAAATTTAAGGAATCCTTTCTCGTTGCAGATGTTAGATGACTTGGATGATTTTATTGATAGTGAATAAAAGAATATCTTGTGCAAGTAGTAGTCGCCCTGTGAATTATTGAAACCTCGTATAATCGATGGATATCAGTATAAACTAAGAAGCGTTGTTAATTTTGTTAGTTTATTCTCTAAAATAATAGAAGTAAGAGCGTTACGATTAGCTGTAATATCAATGTAAATACTGATGTTATACTTATTTCTAGGTCGAACGACGGCGCTAAACAACACGAAGAAGATCTCTCCAAGCCGAGCCGTGATTCGAATAAGTTGAGGAAGCCGAAAATAAGGACGAAAATGCAATTTGAAAGAGCGCCTAGCCAGCAAGTCAGCAGCAAATCTTCTAAAGAGTCTTCTGACGATTCAGAGAATTTTGAAAACAGAGATACAACGTTAGCAAAAAAGAGAACCGAACCCAGCGACGAAGATGATCCTTTGAAAACTGAAGAGGATAAGAAACTTAAGAAGGATTACACTTGTCATGTTTGCGATATTTCGTTTAAGCTCGGAGGATTGTACAAGAAACACATGATGAAACACAGCGACGTTAGAGAGTTCGAATGTAAAGTGTGCGGTAAACAGTTCAAGTATAAATCTGGATTGAACAAACATGCCAGAGAACAACACGACGAATCAGCGCCTCTGTATTCATGCAGAATATGCGAATTTTCAACTAAACATTACCCCTACCTGCAGGAACATTTCACCAGAAAGCACACCGATGATTATAAATACAAATGCAAATTTTGTAAGAAACAATTCAAGGTGGAAACAGACTATAAGGTTCACGTAGCTGACCACGAGGCTGGTTTGTGCGTATGCGATGTCTGCGGATTGACCTATGCGAACAAGAGCTCTCTTTACTTTCACAGAAATTACAAGCACACAAATAAGACAAAGACCTTCGAGTGCAAGGTATGCAAAAAGAAACTTCAGAATGAAAGGAATCTAGAACTTCATATGCAGCATCACGACGAAACTTATATATGCGAGGAATGTGGTATGAAATTTGCAAGAAAGTATGGGCTCACTAAACACCGTCGTATACACGCCAAAGAGAAGTCCCACCTGTGTCCAGTCTGTGGCCGAGGCTTTGCCTGCATGGCTACTCAGAGAGTGCATTTCCTAACTCACGCCGGGGTTCGACCTTATATTTGCAACGTATGTGGCTCTAAATTCACCCAGAGATCTTCGCTGATGATACACTGGAAGAAACAACATCCCGATGCCGTCGACCCTCCCCCACCGGTCACCCTGGGCAACATACTTGAGACTCTAAAGTCAAATCTTAACTAGAATCTCAAGTATAATGTAAATAATTAACTTGTCCCAATATATCAACGAGTTAACGCTATACAGTCCGATTATTAACGCATCTTATTTGTATCAATAATCTAATCTGATCGCAATTTGATATAATAAAAACGAAATACATCGAAGCTAATTTAATTGCGAACGCTTTGCCAACAAATTTGATGATTGATGACTATAGGATAGATATGTAGTCCCTTTATCCACTTATTTTACACACACACGTAGGTATCTTACACAACGTCTTGCCCGTAGTCGATGTATCCTTACCGTTGCCTCTCGACTGTATTTACTAACTGACAACTGTTCTTCGTGTTCTAGGAAATCGCGTAACCATTTAAATAAGGACATCAGGAGCGAGGAAGTGGTGAACGGTAGATATCTGAGGCCTAAATCAAACTGTGAATACCTCGATTCTCAGCTCTCCGCCCTGCCGGTCGTTAGAAATTTGGAATCTAATAAAATACCGCAAAAGTTACCCCCGAGGATTGTCCGGAAATCGAAAGAGAAAAGAAGCTGTAAACGCCTCCTGGCAACCGACGAACTCAAAGTCAAGGAACTCCCAACGGCGGAGAGAATCGCCTCCGAACCAGAGAGGACAATCCTTCAATCATCTCTGGAGGAGGAAGTCAAGCCTAAAGGCGTTCTCTACAAGAAATTAACGGACGGAAATTACACCTGTGATATATGCAACTCAAAGTTTGAACAAAAGAGTAAAATAATGCGGCACATAACTAGCAAGCACAGTTTTCACAGGCCCTTCAAATGCGCTACATGCTCAAAGGCTTTCAAGTACAAGTGCGATCTCAAAGCCCACAAGCTGGTACACGAGGCTATAGATTCTAGCATGCTGCACTGCTGCGATAAGTGTGACTATAGAACAAAAACTAAGAACAATTTGAAGTCACATTACATCAGAAAGCATACCGACGATTATAAATTCTCATGCGAGCACTGTGGCAAGAGATTTAAGATGGAATGGGACCTGAAATTTCATGTCGGTACCCACGGCAGCTCTCAACACATGTGCGATATCTGCGGTCGATTTTACACCAGCAGTTACTCCCTATACAAGCATAGAAAGGTCGCCCATCTCAACGAGTACAAATACCAGTGCAGCGTCTGTAACAAGAGGCTCCTAACTCAGGAGAACCTAGACAATCACATGCTCCAGCACAACCAGACTTACACCTGCAAAGAATGCGCCAAAGTATTTGCCTCTAAGAGATATCTCGCCACCCATATGACCACTCACACAGGAGTAAAACCGTACACTTGTAACGTGTGCGAAAAAAATTTTCGCACTTCACACATGAGGAATACACATCTGCTTACACATTCCGCCGAACGTCCGCATATCTGCGATCTTTGCGGTCAGGCTTTCAAGAGACGATACTACATGATAGAACACAGAAGGAAACATCCGGACGCTCACCTATCTTCGCCGCCTATTCCTTTAGGCAGGAATAAAAATAACACGGGAAATTTAGCTCAGGAATATTCGAACTAGGAGAACTAAGTTCGTTATACGATTCAGAGATAATGTGTTTATATATAATAAATTTCTGGAGATATATACCATAAATGTTTTATCCTAATCATAACGACCCGTTTGAATAACTTATACAATTAAATTGCCGCTTCTGTACACCCCTCCAGTTGATCGTTCCTTCCGAGATTGTAGATATTTACCTAAATAATCGGGCGTTTTATTGATCGACTATGATTAACGGCTGTATTATTTCTCTTCTTTTAGATCCCAGAGCTGCGCCGGTCTTAGAATAATAAGAACAGATTCAGCTGGGCGGTTTATCGTGGGGAAGAATTCAGTGCCTATGGAACTTTGGCAGAGATCAAATCCCAAGGGAAGACCTTCTTATTCCCTGGTGCCTGTTGTCGGACGGAGTTTAATCAACAGGAGAACTTCTAAGGACGAATTGATTCTGGCCAACGATATCAAGGTCGAAATGAACGAGGATATAATCGGTGCAAGACGTTCGGTTGAAACTATCCGAGAATCCACTACCTGCGAGGAGAGCAGATGCCAAGAGTCGTTCGCTCACTTGTGCCAAGTTATGGTCGAATTTCACACGTGCGATAAATGTGGGATGAAATTTCCCGTCGAGAATATGCTTAAGAGACATAAAATTAGACACACTCGAAAGTACAGTGTGTGCGCTGTTAAATCGAGGAAAAATTATCGTCGCAATCGTATCAACATATGGAGGCATAGGGTAGAGGAGAAAAATGTCCTTTATCTTTGCAGTGTATGCGATTTTAAATGCCACAAAAGAACTACGCTAACTTCTCACGTTAGAAGAAGACACAGGAAAGGGAAGACGGCGGACAGTTCGAAACTTTACCACTGTGGTAGTTGCAACTACAAGTGTGCAAAGAAGGAGAATCTCAATGCCCATATATGGAGGCACAGGGAGGATCAAAGGGAGTCTAACTTTTCCTGTAAGATGTGCGATTTCAAGTCAAAAAAACGGAGCACGTTAGCGTCTCATGTTACAAGGAAAGACAAACGGAATACGAAAGGCGAAGAAGAGAAGGAAGAATATCGCTGCGACACATGCAACTACAAGACTTTTGAGAAGGAGAATCTCCAGGTCCATGTTAAACGGCACAAGGATAATCTGGAGAAAGGCGTATCCCTCTCATGTACCTCCTGCGATTTTAAATGCAAGAAACGTGGGACCCTGGCCTCCCATGTAACGAGGAAACACAAGGTGGCCGAAGAGTGCAGCTGCAACGTTTGCGACTTTAAATGCATTAAGAAGAGCACAATGTACTCTCACAAACGGAGGCACAGGGCCGAGAGCGAAGGCAAGGTCTACAACTGTAACGAGTGTAATTTCAAAACGATCAAAAAGACTTCGCTCTACTCTCACATCAAGAGGAAACACAAGGTTCAAGCCAAGGGTGGTTCCGGCCTTGAACAAGTCACCGAATACTTTTACTGCAGTCAGTGCGATTACAAGAACAAAAATAAGTACGAACTGAAGGTACACGTCGCCAGGAAACACACGGACGATTTCAAATTTTCATGTGAGACCTGCGGTAAGAAATTCAAGGTCAAAGGCGACCTCACCAATCACATAAGATTCAATCACAAGGAAGGACCCGTGATTTGCGACGTGTGCGGTAAAACCTGCCTGAACAGCAACTCTCTTTACGTTCATCAAAAGTTTGCCCATTACAAGGCTAAATACGAGTGTAGAATTTGCAAGAGACGACTCGTCACCCAGGAGAACTTGGACGAACACATGCTAAGACAGCACGAAAAACGTGAGAACGTTGTGTGCGAGGAATGCGGAAAAACTTTCTCCCGCAACAGCCGTCTTAAAGTTCACATGAGAATTCACACGGGTGATAAACCGTACACTTGTAATATTTGCGGTAAATCTTTCGCACGAAGAACGGCCCTTAAACAACACCTTCTAATACACACAGGCATGAGACCGTACGTCTGCGATATTTGTGGTAAATCATTTACTCAGAAACCTGGACTCATCAGTCATCGGAAATCGCATCCTGGATCCCACCCCCCTCTGCCTAGGGTTCTCATTGATCATATACTCAACGACGTAATGAACAACTGACTGGATAAATAGATACCAACCGTGTCTCTCCTCGTCGTTTAAGATCGTGTATCATATATGGACACGGTACCTATTTCTGGCCTATATTTAAATAGGATTAATTGATCTTTAACTTGTTTGTTTATCAACATCGTATTCATCTGCGACACATTATAATATCCTCCAATATTTTGTATACAATCGTTGACAATAATTCAATCATCACATACATACGTAATATGACGATCCAAACTGTTGTCTATTTTTTATAATTTCTTGATTAAGAATATCTGAATATAACAAGTCGTGGATTTTCATGGAGCTTTGAAAACCCCCAACTAATCATTCATTTTTTATTTTTATTTTCAGGGAATTGTGCGACAAAGGGAAATTTGTTTATGGCAAAGAATCCATCCTGATGCAGCCATGGCAGATAGTGGATTTCGAGGGATCCCTTTATTACGCATTCCTACCCGCTAATCATTCCAAAGACACGGTCGAACAGGGAGAAAGGAACGGGCAGGAAGACGCCGTTGATATCGACACCGAAACTAAGAGCGATGATACGGACATAGCGACCAATCACTGCCAGATAAAGGTTGAACGCGATCCAGAAGAGACCGAAACTTCTATAGCGTCTGTAGTATTCGCCTGCAGTATATGCGACATGAATTTTGACCTGGAAAATAGTCTGAGGCAGCACAATATCAGAGTACACTGTCGGGAGGGTGAAAAATACAAGTGCAAGGCGTGCCCGAAGGTCTGTAAAACTCTGATATCGTTCAAAATGCACATCGCCCTGGAACACAAGAATGCCAATAATCCGTTGGTCTTCAATTGTGGATACTGCAACTTCGAATGTACAAAGAGAACGACGCTACACTCCCACATAGGTAGAAAGCACCCCGCCCGTGGCAAGGAGATTGCCGACTTCTCGTGCGACGTATGCGAATTTACGTGCCAGAGTAAACGCCGGCTCAAGGAACACGTGGAGAGAAAACACGCGGCAGATTTTAAGTACGCCTGTGAGTTATGTGGGAAAAAGTTTAAGGTCAAAGGCGACATGAGACTCCATGTGAGATTCAAACATAAAGAGGGTCCCATAATTTGCGACGTATGTGGAAAGACTTGCTCAAACAGCAACTCGTTGTACGTTCATCAGAAGTGGGCCCACTTCAAGCCAAAATACGAATGCCATATATGCCATCGTAGAATGGTCACTCAGTCAAATCTTGACCAACATATTTTACTGCAGCATGAAAGACGGGAGAGTTTTGTCTGTGAGGAATGCGGCAAATCCTTCACCGAGAATCACAGACTGAAACAACACATGATGACTCACACCGGCGACAGACCTCACACTTGCACTATATGCGGCAAGGCGTTCGCCCGGCGAACTGCTTTCAGACAACACCTTTTAATCCACACGGGAAAACGCCCCTACGTTTGTGATATCTGTGGCAAAGCATTTACCCAGAAACCTGGACTTATTTGTCACAGGAAATCTCATCCTGGTGTACATCCACCTCTACCCGTTGTTCACATCGATCATATTCTTAATGATTTTATGAAAAAATAGACAAATTGTATTTCGAATACACGAGTATTCTTTCACATATTGTGTAATATATCATCGGTAGTTCATCAGCGTTACTCCTATTTCTGCATTTTAAAAACTGCTTTACACATAATACCTACTTCAATCGCTAAACGAAACGATTGAGGGGGAAAAGAGAACGAACGTTTTATACTATACTATAGTACGTAGAGATAAACTCTCTTTAATTTTTATTACTCCGCCGTCAGCGCTGTGTGTTTATTGTTACGTTTAATCTCTTCGTATATGACCTGTACATTAATAGAGAGGCTTATTAAAGTAATAAAATATCAAACTATCCAAGGAATTATTATTCATATTTAGTATATAATATAGATAAAATTTCACGCATTTTCCTATCCGCCTAACACATAAGATATTTGTTCAGGATCTCACATAGCTACGTTTAAATTATACCATCTTTCTGTTTAAAGCTGGTACCTTTCGTTTGAAAAGTAAGTTCCTTCAGCAGTGAAATGTGCCCGAATCTTAATAATAAATCCCTTAATTTATGTTCCAGAAATCCGCATACCGGGGAGCTCGATAAACACCAAGGGGTATTCTTCTTTGGCAAAGAATCCGTCGTCATGCAGGAGTGGCAGATTTTCGAATTCGATGGTAAACCTTACTACGCTTTTCTGCCCTCTGAGGATGCCGCCGTTGCAACGAACGTGGACAAACATTCGCAGCCGTCATCGGCTGAAAATTTTGCCAACGAAGATGAAAGCTTGAAACACGAGTCTCTGGCAGAAAGCGAAGACGGATCTGACTTTGAGGAAACTGAAAACAAGCCTCCGCTCTGTAATATTAGCGGTATCGAGCTTGGGGGAGACAGAAATGGGGGGAAAAAGTGCTTGGGCGATCTGTACCAAGTTAAACTCGAGGGAAATATGGTAATGATAGAAAAGCTAGCCGAAAATGTAACCGAATCAAAGACGGCCGGAATGGATTTGCTCCCGATTTCCGATACGCAGTTATCGTCCGAGCCGGTGTTCCAAACGTCCGAAGCAACGGTCAGATCTCTGAAGTGCAAGGCATGTTCGAAAACGTTTACAACAGAAATAACTTTTCGAAAACACGTGGCCTGGACTCACAAGAAGAAGGTTTGCATAGAAGAGAACGGGGCCTATGTGTGCGCAGTCTGTGACTTCAGAAGTATCAAAAAATCGTCTTTCGTCGCCCACCTGGAAAGAAAACACGAGACTAGGTCTAGATCGGCGCTGCTGTTCCCCTGCCAGGCTTGTGGATTTGTTTGCCGATCCAAACACTCGCTTCAGTCTCATTTCACCAGAAAGCACACCGACACTTACGAATATCCTTGTAAATTTTGTAGCAAAAAATTCAAGGTCAAAGGTGACCTTACGACCCACGTGAGATTTCATCACAAGGAAAAACCCACGATGTGCGATTTGTGCGGAAAAACTTGTCGCAACAGCGGTTCCCTTTACGTTCATCAGAAGTGGGCTCACTACAAGCCAAAGTACGAATGCCACATCTGTAAAAGGCGGATGGTCACTCAGGAGAATCTAGACCAGCATCTTCTGCTGCAGCACGAGAAAAAGGAAAGGATAATGTGCGCCGAGTGCGGAAAAACATTCAACAAGAAGGATTCATTCAAGAGGCACATGTCCATTCACACAGGAAACAAGCCTCATCTTTGTCCGATATGCAGTAAACCGTTCGCTCGACGCTCTCAGCTGCGACAACACCTGTTGATTCATACCGGGAAGCGTCCGTTCGTCTGCGACATATGTGGCAAGGCTTTTACACAGAAGCCAGGGCTGATATGCCATCGTAAAACTCACCCCGGACCTCATCCTCCTTTACCCGTTATGCCTATAGGCGATATTGTCAACGAACTTGCGGGAATCAGAAAAGACAGTAACGAATAAAACTAATGTCTTACTGTTATTCAATTATACCAACATTCTGCGTACATACGACCCTGAGGAAAGAGAAAGAGTCCTTAAATATAACTCTTGATGCTTGAAAGATACCGGCTTAACGACTGTAACTATTGTATCAAAGTGCAGACACATTGGTTTCCCCAATTGTCGGGGATGTGTGTATCTATTCTATTTCCGAATAAATATCTTTATTTTTCTCAACTTCTATCCTATAGTATAAAATATAATATGATCTACGTATTTTCTTGAATCTAATTAATAGCAGACTCAAAGTAAGTAACGCAGCGATTTATGACGATGTAATTATTCCTTTAATGATACAGATTTTATATTTTGTGTTTTAGAATGTCAGATCCGCTTTGCAACGCCGCTGTTAAAATTGAATGTACGCCAGAGCTCGTTGTTCTACGATCGAAAGGAGCTGCTGCCGTTGGAGAAAATAGGAGGAAAATAAACAGCAAGATATATTCAGAGGGCATAATAAACAAGGGGAAGAAGAATCGGGCCAAAGCTTCTATCAGAAGTTACTTCTGCGATACTTGCAATTTAAAATTAACAACAAAGAAAGAGCTAGTGAGGCACATGAAAGTACATAAATATATTTGCGAAATATGTGACAAGAAGTTTCAACTTAGGTGCGAACTTAGATCACACACAGCTTCTACCCACGGTCCTGAAAAGTATCCTTGCGAATCTTGTGATTACGTAAGCAGAAACAAGTGGGCGCTGCAGGATCATTTTGTGAGGAAACACACGGACGGCTATAACTTTTCGTGTAAAATATGCAGAAAAGAATTCAAGATAAAAAACGACCTGCAAACACACATGAATAGAAGTCACAGCGATAATCCACCTCTAGTTTGCGACGTGTGTGGTCATACGAATAAAAGCATTCACGCTCTTAAATGCCACAAGAAATACGCCCACTATAAGCCTCAGTTTGAATGTAAACTATGCAAGAGAAGGATGACCACGCAAGAGTATTTGGATCAACATATGCTGCGCCACGAGACTAAGGAGAGAGTCATTTGCCCAACTTGTGGTAAAACATTCAGAGAAAAATATTCTTTGGACGTTCATATGATGATACATACCGGCGTCAAGCCTTTCTCATGTCCCGTATGCGGTAAATCGTTTTCTCGCCAAACAGCCCAGGAACAACACATACTAATTCACATGGGAAAACGTCCCTATATCTGTGACGTATGTGGACAGGCATTCGCTCAGAAGCCGGGACTGATATGCCACAGGAAGAGGCATCCCGGACCTCTACCGCCGCTGCCTGCAGTATCTGTAAAGAATATTGTCAACGATTTCACAAAGGATTACGCGAAGAGAAATCACAACGACAAACTGAACTGAGAGTATAATCGCTGTTGCAGTTGTGCCTTTATTTTTAATTCTTCTCAGACAAAGGCTGCAATCTAATTATCAGGCGATAACGGTGAGTATGCCCTACCGGCGTTATCAATTTAAAATAAAATACACACAGAGGCATAATGTTGTTCTGTATTAAAATATAATAATGGGAAAAATTAAAGTACCCAGAGTTGAGGGAGATTAAATTGTAATCAAACAACTGGATGGTGTCATTTTGAGAAACTAACTACCTATCTTCCTCTACCTGCCTTGCCTTGCCTCGCCTTGTCTACCTACCTACCAAATTCTTGAAATAAATCGCCGAGAATCCTCTGTAATAAAGATCTGTTTGTTCTAGGATATCACCTTCCGATCCCTTGAGTGTTCCTTCGGACGGAGTAGTTCCGGAAAAGAAGCAAGTTGTGAGAATCGAATGCACTCCCGAGTACATGATATGGTCAAAGAAGCAAGTCGTCGACGTTGTAATTGTAAGAACGAAGAGAGGTGAATCGCGGAAATCTGAGACTGACAAGGGCGTGGGAACTGTGGAGAAGAAGATCGAAAAGAAGATCGAAAAGAAGATCGAGAAGAAGATGCAGAAGCCATCGCGAAGAGCGACCAGGACGAACAAGACTTTCGAATGCAATTCTTGCCAAAAGACGTTTTTAAAGAAGAGCAATCTAGCCGAGCACTTGAAACAACACAGACACAAGTGCACAGATTGTGAAAAGACGTTTAGCTTGAAGCGATACCTCGACACACACATAGAAAGGATCCACAGACCTCAGCTCTACGAGTGTAGCGTATGCGACTACAAGAGCAACAACAAAGGAACTCTGAAGAATCATTTTATACGGCTGCATACCAGCGGTTTCAACTTCTCGTGTGATACGTGCGGAAAACAGTTCAAAATAAAGAAAGCGTTGAACCACCACATGAAACAAAATCACAGTGGTAATCCCCCCATAGTGTGTGACGTCTGTGGTCATTTTAGCAAAAATCTACACGCCCTCAAAGCCCACATGAAGTATCGCCACTACAAACCAGCGTTCGAATGCAATATTTGCAAACGAGGTATGACAACGCAGGAGAATTTAAAGCAGCATCTATCTTGGCACGAGAATAAAGAAAAGGTCGTATGTCCTACTTGTGGGAAAAGATTTCGCGGGCGCGACTTGGATTCCCACATGAGAGTTCACACTGGAATAAAACCATTTCCCTGTCTGGTTTGCGGAAAGACTTTCAGACGACAAACTGCCCAAGAACAACACGTCCTTATTCATACCGGGAAACGACCCTACGTTTGTGATATCTGCGGCCAGGCATTCGCCCAAAAACCTGGTCTAATTTGTCATCGAAAGAGACACCCTGGCCCTTTACCTCCGCTTCCCGCAGTCTCAATAAAAACTATAGTTACGGAATTCGCAAAGGAGTACGCCGACAAGAACAGCGTGCAGGAGACAAGCGGATCAACATAAATCGAATCTTTATTCAGTCAGGAGTTGAACTTTTGCAATTTATAAGATTCCATTGGAAAACTAGGCTTTATTGTGTTTTTAAATACATAATATTAGGCATTAGGTTCATAAAAATACAGTTAAATCGATAAACGATGGCTTATTAGTCAGAAATCTCTCTCTTTTACGAGTAAA
This sequence comes from Tenthredo livida, assembly GCA_963992785.1. Classification (NCBI taxonomy): domain Eukaryota; kingdom Metazoa; phylum Arthropoda; class Insecta; order Hymenoptera; family Tenthredinidae; genus Tenthredo; species Tenthredo livida. The sequence goes on from OZ023073.1 coordinate 385,446, forward strand.
GCTATTCAGCTGATGAAACACTGTAACATATTATCTTAGCTTTTGTATTTTGTATATTTAATAGGAATTAAATATCTCGACGGAATAATCAATCCTGTAAAAAGTGTTTATTGGCGAGAGGGATAGGCGATCTGTTTTGATCACCTGAATTAAAAATTATTCGCTAGTCTCCAACGCATGTATGCAAACCATGTTACGCCTTGCCCTTCTACGTAAGTATATCTCTCATTTAATCTGCCCCTCTGTTATATCCTGAGAAATACCATTGATAATCTAGCTGCTTTGTTTTAGGAGCGATTCAAGCTTTGGAAAATTGCTACGTCGTCGAAAAGAGGAGAGACTACTTCGAAGCGAGTCCTTCTACCCAGGAAACAGCACAGTTACGACTGTCCAGAAATCGATAGTTGCATACAAAGGGTCGACGAGCCTCGGATTTACAAGTACAGCTGTACGCGACTACAAAACTAGGAATAAAGGAATTTCGAAAAGCAATTTTGCAGCGGGGACGTCGACTCCCACATGAAAGTTCATACTGGTGTAAATAATAAAATCTTGGCTCTTTATTCTTGTCTTTTGCTCATCCTTGTAATTGAAAATGGTCAGTCTTCGTTCTCTTTATAAACACATTAGCCAATCAATAATATCAATCACCGTTATAAAATTAAAGTATAAATTAACTTGTGTAATTCCCAAGTGAGTATCTTAGCTCTACGATATTCAGACTATTTTTCTACACCTGCTGATCGTACTGCGTTTCTGTTTTAGACACCTGCCGCCGGATCCTTTGGGCATTCCGATATCAAAAGATGGAAGAACGTCTCCTCCAGTAAAGAAACGTCCTTTGAGAATAGAGTGCGTTCCAGAGCTTGTTAACGGAGTTGTCGAAACAACTGGGCATAGGGTTCAGAAAAAGTCTAGAAGAGATAAAAGCCGTAGAAAAACCGACGCCAGATCTAAATCGATTAGATTCCAGTGTGATATGTGCGAAAAAACGTACTTCAATAAAGACACACTGATAGCGCACATCAGACAGCATGCCTACGAGTGTAAAATTTGCGCAAAGACTTACGGCTTGAAACGGGATCTGAAAATTCATATTGAAAAAGTTCACGGTCCACAGATGTACAAGTGTAGCGTATGCGATTATAAAAGTAACAAGAAGTGGACGCTGAAGGACCACTTTGTGAGAAAGCATACAGACAACTACCAGTTCTCTTGTAAATTTTGTCGCAAGCCATTCAAGATCCAGAACAATCTTAAACAGCACATCAATCAAATGCACAGCGGTAATCCGCCGATTGTGTGCGACGTATGTGGTCACGAGAGCAAGAACTTGCACGCTTTGAAATCACACATAAAATATATCCACGAAAAGCCGGAGCACGTTTGTAAGATCTGTAAACGACGTTTAGTATCGGAAAAGGGACTCGAACAACATCTCAATTGGCACGAGACAAAGGAGAGAGTGGTTTGCGAACAGTGTGGTAAAATGTTTCACATTCCTTACGACTTGGAAGTACACATGCGAACCCATACAGGAGTGAAACCCTACTCTTGTACAGTTTGCAATCAGTCTTTCGCTCGCAGAAACACTCTCAGACAACACCTTCTTATACACACTGGAAAACGACCGTACGTTTGCGACATATGCGGAAAGGCGTTCACCCAGAAGCCCGGACTTACCAGTCACAGGAAATCTCATCCGGGATCTCATCCTCCGCTACCCAGCGTCTACATAGACAATATATTGAAGGGTTTGGCCAGAGAACCGAAGGACAAAGGCCAAGAATGATGGAGAATGAACGCTGGCGAGCATTCATTCTAATTAAAAATCAAATACTACTATAAACCTAGAGAAGTCCGATGGACTTGAGAGTTCCTTAAGAATAAAGACCAGTACTTACGTTCAGAGTTAGATTAATATTATCATACGGCTTGGATAACGCTTAGAGAAAAAGTTCATTTCATATTGACTTTGTTCATTCTTATAAAAACTATTCTTGTATGTGGTAGCTAAAAAATAAAAAATGTTAAAAGAAAATAGTGTATCGAAGACCAGACACCAGGTCTTATCGTCAGTTTATTACATATTCTAACTGTAGAGAATCAAACCGAATGAAACATTCTCCCAACTACATATTTACGTACAGCTATAAAGAGCCGAAAGTTTTTAGCTGCAGATATTTGAATGATAATAAAATTTATTTTTCTAGGAAAGCTATGCCCGATCCACTCTTACTGAGAAAAAAACAAAGAGAAAAGAAATCGCAGCCTTCAGTTTCGACGGAGAGATCTTCCAGGCCAAAGTTAATACTCCCCAAGCCCTCGTCGCCAGAATATGCCGTCGTACTGCCAAAAGCTTACCTTCTAATAAGCGACGCAAAGCGGGCGAACAAAGTTCCTAAAGAATCTGAACTATGCGAAGCCCCTCGCCCAGCGAAAGAGAAAAGAGTTCGACCCGATAGGTATTCTTGCAACGTTTGCACCGTGAGCTTTCAAAAGCGAGTCCTGTTTGTCAAGCATATAAAAATGCACTTGTACAAGTGTGACGATTGCCTCGAGCCGTTTAAAAGCAAATCCGACCTCGAGGTGCATATCGAGACTCATGAATCACGGGACGATGTAAAGTCTCAGGAATGGCCTTGCAACGTATGCAGCTACGTGAGCAAGAACAAGCGTATTCTCGAGGCACATTTCATAAGGAAACATACTGACGTTTACAATTATTCTTGCGAGGTTTGCGGAAAGGCGTATAAAATAAAAAACGACCTGAGAACTCACGTCGTTAAATATCACAGCGGAAATCCGCCGGTTGTATGCGACGTGTGCGGAAGATCATGCGTCGACAAACACACCCTGAAGGTTCACCAGAAGTTTGCACACTACAAGCCGGAATTCAAATGCTCTATTTGCCCCAAGAGAATGGTATCTCAAGAAAATTTAGACCAACACGTTCAATGGCACAACGAAAAAGTTATATGCGAAGAGTGTGGGAAAACGTTTTCAGAAAAATGCTCGCTCGCCGTTCACATGAGAACTCATACCGGAGACAAACCCTACCCCTGTCCAGTCTGTGGAAAATCTTTTGCCAGATCTGGCGCTCAGAGACAACATATTTTAACTCACACTGGTCAACGTCCCTATATATGTGATATATGTGGAAAATCGTTTACCCAAAAGCCTGGATTAATTTGTCACAGAAAGACACACCCCGGTCCTTTACCGCCACTTCCTCCCTTATACATCGAAGATATATTGAAAAAATTCGAGGCGGATTTTCTCGACAAGTATAAAAACTCTGGAGAGGATAAATAGCCGGTTTATGGCGTGCAGCAAGCTGGTGTAAAGAAATAACGCCGTACTATTGGCATGATTAAAACGTTTTTCTCATCACTATATGTTGTAATAAAAATTTTTTCCCAGCCCGTATTGTTCATAAAAGTCTGTACAAAGGGATTCGAGGTACTTGGAAGTATCCTGAGAATCTATTTCTTGTTGTAAATCTACGCTTTCTATTGAATTTCGAATTAACGTTAGCGTCATTTACTAGAGAGCAGCGGTTTCAGTTAATTTTCTGTTTCAGGGATCGCTGGAGTAAAGGCGGAGGCAAACGAGCTATACACGAGTGCAGAAAATGCGATGCAGGATTTTTTCACATGACCAAACTGATCGAGCATTTAAAGAACGTGCACGGTATAGAGAGGGCTTTTAAATGCGATCAATGTGGCAAGGCGTTCAGAAGCCCTATGAACATTAAAAGACACAAGCTGATTCACACCGGTCTGAAAAGATTCGCTTGTGATCTTTGCAGCTACACATGCAACCAGAAGACAAATCTTGAATACCACAGGAGAAGACACTCAAAAGATTACGCCTACAAATGCGAATCGTGCGATAGAGGATTTTTGTCAAGAGCGGAGTATGTAGAGCACAATAATATTCATACTGGCAAAAAACCGTACGTCTGTGAACTTTGTCAAAAGTCTTATCCCTACAAGAACAATTTGCTCGTACACAAGCGGATCCACCATCCTGGATTGCTTCAAACATCAGACAGATACAACTGCGCTTTGTGCTCGTCGAATTTTCCTTATAAAAGACTATTGACCAGGCATATGAAATCACAGCACGCTATCGGTCAGAGCTTGAAGATTTTCCTATGCGATTATTGTGGTAAACAAGTATCGTCACAAAGCGTGTTAACGGCTCACAGACGAATGCATACAGGTGAAAAACCGGCGAGCTGTGAAGTATGTGGAAAGAAGTTCAGTACTAGAGAAAATTTGAAACTACATCGGCGCACTCATACCGGCGAAAAACCTCATGTTTGTTTGCAATGTGGCAAAGGTTTTACCCAGAGAACTTCCCTCGTATTTCATATGCGATATCATACGGGACAGAGACCCTACCAATGTTCTATTTGCAATAAAGGATTTGTCTCCAATGCCTTTTTGAAGAAACACCAAAAATCACACAACGAAGATCCAATAATATCATAGCGTAAATAACGACGTATAAATAATGAATGTAAAAATGAAACAAAAAAAATACTAATTCCTCGCCCGAAGAGTGGAGATAAAGAAATATGAAACTGACTACTTATTCAATGTGTATATATATTCTATCGATGAAAGTCTGGTAAACCTTATTATTCTTTGCCAAGAAACTGGGGATCGAGCTGACTTCAGTCCTAACTTACTACGTAATGTTGTGTATATTATCTTACGAGCCTGGGTACTGATTTATGAATTGTTTTCTACCCAAATGATTTTTTATTAAAATGATATTTAGTTACATAAAATTATGTTGCAGCAAGTGGTCGATCGACCATGAACAGTTCGATGATACAGAGCTTAATAAGGTCAAGACTGAGTGGGACCCTGTCGATACAGAGGCAAAGTAAGTAGAGCACAGAATCAATTATTAATCAGTTCTATATGTATGAAAATAATGTGAAATAAACAGGCGACTACCATATCGCAGGAATTATTTAAAATTTTTTATCTACATACAGGAAGAATACACCCATACCTATTTTATCCTCTTATCACTTAATATCGATATCGATGTATGTATGTATCGTAGATATTTCTGCGATTGATTTATCCAATTTTTTTATAAATAAAACGAATGAATTTGATGAAAATTTTACAGGTCGGAGGGCAATGTTAAGGCGTGTGAAATATGCAATGAAAAATTTCACTTTGTAACGAGGCTGGTAGCACATCTGAGAATAGCGCACGGAATTCATAGACCTTTCAAGTGCGGCTCTTGCTGGAGAACTTACGCTCAACAATTCATGCTCAACGCTCATGTGAAAAAGTCACACACGCCGAAGAACGTGTCTTGTGAACAATGCACGTTCATATGCGTTACGAACGCGGATCTAGAGAGGCATAGGAAGAAACAGCACGAACCCAAGATGAAATTTTACTGTGAACTTTGCTGCGAAACATTCACGGACAAGGAATCTTTCGCGACTCATACGGCGATGCATAATTTCATTGAATATCAGCAGTGTAACGCCTGCGGTATAACTTTCAACAACGTTGATTCACTCAAGGAACATCACAGATTGTATCACTTCGATATGCCTACGGCGGCCATAGAGCCGGGCGATGATTCTGATCACAAGTGTGATATCTGTGGGAAGTGTTACAGATTCAAATCCGTTTTGAAACAGCATAAATTCAACGCACACGGTACCCCGAATTACGAAAGGCCTAGACGAAGGTATCTCTGCGCTTTATGTGGTAAAGAATTGAAAACAGCTAAGGGCTTTGAGATTCACAACAGATCTCATACCGGCGAGAAACCGTACACATGCGAAGTGTGTGGTAAATGTTTTGCCTGTGAAACTCTGCTCAGAACGCATAACGTCACTCATACGGGGGAGAGAAAATACACTTGTGAACAATGTGGCAAATCGTTTACCCAAAGATCCACCCTCGTCGTACACAAGAGATATCACACCGGGGAACGTCCCTACGTATGCCCAAAGTGCAGCAAGGGTTTTGTCACCCGAACTGTACTCAATACGCATCTGAAATCCTGCCGCTGATCGTATAAAGGTAAGATCTGTGATAATCGAGATAGAACTTTATCTCATTTAAGGAAAGTTCGGATTTCTGTTGTATCGGGTAGCTAGAGAAACCCTTCGCTTCTTTTATACACATTATACCTTTTTGTCATTGATTTTAAGAATAAGACAATTTTCTGACGCTAGGAATCTACATAGTTGTAGTTTATTTCGCATATCCCTCGCCTATTCACGCATTCAATCAATGTTTGGCTCTATAGTTTTAAAGAAGCTAAATGTCTTATTCATTTACAGTGATTATTGGATAACGATTGTCGTTTTTCAGAAAATTCATGCCCCTTGCGAACAAAGAAACGGAAGAAGAAGAAGAAGAGGAGGAGGCAATAACGAAACCAGTTGCAGTATCGAAGGTGGAAAAGTCTAAGAATACAAAAAAGTCAATAAAATGTCACGTCTGTGACATAGAATTGAACTACGAAATAAGAATGATAGAACATCTGAAGAGAGCACACGGTATTGAGAAGGCGTTCGAGTGCGACGAATGCTCGCGAAGTTTCAGCACTCCTTGGCAGTTGAATCAACACGTCAAGATCCACAAAGCCCAGACTATCTACCGGTGTGACGAGTGTGATTACAAATCTTTGCACAAGGTGAACATCGGGCTTCACCAGAAGCGTCATCACTGGAAAGAGTACTCTGTATTCTGCGAAATTTGCAACAAGGGATTCATAGCCAAGGGAGAGCTCAAGGCCCATCTAACTTCCCACGAAGTTGCCAGACCTTTTGTATGCACCAATTGTGGAAAGTCTTTTAAGAGCAAGGACCACGTTAAGGGTCACGTAAGGACCTCCCATCCAGAGATGTGCTCTAGCAATACTGTGAAGAAATATTCATGTGAGATATGTGGCCAGAGTTTTTCTCACAAGCCTCTATACTACAGGCACAAACAGGACGAACACGGGGAGAAGAATTGTCGTAGAAAGAAGCAATTGTTCCTGTGCGATTTGTGCGGCAAAGAGGTAACCAGCCTATCCAGCATGCAGGTTCATCGAAGAATCCACACAGGGGAGAAACCCTTCACCTGTGAAGTTTGTGGAAAGTGTTTTGCATCCATGGGTCTACTCAGAACTCATAATATCACTCATTCTGGTGAGCGAAAGCACACCTGCGACGAATGTGGTAAAAATTTTACACAACGATCAACGCTGGTTGTTCATAAACGGTATCACAGCGGGGAGAGACCTTACGTATGTGTTAAGTGTAACAAGGGGTTTGTCACGCGAACTATTCTAAACGCGCATCTTAAGAGTCGTCATTAGACTATGTATGGGGAGATTATTATATAGAATAGTAGGAGGCGAAAGAATTTTTAGTATATTTTAGTTTCATATTGATAATATTTTATTAGATTTTAAATAGTTTGTATAAGTTTCCTATTGTTGATCACATTTCTTAATTTTACCTTATCCATTATTAACGACGGAAACTGCATCGAGCATAGTTATCAAGGGAATATCGCGAGGCGGAGGAAAAGAATAGATAAACCGAACGATCAGACGTGCTAATTTTTAATAAATTCAGACAATGTTCCTATAGATAAAAATTTTCTATACTTTTTTACTATTCGATTTTATTCACGATCTCTATCGCAGTTTGAGTTCTAGATTTATTACATTATTATAAAATCATTAATAATCATATACAGGACAATAAAAACGATTTAAATACTCTATATTTCTAGGCAAGCATATCGTTCGCACACATCTTCCCACCTTCATTGTACGAACAAACTCTTACAAGCTACCAAATTTCACAATCAGAATTCAGACCTAGATTCAGAAGAAGAAGAAGAAGAAGAAGACCATCCGTTACACGTTGATAAAGACAGACTGGTAGAGTTCTCAGTAGAATATCAAAACCGAGGCTGGGTCTTCGATGCGAAAGTCCACTTCTTGCTGCGCCATTTTATGATCGTATTGAGAGCCGATGTCGTCCAAGACTGCTCGATTGTGGGTGCTCACGCTACGCGGCTTTATATGAATCTTCCTAAAACCTGTACTCGAAGTAATGCAGAGCACGGATATCAACCAGCTTCGTTATACGGCGACTAGTTCCTAAACTCTTTTCAATCGGATTCAAACTCACAAGTCCTGCCCTCCGCCTGAAGCTGGCAAATATCTCGCAGGGTATCCAGGCTTCTCAGGACTCCGTCGTACTGCAACTCCGTCAGTCGTTTACAACGGACCAAAAGGGAGACCAGTAAATCGTCTAATTGTTCTCGATTATTGCGCAGCTGGAGCATGACTTCGGCTGATAAAACGTTCGCAGAAATCATCAGTTAGAGTTCAGCGCTGATGGAGCTGGAAGCTGCTTTCCTAAAATACTTATCCCAACATTACAGACCTAATGTGTCCGTGTAATGAGTTATCAGCAGTCCTACAGTGCTTCGAAAATTCCGAGATCTACTCTGGTCCCATACATAGCCACTGAACATTTGGAAACTCCCTAGCGGCACGCTGGGTAGTAGCAAATAGCTCATGTCTTCGTGGTGCGAAATGTTCACTGTAAGTCAAAGCTTGATTATTCCAGAAATTATGAACATCGCTCTATGTTCTACCTATCGTGTAGGAGACCTTCAGCTTTGGACATGCAACAGCGAGCCCATGCCAGGCAGCATTTGCAACTGCATGTTGTCTTGAGTCAGAGTCTCGTACAGATATATGCAGCGTTCTAAGTACCGAGGGAGCTGCACTGGCCAAAGCATTGAGTGCATTGTCCGACAATGCTGGATAGTCTAGTCTAAGGGTGGCCAGAGCTCGCAGGCGTCCCAGTAGCCGAAGGTACCTGAAAATCGGTTTCAGTATCGCTGCAGAGATCAGGGTGTATTAGAGAACATCGTATGCATTACAGCGTACCTAGGATTGCTGTGGGGAGCTAGCCACTCTCTGAAAGCTCCCCTGAAATCCAACGAGGCGAGACTATCGCCACACGATCTTACCGCAGTTCCTAAAATTCTCAGAACATCGCTGACCCCTAAGTTCGCATTCAACAAACTCAGAGTTTCCAGATTTTTCTGGCAGCTATAGAAATTAATCAATTACTGATGATGTGTATCTATAGATATGAGGGAGCTTCGAGTATACCGTAAGAAGCTAGCAAGAGCGCAAAGTAGTTTTCCACGATTTCCCCATTTGCAGCTAAACACCCAATCCGTAAGAAAAAGCTCCCTGAGTTGCACATCCTCGGTTTTAATAACTGCTAGAAATTCTGCACCTGCTTCAGCCTGAACGTTACGCCCCACACGCGCCTCCCTTGGCAGTATGTATGGCCTCGACCAGGCCAGTTCCAAGCGTCTCATATGCTGCCCATACTTTACCTTTAGAGATCAAGGGAGAATGATTAGAATCTTTTATTCTCAAAGGCAGATTTCCTACGCCTAGGACCTAGTCTTTCATTCTTATCCATCTATCTATCGTATAGCATAGTTCTAGAGTACCGCTAGCTCTCTTGCCAGAGGTGAATCGCTGCGCAGATCTCTATCGAGAATGACTGTAACCGAGCGCCAAAGAACAGGCGAAGACAAGGCATGTTCCCACGAGGCGCAGACCTGTGACGAAGATGCTCGATCCCCACGATCTAGGTATCTGAATATCTCTGTAAGTATCAGCTCCGGCAGCTGATCCCACATTTCCTAGCTTCGGTCTCTCTATTCATTACCGCATCGTTGTAAGCGTTGACAGCAGTTTATATGGTAAGTTGCATAGGTACTTAGATCTACTCGCTCTTATATATTAGGTGTTCGTATAGGACGGGAAAGGGAGGGGGAGGGGAAGAAACAAAAATCAGATGCGTGTTGTTTTCTTTATTCATTGTTCAATAGTAGTACTACATATTTTATTCAAGGTTATGAATAATGTTGAATTAGGTTATGATCGTAAAAGCCTGACCTAGGTCAAAGTTCGACGTGTGGTAAGAGACAGAGAAATGTAGATAATGGATATATGGTGTTAGTTAATTCCGGAGTATATAGAATGGATAATAAGGACGATAATAGAGTGCTAGACGAGAAACGTTGGAGAATTGAAGCAGAGGGGGTTATAAACGACGTGAGAAATCACGTAAAGGTTATCAGAATATCAACGAAATTATCGAATACGTCGAGTCAGTGCAGCGTGTATCTAAATCTGACCACCTTGGAGGAGTTTGATTTTTGCGTCGAATTATCGTCCCTTGGTTTTAATATCGTGGATAATAAGCACGACAGCATTTCTTTAGACAGGGAATACAGATACTTCGAAACACCGTATAGCTTGCTGGAACATATTAGCCCGAGATACACGCAGTCGTTTGGAACAACGCTGTTTGACAAGCTGAGGAAACTAGGTGGAGAATAATTCATATTGTGTATCGTGTGAAATATATTAGGCTGCAATAAATAATCGTCTCGACTCCGTATATGGATGAGATAATTTTCTACATAATATCGAAGTGCAGACAGCTACCATAACCTGAAATATAAAACATAACCTCTGCATTGAGGTTAAGCTCGTCATCTTGAAAGTATAATCGATTCGATTATAATCGATACTCGATTCGTGCGAATAATCGATGCTCAGCGCGCTCTAGCGGTCGAGTTACGAACTACTCCGCGATATCGCGGAGCTCGCTTTAAAGGGCAAGAGGGGCGGGTGCAGAGTGCGAGAAAGTTTGATACGCGGATTTGCGGTTTTGTATAATTACTAATCGCGCTGATTAAGATCGTTTTGTTATTCCCACAACGCGTTTTGCCAAAGGTGCAGTAGCCATATCCGCGGCGCGCACCACGGCGTTCTGTGAAACCCATGAAATCTTCGTATTCGCGTTTATTGGTTACGTGTGACAGTCGCGTTACGCACATTACCTTTTCACGGTTGTGTTATGTTGATAAGAAAACGATAATAATAAACCTATGACAAGCGGTCTGCCCCGCTTGTGTGTGGTTTTTGAAACCTTAACCACTCGAGATCTGCGGTAGTGTAACCATTACGTGCGTATATGTAATAATGAACCGCGCGTCGTTATAAGTGTCGTCGTTATTATTAGTGAACGAGAAAATTACGGGGCGGGGCGGGCGAGCCGAGGCAAGGCAAGGAGTAAAATAAATAAAAATAAAAGGCAAAGGGCAAAAGTCTCAAGTCTCAAACTCGCCAAAGTGCGTGGGGGTGCGTGTTCGCATGGTGATGCGGTTTCACATGGCGGTTATTTTATCATACGGACGGGTGCAACAGCAACAGCAACAGAAACGGAAACAGAAACAGAAAGAAAAGAAGCATCTTATACGTTAGCGTTAAAATACATAATTATTTCAGAGGTTAAAATAAAGTAAAATCAAAAACCACGTCGTCGTTAAATTGTTCGCCGGTTGACAAAGCATACGAAAGGTGAGTAATCCCATTTATTATTACACACGATGCGTATCTTTTCTTTCCCTTTTTCTTCACACACACACACACACACGCAGGCATACACGATTGTCAAAGATCGCTACGATCAGAGTGTCATCAACGTCAATTGGTCGACAATGGACGTTGACACTCGCGACACGCACACAGGCACACGCACACACATGCATTACATATCGTGAAACATTCCTAGCCACTTACTACGCCCGTGGCATTTAAACAAATGACTAATTTCAAACTGCATACATATCTAACGGATGAAATAAAATAACATTACGTTACATAAATCATGTCTTTCTCTATTTTCTATCAGGTTGTCGTCGTCGTCGTCGTCGTAGTAGGTTTTCGTTTTTTTTTCATTGCCTATGAACCGTGGCTCAAATGCTGCTGCGCTATTCGAGGGTCGGAATATCAGCTAAAGTTAAAGAAGAAATAAGGAATGGCTAGCTTGTCTGTTGCTCCGTCAAGCAAAAACAGCTCGAGAAGCACTTCGCCCAGTAGAGCTAATCTCGCTAACTCGTCACAGATACAACAACGTCAACACGCAACAGCCAATCTGGATCCTCTAACTAAATCTCGAAATGTCACAGCGTGAGTGTAATATTAATTAATTAATTAATTAATTCATCATTTATTGTCATTTTAGAAATTTTGAAAACTAATTTTTCTAAACTTTGTTCAACTCGCCGTCTTTAATCCAAAAGATAGAAATTTAATCGCTGCTAGATAAGAACAGTTACAAGTTTTTTAATTCTATTTTATTATACTTATCTTTTATTTCTTGGAAATTCACGACGCTAATCTTTACAATAATATTAGATAATATTAGATAATAAATATGTACGTATGTACAGAGACAATTAATGCTTGTTCATATTTTCAAATCAACAATCCCAGTCATCAGTCGGGGGAAGGAAGCACGGGTAGTGGAAGTAGCGGAGGTGGTGGAGGCGGAGGATCAGCCATGAAAGGAAATACTAGACAAAGGTCTCCCGGAGCTGTTGTACGAGCTGGAGATTCTGCCGATGATTCAGGGGCAGTTACAGCTGCCGTTCTTACAGAATTAGATGATTTTGTATCAAATGTTAATCCGCCAACGGACGACGAAGGGGTAATTTTAATTTAGCGTACAAAAATGACCAGCTTTTTATTCAAAGAAGCCTAATATCGTTTTTAAATTCTGTACAGGAGGCCGCCTACCATGCACCCCAGTCGTTTCTATCAAACGGATCATCCGAGTTGATCGGAGACGATGTAGACTCGAGCTGTAGTCGCGGTAGACAAGCCATAGAACATTTGCAAAATAAAATTGCAAGAACCAGAGAACTTATACGAATAGAACAAACGACGCGAGACGGTGAGAAATTCGCCTGTTTTTCTTATTATTTAAAATCTGGAGAGAAATATTTGCTCATTGTTAAATTTTTGATTTTTCAGATAACGTCAACGAATATTTGAAGCTTGCCGCTAATGCAGACAAGCAACAACTTACTAGAATCAAGGCTGTTTTTGAGAAAAAGAATCAGAAGTCTGCGCACAGTATATCCCAGTTGCAAAAGAAACTCGAGAGTTATACAAAGAAGTTGAAGGATTACGAGGTACACGGGGCTCCTACCAGCCACAGACAACCGAGAGAAGTACTACGCGATATGGGACAGGGGCTAAAGTAAGTTGGGATCATTTTTATATTTTGTAAATTGAAGAGCGGCCAGATTTTTAGACGTTTAGCAAAAAGAGAAATAAAAATCGTCCAAGCGCGAGTAGCTGTTTCCCAGATCTCAGCTTTTAATTTTTTTTAAACCCATCTAATTTAAGACTACCTTTCAGAAACGTGGGTGGTAATATTAGGGACGGAATCACTGGTTTTTCAGGGTGAGTATAGCTGATAAAACATTTGATAGTTCACTATCTGCATGCCCCTATAACATTTCTACATGTCTATTAAACGCGTATACATAATATATCGGCCTGTTATTTGTAATTTGACTATTATTGGTATATAGGTATACATTAGCGTGCTTCATTTTGGACGAACTTACTTTTTCTTCTTCACGCTCCATTGTGATCTCGACTTGTTCCCAAAACTAAGCACCCTGATTTCTATACATTAGAAAATTTTCAATTCTCTTTATCAAACGCACGAACCTTTTTCGACCAATAATTCGAGCAATCATTTACTGTTCTAGGAGCGTCATGTCCAAGCCTCGAGAGTTCGCTCATCTTATTAAGAACAAGTTTGGCAGCGCAGACAACATCAACACTTTATCACGTAAGCATAGATGAATCGAAGTTCAAAAAGTTCGATTAGGTAGTTTATTTCACAAGGGGGGGAACGTTAATTCGATGAGAAGAAAAATTTGAAAATTCGAATACCTAATCACTATTTTTTCAAAATAAATTTATCTCTTTCTTGCCGCCGTCGCAGTTGAAACTAGTAAGTAATAGCCGAAGTTGATTGAATTCTTGACTCTTTTTTCTTCTTGTTCATTATCATTATCGGCTTGAACTTATCTCAATCATCGTAGCATCAGCAGTCCTTCTTTTTAAAGTCTCACACTATTTCTAGCTCCTGTTCTCTAAAATTCTAACTGTTGACCTATGTGTCTGCAGATGGCTCAACTTTTTATGTAAACGATACACAACGTGCAGGTAACGGGGACAACGGTAGCGTCGAAGAAGAGAAAACTCATCACGGATCTGCAACACTTCCTGGCGGCTGCAGCCTCGGGTCAACTCACAGCGCAGCTGCTATTAAATTTCCGTCAGAGGAAGGTTCCGAATGTTCTAGCGTTACCAGCGAGAGTGCTCCGGGCAGTAGAGGCCAGCCTCATGCCTGCCACAGTAACAGCGCTGCTTTTAGTCTGAAACCCATATTCTCTGAGCTCCAGGAGAACAGAGAGAACTACGACAGACTGAGGGAAAAGCTGGACGGATTCAAGGTGCCTTTTCCCATTAGATTAGTTTCTTTATTTATCCCGATGCTAGAATCGCAGTATTTTAATATTTTCTTTTTGTTTTGTCTTCAGGTTCTTCAGCAGGAAGTTGCATACCTGTCTCACGCTCTACAAGAAGAACGTTTCAGATGCGAACGGCTAGAAGAACAAGTAAACGACCTCACCGAACTTCACCAAAACGAAATAGAAAATTTAAAACAGACCATAACTGACATGGAAGAAAAGGTTCAATACCAAAGCGAGGATAGGCTGAGGGATATTCACGAGATATTAGAAAGTTGTCAGACGAAAATATGGAAAATGGAACATCAGCAACAACAACATCAACAATACGTTACACTCGAAGGTCTTGACAATAGCAACGCCAGAGCTTTGGTCGTTAAACTTATCAACGTTGTTCTAACTGTACTTCAAGTAGTTTTATTGCTAGTCGCTACAGGTGCTGGTATCATGATGCCATTCCTAAGGACGAGGTAAACCGATTTTGAATTAATAATATAGCTAGCTAATTTTAAAAATCTACATTCATAAATTTAAAATCGATTTGTTTTCCAGACTTTGTTTTTTCTTTTCTTTTCTTTTCTTTTCTTTTCTTTTCTTTTCTTATATACCTATTATTGAATTATTATTTTCTATTCAATTGGAAAACCGGCGAAGGACGGCGACAGAACTTCAATCAACGTCGAATACCATCCCTTAATTATCATCTAGTCGTTTAGTTCAATTTCAATATATTCTAACGTGTCTGTTGCAGCTGTACTAAGCCTCATTGTTTCATGTGCAGGGTGCGCATATTGACCACAACTTTCGTCGTTCTTGGAATCGTGTTCGTCCTTAAACAGTGGCCAGAGGTTCACGACGTCGGAAGCCATCTGATGAGAAGATTAAAACAAACTCTGGCGGTCAAGTAGCATTGTGAGTTGTTCCTCTTCTTTCTTTTTTTAATTATCATCATCTATATTCTCGATATTTCATTCGTTATTAAACTTGTTTCTGTTTTTTTCCTTTTCTCTAACAGGGTGGGAATTTTAGATAATTTTATTTCATCGTTTGGCTTATCTGAATCAGATGAGGGAACGAGCACACCCTCGCTCTGTTACACACTGGGATTTTATCCGCCAATATCCACAGGCCTATAAGATACCAAAACTAGAAGCAAGCAAGCAAGCAATAAACAAACACCATATCCCCTGGTTTGTCTGTTTATATACATAAATGATGGGCAGATATGGGGCAAAAAAAAAAAAAAAACGCATAGTGCCGCACGAACTAATCCAAGTTTAAAAAAAGACTATGGGCTTGGGGTGGGCGCATATATAATATAATATAGTATATATATATATTTAGTTAATTATTATATATATAGTATAATATGATATAACGTCGGTAGAGAAATTTAATGATAAGTTTGGAAATTAATTAAACAGTTTTTTTTTTTTTTGTGAACGTTAATGAAGAATTTTTTTAATACGTCGCAAAGAAGAAGAATAAGAATAAGAATAAGAATAAGAAGACGAAGTAGTGAAGTGGTTTTACGTACATCCCCCGAGTCACGAAATAAAAAAATGGTCTTTATAAACTGTGCATGGGATAATCTGTATGGGTGAAGTAGTAACAAAACTAACAAAAAGAAAGAAAGAAATACGTTATTGCGAATGGAAATGGATGAAATCGAGTGATGATTAAAAATTAAAATACAATATAGTTGAACGTCAATCAGAAATTGTTTATTTTTTAATATAATATTCTTTTCTTTTTTAAATCACTATATTGATCGGTGTAGGCGGTATTTCAAATAATGCTGTTACAACATAATTAATTGTCCTATAGTATTTAGTGTTTGTTATCATGAGATGTTTCATTTCAGACGTAATAATTCATGTGTGTTATAGAAAGAAAGAAAGAAAGAAAAACAGAAAAACAGAAGAAAAAAAATATTAGGATCATAGAGTTTAATATGTACTCTTGTTGTGAATAAGAGGCAGGCACACACACAGGACAGGGGAAATGTTGCAAGGCAGCAGTGCTCGATTTTCTTATTCTCGCGTTAATTTTTCCATATTATTATTACTATTATTATTATTATTATTATTATTATTATTATAATCTTGTATATATTATACTATATTTTAAAGTACCATCTACGACGAACACACCCACCCACCACAGAGCTTTATCTTGAATATTAAATTATACTAGTATCTTACCTAGAGATCGCAAAGTGTGATATATGTATATTATACTAGGAACGATCAGCACTGCTGTAATGTATTATGTTTCGTTTAGCTTGTTGTGGCCCCCAGGTGCCGACATATACGGGCAAATATTAATTCATTTATTTTATTTTTTAAATTTTAAATTTTATTTTATTTTATTCTTTCTCTTTTTTTAAATACTAATACGATTTATCGTGTGTGTAAAATTATATAAAATTACGAATGAAGTGAAAAAAAAAAAAACGAGAAGGGAAAATTAACCATGACAGATAAAGTGAAATGAGAGAAAGACTGATGGACTATATATAAAACAAAAATAGAAAAAAAAATGAAAATAAAAAAAAAAACTTGTTTCAAGAACGATGAAAGAAAAAATACTATTGCAAGTATAATGGAGAAGTGGTTTTTTTTATTTGATTTTTTTTTTTACACAATTGTATTTTCAATCGATTTTTATGTTACTGCGTTTGTTGTTGCGTCGCCCTCATTATTATATATATATATATATATATATTAATTAATTATTATTATTACTATTCCATGCATACATGCATACACACACACTATACACATAGATAAATTAAAGGAAAAAAATAAAAAATTAAAAAGAAAAAACAGAATCCATGACTCGTTGGAAGAATAGGGTAAGGAGTAATTAGTATTCTTGGGTCGAAATTATACACTAATTGAGGCAAATGAAAAAAAAACATCCCTATATCGTCTCGCACTTGATGTTTATTTAATTATAATAACTACAGTGTTGCACAAATACAATATAACATACATACATACACACACACATACATACATATTATTATTATTATTATCATTATATTATTATTATATATATGCATATGGGACGGTGTATAGATACACATGTACACACACACATACAAACAGACAAACGAAAAAAATGCATACGTATAGTTACACAGCAAATAGCATTGTACAAAGCATATCGCATCGCCTAAATAATAATGTAGATAAAAATATTATTATAATATTTATCCCCCCTAGTACCACCTACGTTGACGATTATTGAAACAATTATTACAGTTAGTGTAGCTCATCCACGAGTTTTATCACCAAATAAACATAATTTATTGAGAAAAGAAGATATAGAATTATCAGTATTCTCATGTAATATGCTTTTACCTATCAATGTTATTTTAATATATATACCTATTATAATAAGAATTGTTACTAAGTATAAGTATAAGTCAATCATGGTTATACAATGAATCGAAAATCTTGAAACTGATGAATTTATATCTTATGTTATTTTCAGTTCATTTATTAATTTTAAACTATTATTATATCGTATCGACTTTAGTCTGATGGCTCAATATTTTGGATTCTTGGTTTGGTGATAATCAATGGTATACAGTTTCAATATTTTTTATTTATCAAAATTGTATATCGTTGTTTTTACGTAATTTAGGTAATTGAGGAGATAATTATTAAGTATACAACAGTATGTTAAAACAAACAGTACAGTGTCGTCGTCATCTCATGTTGTGTTTAATCTAAATGCCATTTCTATTAAACTTTGGGGTGTAGAATCGCGATAACATACGTAAAATTCCTTGGGTTGGGGTGATGCAAAAGATCTTCCAACAACCCAATAAGTAACGCCTTGGCAATCGAACAGAACACCGTGTTCCTTAATAGCTATTAAACTTTTGTTTATTACAGATTTGTCGGTGTCTTGATTTAGCATCTTTTCAAATCTCGCTGTCTTCTTTAGCAGATTATGTATCACACGGGCACAACTGTTGAAACGTATCAAAATGTTGGAATCCTTTGAATTTGAAACTCCGTTAGATGAAACCCCAACGACGTTAGACGACAATAGTACACCTTCCAATTTATCCAAATGCACATAGTGAAGCAAAGCGTCGTCAACACCAGCGCTCACTTTCTTTGGCACTATGTATTCGGCTTGATTTAACAAATTCTGACGAATATCAGATATGTCCATGGTATTAGGCTGACTCTCATTCTGTACAACAGATATAAACACAACGCATTAGTTTGAGAAATCAACAGATATAAATGTATGTACTAGAAATTGTATCCTACTCGGTCATAATCCATATCTGAATCACTGCCATCAGACTGTCGCGGAATTGTGTTAATTGTCTTCTCCCTAGTCGCCCGGCGACCTAAAATTGGAACAGCCTCGTCACTCGCTTCACTCACAGCTCCGGTACCTTGGCTTGTAGAATCCTCCGAAGTTTGTAGAGAATATACTGGCGGAATTAGAAATATTTCAGATATTGAATATGCTGAGTAAGAAAAATAAGACCTATGAATGATGTGTACAGGATTATAATTCGCATTTATGTACCAGAGCCTGTAGACGCGTTGTTATGTTCGAGGCTTCGTCTCTTTAAGATTGAGGATACTTCTTGACTCTTTTTATTAATCGTTGAACTCATTTTTGGCAAACTAGATCTGGATTCGCCGGATTTCACGATTCCCAAGAGATTATCAGTCATACTAGACGTCGATTTATTCGTTACTCTTTCTTGGATGAGTTCAGTATCTGGTCTGACGTTCGCGGCGATCCATTTCTCCGCCAAGGTCGGAACTCCAATTTTTTGTATATGTTTTAACGTCTCCTGTGCTTCTTCTACGTAGAATACATCCGGGCTGGGATTATCTTCTAGTCTGAAATAACGATATTAATTAATACGTGACAGTCCCCAGGCCTTTTGCATTGAATGCAAAGTCGAAGGTGAATTCTTACTCCGCTGTACAGCCCCCAGACTCCAAAAGAACGGCCAACAATTGATTGCCGAAACCAACGACGAGTAGGAACCATTTCCCGTTCGGGACAAACGGTTGACCGTCATCGACGGGGTCAACGCGTCCACGATTGCAGGAAAGAGGATAAACTTTTTTCCAGACTATCAGAGACTTGACCGGTTCATCTTTGACCAAATTTAGCAATCCTTTTTGTCTCAGGAACGAATTGATTTCGATAAAATCTTGTCGGGGGAGGTGAGAGCCTAGCAAAAAATCTCTGTGGTATAAACAACTGCCAAGAATTGTATAGAGACGTTGACAATCCATGGGGTCTTCGTTCTGGGGAAAGAAATAACATTGTTGTATTTAAATGGGCAGATAGCAGTCGTAGTGAATACTCGAATTCGATCAGCCGATTATTACCCAATCTCTGTAATCCATAGCTTCCATTTCGTTAAGTGCAGCATCGATTTGGATCTGTGCATCTCTAGGTAATTGAACGAAACGTGCAGCCGGTAGAGTATCTTCGAAATCCGAGCCTTTCGAGTGATAGGATAAATCGGTTTTCGGTTCGTTTGAATTAACAGATGTGTTTGAGGGCACAGGGTCCGGACATTCTTGTAACAGTCTCGAAAATATTAGAGTGAAAAAATGATCAAGTGCGGAATGATTTTCTTTCGGTACAAAACACTTGATCAAAGTTTGATGACTGAACTCCAGAGCTCGTACTACGTCCTCCGTGATTTCTAGAGTTTCTTGGAGACAGCAGCTGCAAAAGTATGTGTAAGGGGGATTAGCCCGTCCTCCAGACTCGACTATTCCATTTTCCGACTCACCGTTTTTTCGGTAATGCCAGTAAGAGTAATTCCTCGCCTCTTGGAACGTAGGCAATGTGAATCAACTCATTTTCAAACGAAGTGGTCGTACTGTAGTGTGATAATAAAGATTGAACATCATTGCAGGTACCATTATTACCTAATTCAGTGAATTAGCGAAATACCTGATTGGTCGAGGACTCGACATCCCGGGAAGCATATGATCGAGGGTAACGAAGGCTCCCCTCGCTCTGCACAAGACAGATTGTACGCTATTGTCCGTAGATCGTGGGAATGAGTAAAGTACGTCTTGAAGTTCTGGTCCAGTTTCCGAGAGACCGGTAGTTTTCACGAATATTACACCCACAGAGTGTTTCAGAAGAGATTCAATCAACGGACGGGACTCCTCTTCAGACACCAGACGACGTACCATAGGCGATTGCTGTTGAGTAATGGTGAGTAACGTTAATTTATCAATTTTAAATTTCAAATTCGCGAGAGTAGTCATTGTTATATCTCATAAAAGACTCGGTGCTTATCACCTTTCCAAAACTCGACTCCAACGAGGTATTGCCTATCTCGGTACCGGCCACTCTCTGTAGCTCCAATTTCACCTGAAAAAACACGAACACCTTTTAGATCACGTCTCGAGATTCGATTTACCATGGATTCTAGCTATTTACATTAGCAGGTTCAAAGATCCTGGACAACAAGCTGTCCAAATTTCTGATATTGACTTCTTTGCCATCTGCGCTCCTCAGCCAATCGCCAATCTTGATATTTTTATTCTTCATCGCCTCTCCGCCAGGCACTATCCCTGCCACCATTACTCTCACGTTGTCTGAAAACACGCCAGGCACGATTCCTAGGTAAGCTTCGCACAGCGTAGCTCGTCTTCCCAGCTTGTGTCTCCTGCCAGGATCAACTCTGATGTTTACTTCCCTGATTTCACCCGCCTGAAAATTTCCACATGAATTATAGTCGCGTCAGTCTTCGACCACTACCTTCTTCAAATCATTTTAGCATACCTCGCTGTCCCTGAATGTAACTTCTTTGGTTGCGCCCTGGCCCCCGTTATTTCTCTGATGCGTTTTAGCATCGGTTGGAGAGGCGCAGCGTACCTTGTCCGCTATCGACTCTCTAGCTTTCTTGTTTCTCACGCTACACCTTCTGCTCTCTCTTCGTCTTATTAAACGCATGAGTTTACCCGCCCTGGTACTACGCCGTCTCGCTAGTTCAGGTGACGGAGATTTTGACGCTCGACGATTCTGGGCTTTGTCATCGACGGTGGAAATATTCGGGAGTGATTCTATGTAGAACACTTCGCCGGTCCATTTTATCGCCGAATCCCATTCGACGATCGAGCTAGAGGACGCGTTTAGTCATTCATTCATTCATTCCGTTCTTTGAGGTTATGATGATATTATTCCATCAGTTTAGAGGACATACCTATCGTTGTCGGAATAATAAGAACCGATACTCGACGCGGCGTCGCTCTCCCACCAATCGTCATCGTCCTCATCTTCGTCGACGTCGTCGTCCTCGTCATCGTCTTCGTTGTTGTTATCCCCGTGCACTACTTCTTCGTCGTCGTGAATATCGACGACTTGTTGTTGATCGGCTAAGACGACGGTACGCTCCGTTTTACTCGACGATGTTTTAACCTCTGATTCGTTCATTGCGTCGGGTATTTTTTTTTAAATGACATGAATGAGTGTGTTGAATGAATTAACCTAAAAATTCATTCATAATTATTGTCACAAACAATCGCTAGTTTATATCGACCAATCAGAGATCAATTCGGCCAATGACACGGGTGTCGCCATCTATTAGAACGATTTTCAATCTCATTTCTATTCGGATTGGAAACAAAAACAAAACGCAGGCGGTAATTGTTATTATTATTATTTATATTAACAATGAAAGAACATGTAGTACAACGTGTGAATAAATAATGCGTAATACGTATTGTATTATATGTTCAATTGTGATTTTTCTGAGGGTCTGTTGAATGTTGTCTTGCATGATTCATCATTGATTCAACTTTGTTCGCAGTTTCTCGAACAACGTCTGATATTTCATCGGGTAAATGATCTAAGGTTGGAATGTGGGCTGATAGTCTTTTGTAAACCGAATCTTTAGAGTTGTTGTCTTTTTTCAATCTACGTTGTTCCTGGTACTTTAATTGTTGTTTAAAAAATATCGCGTTTTTAATCAGGTCCAGAGTGTTGTCGTAATTTTTACCAGCTCCTTCCATAGACTTTATAGCGCTAACCGCGTACTCGACGTCGTAACATCTACCCTGTAGCTGTTGCTGCAGGGCGAGTACTTCGACGCGTTTTTCAACCATGGGGGGTAATGCCTTTCTAACGTGCTCTTGGAGGCGGTAAAACGCTAGGGAAGGCTCGTTCGCTACTATGTGCATGTTTTCCGATATTCGTTCAGTAGCTAGAAACACGGAAATGTAGGAATTATCAGATCGCGGTTTTGTGCTCTGAATAAACGTCGAATACCTACACGTCACTTGGGTTTTTTACCTTTTTTCACTTTAGTTTCGAGTTCCTGATCGGGCTGATACACCTTGGCCATTTTAACGAAGCGTTAAACCTAGTTGAAACAGATTTTTGTAGGTTATGTCACATCGCTGCTGTCATATATTTTTCTTTACCGACTGAACTGACAGTTCAGGTTATCGCTGTCTTATTACCGACTGAAACAACGTCAGTAATAAGTTCCTAAAATATCCGCTAGATGTCGGCGTCGACAACTCACAACTCGCCTTGCCTTCCCCCACTTTTCGGATCGGAGACGAAACGTGGCAGGCGACGCGGCGCTGTTGGCACTTTCTTCATCGCTGCACAGTTTACTTCGCCGATACCGGGAGTCCAGGCGTTACAATAGTTCCGCGACCGTTTGCCTCACATCCGTATTCTTCCTCCGTTACTTCCACAGTCTAATCACAGGTAATTAATATCCTATTTTTCGTAGATTGTTGAATAAAATTGCTAATAATCATCGTAAAAATCTGTCGTCGAAATCAATTCGGTCAAACTCTATTTCAGAGTTATGTTCGTTCTCATTATTCGAACCATAAGGGTTTAAAGATTTTCTAACATATCAATGAACCCACGCTAGCATATGACAGAATTCAACGCGCCCCTATAAAAACTAAAATAACTCATCTTATTCGCGATACTTTCGCCTTTTCTCCGTTTCAGACAATGAATTACTACGCTGTGTTTCTCGGCTTAGCCGCAGTCCTGGCGGCTGGCTATTGCGAAGAGGAATCAGGCGAAGCTGCGCACCTCTTAGTGTCTAAACAAATCCTGAATAGATATCTCGTAGAAACAATGGATATTGTAGTTAAGGTAATAGACTGTTGCAAAACCCCGATGTTGAGATATTGAAAATTCAAGATTCTGACCATAACATGTTTTATTTATAATGTAATCCGATCCGTTCTATGATAATCGCAGTACACAGTTCACAACGTCGGAAGTTCAGCTGCGCTTGAGGTCGAGATAACCGACAACTCGTTCCATCCTGACAACTTTGCTCATATCAGCGGAGAACTGAATGCGAGATTCGACCGCGTACCTCCAAGCACAAATGTCAGTCATACCGTCGTCATCAGACCAAGGAAATACGGATATTTCAACTTCACCGCTGCCGAGGTTCTGTATCGTCGTACTGAAGACGCTCCTAGGCTGCAGGTTGCTGTTAGCAGCGAACCCGGCGAAGGGCTTGTTGTCGCCTTCAGGGATTACGACAAGAAGTTTTCCTCCCATGTGGTGGGTAGAGATTGAAATAATCGTGTTTTTTACTTTGTAGGAAATACGAGGATATGGAATAAATAACGAGGTTTATTCATTCGTTTTCACAGATCGATTGGGCAGCCTTTGCAGTCATGACTCTACCTTCGTTAGCCATTCCGTTCGCATTGTGGTATTCAAGCAAGAGCAAATACGAAAAACTCGCCAAGAGTTCTAAGAAACATTGATGACTCTGATGTGAGAATAATAATTTAAGAATGTTTAAAATAATTTAAATCGCGATGTAAAAATATTCGTAGAAACTGCGTGGACTGCGTGACTGCGTGAGGCGTGACTGTTTCCATTATACATACCCTAAATAATTCCTTTTTCTTCTTTTTTTTTTAATAAACGTTATTTATGATAAATTTTTGATTAATTATTATAAACCCATATGCAGTAAGAACGGTTCTAATATAAATTTATTTTAATATAATAATACATAAAAAAAATGGATAAACGGAATGTGGAAAGCTTATAGTGCTGATCTGTAATCAGATTGACTCCAACTCCTCGACTCTTTTCTGGAAAATAATGAAAACAATTTAAATATAAGTATAGTTAAGTAACTGTAATAATATTTATTTACACACAACGATGAACGTTATTTTATATAAAATCTGACTATTATGTATACTATTTCGTCGGCCAGTTCGTCCTTTTGCACGAGGAAACGAATTATGGTTGTTTCATATTTTTTTTTTATAATCCATTATAGCTATGCTATGAAAGAGAAAATAGAAAAAAAAAAATTTGGAACGATATAGAATTAATTTTATATGAAATATAAAATCATACCACGTTCATATTTTCCCGCCATGAAGTACAATTCACATGTATTCTATAGGTGGCGCTACCGTCAATTCGTTTTTGTTTTTTTTTTCGTAGTAGTGGTACGCAGTGAACTGTACCGTATACAAGTACAAACGGATTAACCAAATAATATGATACAAAATAGAAATCGTCTAATTCTCTTCAATAAACAACAACAATTTGACGTGAAATTTGTAGATAAATATTGACGATACATATATTCATAGCATGTCTTACACTATCTTCAAAAATATCAGTCAAATTAATTTTATCGACTGCGGTTTTAAATCTAACCTAAATTTCTAACCTTAAAACCAATCGGCCGGCGATATTAAAATGTATTCAATTTGTAAGAGTACGCATCCAGCTACCGGAGTCGAACACGCTATCACTTGCTGTTTCTTTAATCAAACAGAAAAATGCCTTGTCGTAGCCGGGGCGAATATTATCAGAGCATTTCGCCTCATACCTGACGTTGATTCTACGAAAAAGGAAAAATACACAGGTTAGTTGTTCAATTAATTACGAAATTTTATTCACGCGATTCGTTGACGTTTGTTAATTTTCCAGTCAACCTATTATTTAAAAAAATAAATACATTCATACAGAAACTAGACCACCTAAAATGAAACTGGAATGTTTGGCGCAGTACACCCTACACGGAAATGTAATGTCCATGCAAGCCGTTCGCCTCGTTAATTCACAGAGAGATTCTCTCCTCCTGAGCTTCAGAGACGCTAAACTATCGGTCGTCGAATATGATCTCGACACTCACGACCTTCGCACAGTATCATTGCATTACTTTGAAGAGGAAGAGATGAGGGTGAGCAGATTATCCGTTGAATTTTATCCCCCCTCCTTGAATTTTTAAACAAATTATATTCACTTTTACAAACAGGATGGCTGGACCAATCACCATCACATACCTATGGTCAGAGTCGATCCAGAGGGACGTTGCGCAGTCATGCTTGTATACGGCAGAAAACTTGTGGTCCTTCCCTTTCGCAAGGACCCCATTATCGACGACGGAGATTCTATTGAACCGACGAAATCGTCGTCGTCGCACAAAACTCCGATATTATCGTCTTATATGATAGTCCTGAAAACGTTGGAGGAAAAAATGGACAACATAATAGATCTTCAATTTTTGTACGGCTATTACGAGCCCACCTTGTTGATCCTTTACGAACCAGTTAGAACTTTCTCAGGGTGTGTTAGCGGTCGCTATATAATTTTATAATACAATGTTACAGGATATATGCAATTTTATTACATAATCTGATCAAAACTCGTTTTTTTTTTCTCTTTTTCACATTCAGACGCATAGCGGTGAGGCAAGACACCTGTGCCATGGTTGCAATATCTCTAAATATACAGCAAAAAGTTCATCCTATTATTTGGTCAGTGTCGAATCTACCCTTTGACTGTTGTCAAGCAGTACCGGTCAAGAAACCACTAGGAGGAACTTTGATCATGGCTATAAATTCACTGATATATTTAAACCAGAGTATACCGCCTTACGGTGTATCGCTCAATTGTATGGCAGAGACGAGCACCAATTTTCCACTCAGTTAGTATATTCACTGACTAGGATTGCCTAGAATCTATAAACTAGTCATAGTTTATCAAATAATCGAGATAATAATGTAGAATTTTAAATATCGAACTTTTTACTATCCGCAGAACCGCAGGAAGGAGTGAAAATGAGCCTGGAAGGTGCTCAGGTCGCTTTCATATCCTCAGATCGTTTGGTAATATCATTGAAGAGCGGGGAATTGTACGTATTGTCGTTGTTCGCCGACAGTATGCGATCCGTTCGTGGTTTTCATTTCGACAAGGCTGCGGCTAGTGTATTAACATCGTGTGTAAGTATCGTGGTAATCGAATCCTCGATATTTACGTTAATATATTATTAATGAATATTCTCTTTCAATTTCTCAGGTCTGTACATGCGAGGATAATTATCTCTTCCTTGGTTCTCGGCTGGGTAATTCTCTGCTCTTAAGATTCACTCAAAAAGAGTCTGAGAATGTAGTACCAGCTAGTCGTCTGGAGATTACACTTGACGACGATGAGGACGATGAAAACGACGATGACAACAACGACGATGATGACAAAGAAGCCAAAGACAAGGATCACAAAAACGAGGATGAGAATGGCGACGAAAAAGACGTCCATGACAAAGACGATGACGATGACGACAGCAGCGGAGAGACACCGGCTAAGAAAATGAAACAAGATTATCTCGGGGATTGGATGGCCTCGGATGTACTGGATATCAAAGATCCTGAAGAATTAGAAGTTTATGGAAGCGAAACACAAGCGTCCATGCAAATAACGTCGTATATTTTCGAGGTATGAGAAATTCTGTATTAATATTATGTAAATTCTGAAATCGAAATTGATTTCTTAAGACAACTCAACAACTTATAACATCGTCAATTTATTATTCCTTAATTCATGGCTGCTTTCAGGTATGCGATAGCTTACTGAACATCGGACCTTGTGGCAATATATCTATGGGAGAGCCTGCCTTTTTGTCCGAGGAATTTTCTCACAATCAAGATCCCGACGTTGAACTTGTGACCACATCAGGATATGGAAAAAACGGAGCACTATGCGTCTTGCAACGTTCTGTTCGTCCGCAGGTGAACAATCCTTTTCCTCTTGTATTCTCTTCAATTCATTGGCTTGCTAGAATGATATTCCAATGCGATTTACAGGTCGTTACTACCTTTGAACTACCAGGATGTGAAGATATGTGGACCGTCATAGGGGCAGTGAATAACGAAGAACAGGCAAAGGCCGAGGCTGAGGGAACTCACGCCTTTTTAATTCTAAGCCACGAAGACTCTACCATGGTATACATATATCTGTGATCGTTAAAGACTTTTATAAACTATAGTGTAATTCTGTATTTTTTGTTCAATATTCAGAGAGGGACTTTATACCGTATTCTTAAACTTTACAGATCTTACAAACTGGACAAGAAATCAACGAAGTTGATCAAAGCGGTTTCAGCACTCAGGGTACAACGGTATTTGCTGGAAATCTTGGGGCTAACAAATACATTGTTCAAGTAACGCAGATGGGTGTTAGACTAATGCAGGGATTGGAGCAGGTGAACTGATGTTACAATATCTGATATCGACTATCAGCGTACTTTAAAATTCGATCGATATAATAATGCCCACTCTTTTCTACCAGATTCAGCATATCCCCATGGATCTTGGATGTCCCATTGTGCACGCTAGCTGCGCCGATCCGTATGTTACAATTCTCACAGAAGATGGTCAAGTGATGCTGCTGACTCTTAGAGAAGGAAGAGGTGCTACCAGGCTGCACGTTCATCCTGCTAATCTGTTGTTTGTATGTCAAGCCAATTTTATTCTATTGACAAATTTTGGCTCATAGTTTCAACGCCGATAATTCTTTGTCAATGTTTTTTTTTACTCAGAGACCACAAATCGATACACTTTGCGCGTACAGAGACGTCAGCGGTATATTTACCACCCATCATCCTGATGATACAAACGACTCGGAACCTAGGGAAGAAAAGGTGATTGACGAACCGATAATCGGTGGTTGCGTCGACGACGAGGATGACCTGCTCTACGGAGATGCACCAGCTTTTCAAATGCCAATACCTCCTCGTACAAAAATTAACGATGCATCTAACAAGAAGTTACCTTGGTAATTTCGATCGTATTTAGTAATTAGTGTTTAGTCAATGAGTTTAATAAATTATTCATTACTTAGACGTAGAGAATATTCATGTGATAATTTAGTGTTTTCTTTAATCAGGTGGCAGAAACACCTTCAAGAAATGAAACCAACTTTCTGGCTCCTTGTTTATCGGGACAGCGGTACACTGGAAATTTATTCTCTTCCAGAACTGAGATTGTGTTATTTGATACGTAACTTTGGGTATGGTCAATACGTTTTACACGACAGTATGGAATCCACTACTCTCCAGGTGTCACAGGCGAACGAAATTCTTCCTCCTGAAATGCAGGTACTAGGATACATGAAAATTCATTCCAAAAGCCTTTTCTCTTTTTAAAAACCTTACAGAATATCAACACAGTAATTGAAATGTTTCAGGTGAGAGAAATTCTTATGGTTTCTCTTGGACACCACGGAAGCAGACCTATGCTCTTGGTCAGAATGGACTCTGAGGTACAAATATACCAAGCCTACAGATATCCAAAAGGACATTTGAAATTGCGATTCAAAAAATTGGATCACTGTATCATACCCGGGCAAATAAGGTGCGTATTTCTACCTATATATTTGGATTTCGCTACTCAATATTCAAATTATCATCCATATCTTCGTTCCAGGCCAAAACCCAAGGAGGAAAGAGAACCCAATGGAAATTCGACTCGCTTTTGTATGATGCGATACTTTAGCAACATCGCTGGTTACAACGGAGTCTTTATCTGCGGGGGATATCCACATTGGATATTCCTTACAGCAAGAGGTGAATTGCGAGCTCATCCTATGGGCATCGACGGGGCTATTACTTCCTTTGCTCCGTTCAATAACGTCAATTGTCCCCAAGGCTTTTTATACTTTAATGGAAAGGTGAGGAGATATTCGGAAGCGGATTGAAACTGATAAAATGAAATTATCTAAAAGTTTGCTTATATCAGATGTTTTCCTTTTTCAGGAGGAGCTCAGGATTTGTGTTCTACCGACCCACTTGTCTTACGACGCTCCATGGCCAGTGAGAAAAGTTCCTTTACGTTGCACCCCGCATTTCGTCACTTATCATCTAGAGAGTAAAACTTATTGTGTGATAACCAGCATAGCCGAACCCCTGAAGAGTTATTATAAATTTAATGGAGAAGATAAGGTAGATGGGAGATACCGTCTAAAGTCTCTTTAATCGAATACACCAATTCCTTACTCCACGTGATAACAACAAGTGATTTATTCTCACGCAGGAATATACGGAAGAAGAACGCAGCGAACGTTTCCTATACCCGCCTCAGGACCAATTCAGCATTGTTCTATTCTCCCCTGTATCTTGGGAGACCATTCCAAATACGAAAATAGAACTGGATCAATGGGAGCACGTTACTTGCTTAAAAAATGTCTCTTTGGCCTACGAAGGGACCAGGTCTGGACTCAAGGGCTACATCGTACTCGGTACTAATTACAACTACGGCGAGGATATCACCAGCAGAGGAAGAGTAATATAGAAGCATTTATATCATTTTTTTTTTTTTTTTTTACAATACTCAACTCATATCTAATACCGATCTATTACAGATACTGATATTCGATATCATCGAAGTTGTGCCGGAGCCAGGACAACCATTGACAAAGAATCGGTTCAAACAAATATATGCCAAGGAACAGAAAGGCCCGATTACAGCCATAACGCAAGTTTCAGGATTCTTGGTATCCGCTGTAGGACAGAAGGTGATCAAAGTCAACGATTGTTAAATCAAACTATAGAATTCCCTGTTCTCCTTAGTTTGATTAAATAATTCATTCAATCTACGTTCATCTTTTACAGATTTATATATGGCAGTTGAAAGACAACGACTTGATTGGCGTAGCTTTCATTGATACGCAAATATACATTCACCAGATGCTTAGTATCAAGAGTTTGATACTAGTCGCAGACGTTTACAAGTCGATAAGTTTGTTGAGATTCCAAGAAGAATATAGAACCTTGTCTCTTGTTAGCAGGGTGAGTAGTTAGAGTTATTGATAAACTCTAGCTGGTACTTGGCGAATATTAAAGAATTTCTTGAAATACTTTTCCAGGATTTCAGACCGGCTGAAGTATACACGATAGAATACCTCATAGACAACAATAATCTTGGATTTCTCGTCGCTGACGGAGAGAACAACTTGGCATTGTTCATGTATCAACCAGAGTCTAGGGAGAGCCTTGGAGGCCAGAAGTTGATCAGAAAAGCAGATTTTCATCTCGGCCAAAAGGTCAATACTTTCTTTAGGATAAGATGCAAACTTGCAGATCCAGGCAATGATAGAAAACATTTCAGCGGCGCTGATAGGAGACATATCACCATGTATGGTACGTATTTCAAATCTTTCATGAAAAAATCCATACTTCGTATTATACCCTATCATTATTTATCATCCTAATTCATTGCAATGGAATTTAGCTTCATTGGATGGGAGTCTGGGCTACGTGCTACCTGTACCAGAAAAAACCTATAGACGACTACTGATGTTACAAAACGTTCTGGTCACCCATATTTCGCATACAGCTGGATTGAATCCCAAAGCTTACAGGTGAATAGAAGTATATAATCAGTCTGCAGTTCATAAAGATTTAAGCAAACAATAAGATGAAAGTTTCACAACTATTATTTATTGTTCATTTGATTTTTACAGAACGTACAAGAGCTACATAAGGATGCAAGGAAACCCAGCTAGGGGTATAATCGACGGTGATTTGGTATGGAAATATCTGCTATTGCCAAATAACGAGAAGACTGAGGTAGCAAAAAAGATTGGTACCAGGGTACAGGAGATAATCGAAGATATCACTGACATAGATCGTCAAACTGGTCATTTTTGAATAAGAAAGAGAGAGAGAGTGTGTGTAAAATCATTATATGAGGACTATATAATATATTGTCGATGAATGCCACAGTGGCTTTTTATTGACGGTTGAAGAAAAAAAGAATTGTACAATTTGTTAAAAATAGAACGCGTTGTGTATTTGTAATCTTTTGGTACTGGGCGAATTGTTTTTTCAAATAAATAATAGGCGCCGAATATTTTCTGTAATAAGCCATCTACGCTTGTGCCAAGAAGAAAATAATAAAACGGGTCATGTGTGTGTCGGTTGGTCCGACATCGAAATGCAAATTACCTAAATTTAATGTCTAACAATTAAGTTCCACTAATCTAATGAATAAAAAATAATTATTTTATTATTAATTTATTAATTTTAACTAGTATGATAACGTTGATCAAATTTGGAAGCGCCTTATCATATGCAACTGTGAGTTAGGAATCACAATAATGTCGTAAGGGTTGTGTGAGGCAAGGCGCATCGATCTTTGCGGTAAAAGTAGTTCTGGGTTCGGCCGAGGGATGGCGACACCAGTTGTGTCGCCCCCCCCCCCGTTCGAACAAGTTTACCGACACGGAACACTGACCTACGGTTATATCATCTGTTACTGGGTCAGTGACCTCAGTGGTCCTCGTGGCCTCGATGAGTACGCATGGGGTGCGTTAACGAGACTCGATATAGAAATAATCGGAATGCAGGTGTCGGTCTCGTATTAAATATGTAATATCGATATTTAGAACTGCCTGTTTCAGTTACTAATTTTAGTTACTAATTTTTTTTTCACTCGTTATTCGAATCAAAAATGAGTAAAACTGAGTTATATATTACTTGGATATTCCTTATTGAATCGATAAGAGTTGAAAAAAGACATTCATATAAATCGCAATAAAATGACTATTTACTACTTATCATTTACTCCGATTTGATAATATAATAAGGTTGACTTTCCTTGTACTAGTAACGAAATATTTGGGATAGGGAAAAAAGTATAATTTCAGAGCCTTGGTAAAATTAATATAAATGTAGATTAGCGTTGGAACCGCGATTAGACATCATTCATTATTTTTATTAGCTTGTACACGCAGTGGCTAATGATAATAATTATTGCTTATCAGTCCGATGTGTCGAGGCTTCACCGAGCTATCTTTTATCCTCTTTCTTTTCGAAATGATAAATGAAAGAGAGAGAGAGAGAGAGAGAGAGAGAGAAAGATAGGTACAAAGGTACTACATTGAACCAATTGAACTCGTCCACGCGTAAGGAAAATCGAGACGTTACCAAGAAACGAGGAAAGTAAACACAGAATTAAAGTATAGATTATACCCAGATCAAAGCAATAAGTATAACGGAGATGACGCAGATATTCACACTCTGAAAAGGCTTGGGGTCCTACTCGGAGAGGTGGACCTGGTACGGATTCATAATTAAATAGTTTATACAATCGTATTGCCAGAGAGATGGCTACGATGTTCAGTGATTGCGGATACGTGCTGTTCCTGCTACTCCTAGTACCCTACATCGAAAGCGCTCGTAGGCTGAGCGAAGACATAGGACATTACGAGCCCCTCTCATATTCTACTGAAGATCTTCACCG
The DNA here is from genome assembly GCA_963992785.1 of Tenthredo livida. Classification (NCBI taxonomy): domain Eukaryota; kingdom Metazoa; phylum Arthropoda; class Insecta; order Hymenoptera; family Tenthredinidae; genus Tenthredo; species Tenthredo livida. The sequence continues at coordinate 418,447 of OZ023073.1, forward strand.
AGGACATCTCAGGGCGAAGAGATCGATTGCTCGTGACAATGCAGTGACATTGAAGTTCCTTGCCCACGGTAGAGACTTTCAAATCCGTTTGAAAAGAGACTTAACAACTTTTGGTAATGACCTAGTGATACAGGGTCCTTCTGGCAAGGAGGAGGACCTCGATACATCCCACATTTACGAAGGTCATATACTAGGGGAACCTGGTAGCCATGTGTTCGGGAGTATAAGCGACGGGGTATTTCACGGTGAAATAATGTCGCCTAGAGACGGTTCGTGGTTTGTCGAAAAGGCGCATCACTACTTCCAGCCAAATGAAATCAACGAAACACATCACTCTGTTATCTATCACGAAAACGAAGTCCGCGATCCTTACGCGAATATACGAGAAGGACACTTCCCTGGCTGTGGTCTCACGGAGGAAAGAGTCCAGCGGATGGATGCAGTGAAAAATTCAGGTGAACCAGAAACCCCACCGACACTAAGCAGCAGATCTGGACTCGGCGATGCTGAGGACGAGGAAATTGGACACGAATATACTAGGCAGGTGAACGTGCCTGAAGAATCAAGAACGAGAACGAGAAGAGCGACGAGGCGGAGGGGGGAAAAAAAGAGTACCTGTTCCCTTTTTATACAAACTGATCCGTTGATATGGAGGCACATATCGAAGTTGGTATCACATGACGCCGAGAAAACGAAGGAAGAAATTCTCTCCCTAATCTCACAGCACGTAACTGCTCTGAACTATTTATATAGGAATACTAAATTCGACGGTCGGTACGAGCACCGAAACATTAAATTTGAAGTTCAAAGAATAAAGATCGACGACGATAGTTCTTGTTCGCGTACACACGCAAATAATTCAGAAGCGGATCCATTTTGCACGGAGAACATCGACGTCGATAACTTTTTGAGTTTACATTCCCTGAAAGACTACGAAGACTTCTGTCTTGCATATGTGTTTACACATAGAGATTTTACCGGAGGTACCCTTGGCCTGGCCTGGCTAGCTTCTGCATCTGGTGCTTCGGGTGGTGTTTGCGAAAAATATAAAACCTATACAGAAGTTTTTGGGGAGATGTATCAGTCCACTAAGAGATCACTGAATACTGGGGTCATGACATTCGTCAAGCACAGTAGCAGAGTACCGCCAAAAGTATCCCAACTCATGTTGGCCCATCAAATTGGGCACAACTTTGGATCACCGCACGATTTTCCGCCCGAGTGCAGACCGGGCGAACCACATGGAAATTACATTATGTTTGCATCAGCTACCAGCGGGGAGAAACCAAATAATAGCAAATTTTCACCGTGCAGCATTGGGAATATCAGCAATGTCCTAGATGCCATTGAAGACAACAGAAAAAGGAACTGCTTTACTGTATCCACCGGTGCTTTCTGTGGCAATAAGATCGTCGAGGATGGAGAAGAGTGCGATTGTGGATACAACGACGATGAATGTCGGACAGACACATGCTGCTTTCCACGCCAAGTATCGGAATCAGATAAAATGAGAAACCAGACGGCGAAGGGATGCCAGAGGAAGTACGGAACGCAGTGCAGTCAGAGCCAAGGATTATTTGGTAATTCCTCAACTTCGTAATTTTGTAACTCCTAAACTTCATATTTTATATTGTTTCTTACTGGCTTATTTCTTATCAATTTTTTATTTATTTTTTTTTACTCTTCTTATTTAGTTACATTAATATTTCTTGTTTCTTTGCTCGTAGAAGTCAGCTGACTTAGTCTTTCTTATTACAAATTCATTTCCTGCGCTTTATATAAGAATGGGATTATTACGTTCGCCGTATCCCATTCAAAACATTTATTTGGTTGAACTCGATGTATTTAGAATAGAAAATTAGTAGGAATTTGGATATTCGGATTAGCTATTACCATATATGAAATATTTTCAATATCTATGCAGGTAACAGTGCACATCATAATACATGCATATACCGTGACAATCAGGTGAAACCGAATGGTCCGATTCCCCGGCCGGCGGATATTACGTATTTTTATGGGGTTAGCCACTCGTTGCGCTGAAAAATTTCTAAGGTGATTTGGCCGCGAGGTCGATGCAACAAAACACCCTGAGGATTTTCAGTGCAACGAGTGGCTATCCCCATAAAAATACGAATCATCCGCCGGGTGGAGGATCGGTCCATTCGGTTTCACCTGATTATCACGGTATACACAATGTAGTACGTTCGTGGAGTATACTTCATTCACTCCTTTGTAATAATTTGTCCTTTATGAATAGAGAGGAGATAATCTAGAGATCTATGAATTGAAAGAGTCTTATTAGTATCTTTTAAGAACAACTATATTCATAAAGTAATGAATTATTTTACTGTTCACTTGGCGAAATTATGCTGTTGAAGAGTTATTGTTAACGAGAACCATAATGAAAAAAATGACTCGGTTCTCTATTCGTACAACGGTCTGAAAAATAAGAATGAACAGCTCGCTGTTCTTGACGAGACCGATAGAGAAATTACATACTTCAAACATTGTACTTGACATTCTGTAGAATATTATATCTTCGTATGTATATGTATGTATTATCGTCGCAACGATTAGTTTGAATCGAGGGGTGAATCACAAGCAGAAATGCGTACACCATATCTCTTTTTCTAAATATCTCCGAATATCTCCCAATATTTCCCAACATTTCCGACCGTGTGTACACCATATTTTCGTTGTGATTCACCCCTCGGCTTGAATAGTATAATAATAGTTTTAGTAAAGCCTTAATTGTAGTTTTTAGCTAATCTCGGAACTCGAAAAGTACCAAATATGTAGTTTTTCGTGATATACGTAGTATATTATGCGTATTACGATCACATCTACAATTGTTTAAATGAAATAATCATGTATGACTGTTCATCTGATGGACATGTATTATTATAACAAATTGGCGCATTCTTGAATAAATATCTCTTGAGATTGTGAATAATCAATCGTTGAATCATTTTCCCCTGTCATTTCCTTTCCTATAAGTCGAAAGTCGAAATACATATAATTAAGTTAGCAGCGATTTTCAGAGTTATAGAAATTTCAAGTCGAAAATTTCTCCTGGTATCAGGAGAACATCTGACCCGAGGAGGTGTGCTGAAATTTTTGGAGAGGGAAAGAATCATAGTGTATTGGTATAGGCATGCATACGCTGCTTAGGAGTGGTTTTTCTGGCAGTTGATACCTTTTTTCGGAGTGATTTTTCTGGCAGTTGATACCTTTTTTCGGAGTGATTTTTCTGGCAGTTGATACCTTTTTCGAGGAGTCGTTTTTGACACCATGAGGTATCAACTGCCAGAAAATTGACTCCTTAAAAAAAAGGTATCAACTGCCAGAAAATTGACTCCTTAAAAAAAGGTATCAACTGCCAGAAAAATCACTACCTTTTTTCGTAGTGATTTTTCTGGCAGTTGATACCTTTTTTTAAGGAGTCAATTTTCTGGCAGTTGATACCTCACGGTGTCAAAAACGACTCCTTGAAAAAGGTATCAACTGCCAGAAAAATCACTCCGAAAAAAGGTATCAACTGCCAGAAAAATCACTCCGAAAAAAAGGTATCAACTGCCAGAAAAACCCCTCCGAAGCAGTGTATGCATGCCTACATCTCTATACTATTCATCTGTCCCGCCAAAAATTTCAGCACACCTCCTTGAGTCAGATGTTCTCCTGATACCAGGAGCAATTTTCGACTTAAAATTTCTATAACTCTAAAAATCGAACAATTTTGTCGAAAATTGCTCCTGGTATCAGGAGAACATCTGATCCGAGGAAGTGTGCTGAAATTTTTGGAGGGGGAAAGAATCATAGTGTATTGATATAGGCATGCATACGTGTCCTCATGCACGTCTTACACTTAATTAATACTAGCGATTTTCAGAGTTATAGAAATTTTAAGTCGAAAATTACTCCTGGTATCAGGAGAACATCTGACCCGAGGAGGTGTGCTAAAATTTTCGGAGGGGGAAGGAATCATAGTGTATTGATATGGGCATGCATACGTGTCCTCATGCACGTCTTACATTTAATTAATACTAGCGATTTTTAGAGTTGAAGAAATTTTTTGTCGAAAATTGCTCCTGGTATCAGGAGAACATCTGACCCGAGGAGGTGTGCTGAAATTTTTGGAGGGGGAAAGAATCATAGTGTATTGGTATAGGCATGCATACGTGTCCTCATGCACGTCGACTATTTAGTTAATACTAGCGATTTTCTGAGTATAGTAATTTGAAGTAAAAAATTGCTCCTAGTATCAGGAGTACATCCTATCTGAAGAGGTGTTCGCTAATTTTTAATTAGCTGAAAATGCATTAAATCCAATTTCCTACTATTCTTAATAAAACTGAAATGAATAATCGCAGGGAGGGAATAATGCAAAATAACAAAGTCATTGGTAATCATTATATCTGTGAATTTATTTCTGTACTATCGATACAATATTATTCATAGTCAAAGTCATATACTATATGTACTATAATTTGTGAATTGTGATTGTTCCTTAAAAATGAATATGTACCCATTACAATTATCTGAGTCTCATCGTCTGCTTCTTGATATACAAGTTATCATATATTACAAACTCGATTCGTATAACAATAATATCTAATATACTAATTAATTGCAAACAGACAGTGTATTTATATCGGAGAATTTCGATTGATACGCAATGATTTCCGTCACGCAAGTTCCGAGACGAATTATTCCACGAATTAACTACCTGCGATAATAAAATAATCAGCTGGATCTCTTTTTTTCTTAAAACAACGTTAATGCGCTACGAGTGTTGCCTACGTCCCGAATGAGACGCGGATGGATAATAATTCTTCCTACTATAACACGCAGTGCGACGATGTTGACTCGTCGGCGACACGAGCGCGACTAACAGTGTCATTGACCTCGTCTGGCTATACTCATTCAAGCAGCTGATGCGGTATAGCCTGTGGCGCCGCATGGTGTCGAACTCCGGAACTAGGAAGAGCGCAAATTCGGGAATTCAAATGCCTGTAATACGTGTACGTGCTCGGTTGAAATCCTAGCAGCGTATATTAATGTTAATGATTTGAATAAAGGGAAATTGAAATTTCGACAATTGTTTTGTTATTCTCCACTTTATCCCCCTACCTCTTGCCTCTTATTCCTGGCATTTCGTTGTTGCGCCATTGATAAAAATGAAACAACACATGAAAACCTCTTCTCATATTATACACCTCGAATACAATGTTTATTTTATTTTATTTTATTTTATTAATCATTTACTCGTAATATAATAATTGTTTGTTTGTTGTTTTGTTTATAATTACTATAATTGATGCAAATACGATTTAGAGCAAATGGTACATATACATTATTGTTGTTATTTCTTATCATTCTCATTCTCATTCCCATTAATAATTATCATTATTACACTACTATTGTTATTATTATATTATATTATACTATAATTATAATATGTAAAACTATTTATTTTTCTCATCATCCTGTGTGTGTATGTGTGTGTGTATACGCGCGTATTATATAGTGGGTTTCATATTATAAAGTATATTATGTAAATATTAATAGGATGAAAAATTATATAATTGAGAGTTAGAATTTTTCTGTAATAATTATACAATAGGTATAATATATACTATTATAATATATATTAAATCTATACAACTTATAATCATATATATGGTATAACATAGTTATGCACTTTTTTTTCTATAAAATTCAACTATGTAATTGAAATTATACTTTTGGGTAGACGATGTATACTATACCAAATTTTACCACATCCCTGCACCTGTAACGAAACAATTATCATTCATCATCAATTCCCGTCTATATTATTATATATATATATAAGTTGTATCAATATATATCTATATATATTTCTTTTTTTTTTTTCTTTACCCACACAATCAAACCGCATATATATATTATTATATGTATTTAGCAACCATACAAGATTGTATAAAAAAAATAAAAATAAAACGAAACAAACTTTATAAACGGTCACATCAATTATTATTATATTCCCAGATTATACTCACGATCAGCCAATACCGCATCATCTTGCAATCGTTGTAATAACAACAAATACACCATGTATGTACACAAACTTGTAATCTTTCGTACCCTCATAAATGAACATTCTCAATCAACAATTCACATACACGTTAATTATGCAACTGGTGTATAAGAAACGAAACGAAAAGAAAAGAAAAGAAAAAAAAAGAAACTTGTCCAAGAATTATAATTAAAAACCCACGTAGTCAAGTAGTTTTTCCTTCCACGCGATTGAATAGCTCGAATAGTTTGAATAATAATAATAATAATAATAACAATAATTATATCACTCGTGATAAAACAATAACAACAACAATAATAATAATTAATTAATGACTATCGTAAACAAACACAACGAGGCAGACATACCTGCTGGTATGAGATGTGTGTGTGTGTGTGTGTGTGTGTGTGTACATACGAGTATAAGACAAATATTGTATACTATCATTGATATTCTGTAATCGATTGAATAAAGTAAAGCGTATAGAGAGGTATATATATAGTATATGAAGATTGGATGATATATTTGAAAGTATTGTTGTTATAAGTAAAAGCGTCGAAATTATAATATATTTAAAACTAGAAAATATAATCAAAATATCAATGTTATGGTTGTATAACAAGGTACACCAATGTGTAGGGCCGATATTATAGTAGAAGAAAATTTCAAAGCCGCCTCTTCCCATTTAAACCAGATGCGAAAGATACTTGAGTGTGTTTGTATTCCATTTGAAACATTCAAAGACTAATGATATGAAGAAGAACGAATAACACGTACCCCAGGGTAAAGTGCACAAATCAGGCACAACCCATGGGCTCTAATCATACAATGTATATTTTCAATTTTTTTGTTCACCGAAACACATACCACGCGTTGCCTTTTATATACACACACTACATGCAGTGTATGTATATTCATATAACAGGCGTGGGTACACGACTAATTGCAAATACTCGTTATAAATATTTAATTAACATATAGGTATACATTATAAATTCACTCGCTTTCAAACTACAATTTATATTGCGTAACTTTTAATGTATGTATACATACAGTTTTATTTATTTATTATATCAGTAATTACTTCACAGCAGTTTTAGTTTTAGTTTTAGTTTTAGTTTTCTTCGTTTTTTTTTTTTATATAATATGTATATATATACTGTATGTATATACGTGATTCAATTTGCAAAGAAAAAAAAAAAAAAATTATTTCATACATACAACAGACTCTCACCAGAATATTACCTATACACGCGTATACACGGGGATTTATACATACACATGTATGCCTCTTTTACATTTATACACATACATACATTATGTATCAATACATACGTCGTACGTAGTAGACAGATATATAATCATTTATGAAATATTATAATGATATTAATGATAGTAATATTATTAATAATAGTAATCCACTACTATTTCTACCTAAAATTCTATATAATAATAATAATAGTAATGATAATAAAAAAAAACCAAATTCACACTATTTATATCAAGAAATTCAAAATTTATGCCTATTATTGGTTTTCTTCTCTTCTCTTCTTTTCACACACACACACATGTGCTATCTCCAATATTAGCAATTCTCTAAACACACGTATTCATGTTTGTATGTATGTATGTATGTATGTATATTATGTGTATATGTATGTAGAATATTGTTCGTAGCACACAGTGTGCTCGTCATATATTAGAATTTTTTTAATATTCTAAATGTTATAAACAATATTTCTTTGATATTTATATCCGTAGCTTATCATTTTCTCAATTAAATCACACGCTCAGCTCTCAACTCCAATCTTAAAGCTAGAATTCCCTTATATTATATCCGACGTGCTTTTTTTCACAGCAAATAAGAAACGATTCAGCATTGGTCGGACAATATAGTATGTTACTGCAAACAAGCCGCATACACGTTATATCGGGTCTTGTAACTTTCGATTTAGGTGCGGGTCTCAATTTCGCCATCACCACTTATACTAACGCTCTTGGTGAAAGAACCTTTTTTTTTCCTTCTTTTTTCTTTTTGATCTATATACATTATTCTATTAGGTACTATCATCATATATTCATGCCGAAATTATGATCTTCAATAACATGAGAGGGTGACAAATGCCAAAGGACAATATTTTTATTTTTTTTTCTGGGGACGCAGAACCATTCGTCTATGCATTTATATAATTCTATGCGAGTGTGCAGCTGCTTCTTCTTCCCCGTTTTGTACCCAAGTTCTTTATTACAGGTGAACAATAAACGACGTCAGTGCGACGGCAATAACGGCGGCGGTGATTTTAGAGACGTGATTAAAAGTGACCTGGAGTTCAAAGCCACTTCTTTATTATACGCCCTAGTAGTAGTAGTAGTCTGATGTAAGATAGCTATAGATCGTAATAACATTATTTTTACTCGTATTTAAGAAATGTATTTGACTTTTGTTCGCGTTGTCCTGGATGATTTTGCCAAGCACCCTGCGATGCGTTTGGATTATTTGGACCTGGACCGCCCCCTCCGGTGCCAGGATTACCAGCGTTACCGTCTCCACCGCCCCCTCCGCTACCGACACCCCCGCCGCCGCCCCCTCCGGCTCCGCCGCCTCCGCCACCCCCCTGATTCATCCAGCTGAGAAAACCCGAGTTGCCGGTATTCCCGAGGGGATTATTTCCCGACGGAGGCTGACCCGGCGGTCCAGGCTGGTTTGAGTATCCCTGATCGTTTCCCTGGTTCTGAAGATTCCCTATCAAACCCCACGACGCCTGATTCAGAGCGGCAGCAACTAGGGCCGGGTTCATCGGCAGCGCAGACAAGTTTAGGCCGCCCATTGCAAGGGGATTCGACATGCCGCCACCGCCGCCGCCGCCACCGCCGTTATTCTGACCGGTTATACCTAGCGCCTGTAAATTCGGCATGTCGAGATTGCCGCGGTTTCCCGGGTTGCTCCAACCGTTCGGCCCCATGTTGTTACCCGAATGACCCATGTACCTGTTTCCCTGATAATTTCCCTGCATGTTACCGTCGATTGGACCTGCCTGCATACCGCCGCCGCCCCCACCGCCTACCCCCCCTCCGCCACCGCCGCCGCCGCCGCCGCCGCCGCCACCGCCGCCACTGCCGCCGCCGCCGCCGCCACCTCGCCCACGCATGTTGGAGTTCATTTGATTATTGAAATTCCTATTATTGCTCTCGGATTTTGGGGCAGCGTTGGACACGTGGACCGATACACCCTTAATAATATGATCCTCGCCGCACAGAGACTGGGCGACCTCCGGGTCAAGGAAGGTGACAAAGGAGAAGGCTCGGAAAGGTTTCGGTATGAATACGTCCGTAACTTCACCAAATTTGGAGAAATATTCTCGCAGATCGTCGGCGGTCAGGTCCTCTGTACACCGTCCCACGAATACCTTGCAGGGTACTTGTTGGATCATTCCCTCCTACGCACAAACACACAATCAGTCAGACGTACTTACACATATTAAATAAACCCATATATATATATATACTATACAATATACAATATACAATTATACGATCTGTTGTACAATCAATTGGCGTACACTTAGGTATTCGTTGGTAAAAAATATAGGAATATATGTACCTATATGACTGCACATATCGCGAAAACAAAATAAAATAATCGAACGATAGCAGAGGCAGGATAATTCTTGTATACCGTCCAATTTTCAAGGCAAAGCAAACACGCACCGTCACACTTTACGCGATTTGACAAATTTATCATCCTGCTTCTTCGACCAAACAATCTAACATGTTAATCTATAATGACGGAACAACGGATGAGAGAGAGAGAGAGAGAGAGACGGAGAGAATATAACTTATAGGTACATTTTTTATCTTCTTCTCACAATAGATTGACGCTCGATGCACGACTTAGACGATCTTACTTAAGTGTATATCGTGTGCGACCTACAACATGCGATTCTATACATACATTATGCCTATTATATATCTATATCTAGACCTATACCTGATACCTATACATACGCTACGCATGGTTGTAGTGAACAGTAATAATGAATATCCATCGGCCAACAATCGTACGTGTGTGATGTATATGGCGTGGTAGCGAACGATGTGGTCAGTTGTGTTCCTAGTCTTCTTCAATTCCCCCCCGATTGTACTTGGGTTGATCGACCATTCGAAAATCCCTGGCTGGACGATGCTTGTAGTAACGGTCGTAGTAGTTTTCTTTAGAAGCGATATGTCGCCCCTCTGACCTACCAACATCAGCCGTTGATCTGTAACAACTTGTAGCATCGTTTCTTTGATCCGACGTAGACACATGCCTAGGGCGTACCGCGACGTGATGATACTGATGGTGATGATGATGGTGGTGGAGATGGTTGTAGTCTTCTTGTCCCCCAGGCGATGAAGATGACATTGCTGCATACCTCATATCGGCAGCAGAGTGGTGGTGGTGATGGCTGCTGTTGTTATTATTGTTTCTCGAATTTTCGGCAGCAGGGTACAAGTAGGGCGAAGATAGCGCCGTCGACGACCTTTCGTAATTGTACGAATCATCGTTATGATTATGATTATGATTACTATAGCTCTCCCGTTCCGGGTAATCGTTGATCGCACCACCAGCTGGATAAAACTCGTGGTACCTTGGATACTCGGCTTCTGATTGGTGGTAGGAATTTTGTAGATGGTGCGAATTATAAGCCGACGATGAATTCGGATCGACGGCGGTTCGCGACTCGTAGTTTGAACCGTCGTAACAAATACCGTGTAGGGGCGCGTTTTGCAGCATTGTGGCCGTCGGGGTCGGCGTCGGCGTAGCAGTTGTAGTCGTAGTCATCGATGTTGTGGAACCATAGGATGAGTAGGGCTTGTCGTAGAACCCTCCATAAAATTCGTAGCCGCCGTAGCCGGTTCCCGATTCGTTATACTGCTTGTATTTATCTTCGTCGCATGGGTAGTTGGCTGGGTACGAGGGATAGTGTGTGGGACGATATTCATACGATGTTTCGTATCTCACAGTTGTGCAGGGAGGTATGGGTGCGGATATGTGAGGTAACGATGCCATAGATAACGGGAGATTCAAGGGTGATCCTGCTATTCCAATTCCCCTCGACTCGGACGGGTTGTTCCTAGTCGTTGAGGACGACATCGTCGTTGTTGTAGCTCCCGCCGTCGTCGCCGAGTATTGCCTGGTATTAGACAAACGACGAATGGTTGGTGTGTGGACCGGTATCGGACGATAGTACTCCGAGTGGAAGTTATTGCTCATATCATACTGACGCGCCATCATAATACCGTCAATATTCTGTAACCAGACACACCACCGCTCGACAATCTCTTCAATTTGTTAATAACTTACTGCCGTTCAGGCGACGTTACCAATTGCGTTTAATTAAAAAACGCATCTCACCGCTTTGGCATGATTCAAGGTATGTGTTGATGGAAATTATATATATATATATAAAATATATATACATATAAAATATATATATATATATACACTCGTCGTTCACACACATGCATGGTGTATCTCGGGAACTTTTACAAAGTCAGTGAATTTTCTCAGATCCCGATTGCAATGGAAAGAAGTTAGAGTTCCAGGTGGTGATAATCAAAAGTTTGGGAGATACACCATATTTCTTATATAAAAAAAAAAAAAAGAAAAAAAAGCAAACTAATAAATTTAAAAAAAAATATATATATATTAACACAACTCTGCAGACGCACACAGACACAGAACCGCATACGCAAATCTAAAGCATACCGCACACACATACTACATAATTTGACAATATTGCATGATGTAGATAGGGGAACATGGGCGAAAACGGCCTCCGTCTCTCTCTAGACAAAAAATTCAGTGAAAATTGTTTTCCCTCATATGTGTGAACGACGTTTATAAAGATCTCTTTAGAAATAATGCAATAATAAATCTATCGATGATATAAATTTGATCTTTAGTTAATCGACGGTTGAAATATCCCTTTGGAACCGTTCTAAATGGTTTGTTGTTCATTTTGATCATCCATAGCGCGCCATGTTCCCATATGCGAATATAATAATATACAGTTTCACACATCACTCTCTGTTACATACATAAGTGTAGGTATAATTTAATGATCTTGTTATAGTTATAGATGTGGAATACTGGTATAGACAAGAACCGGGCTACTATACTTAACTACCGCTCTCCATCACACATGTAGTTTAATCTTTCATCCCTTTATCTAAATCTATAATTCAATCAACTCCTCGTATAAATTCTTTGGAAATATAGAAACAACGAGCCACGAGGTGACCGATATCTAACACAATTACAGATTCAAACCGTATACACGCACGAATTCAATGACTTATAATCAATCGCCTTCTCGGTGTACATGTACATATAATTCAATCGTTCCAACAACGCAAAGACAATGACGAAGTCGAGGAGGAGGAGACGAACGGCGTAGAGACTGAAAATTGAACTCAATCTCCTCTCCGTCTTCATCTTTGTCTTTGTACTCACTAGATCACTCCGTTCTTATTGTTAGCCCAGACTTCACATACTCAATCAGTTTGTATACAAATAAATGCTTACAGTCACGACTAGAACGAATACACTATATTTTTTGTGTTCAGGTTTGATAAATAATTCATGTTAATTAGAGTTAAAAACCTTTTTTGTATCACTTCACTGGGTTTTACCTTATGTATTTCCTTAGTTGCTATTAAACGCTCAGGTCTTTCACTTACTCAAAAATTTATACCCCAATGACAATCATAAATCCAGCAGCCATTCGTAAATTACTCAAACTTTATACACGGACGGTGTTCAATATTCAATCAAAATATTCATTCTCCTCTCTACAGTCTCGCTGATAATAATCATATAGTACACACATATTATGCGATATGGAAATACAAGAGTAAATAATGGTAAGGCGACGAATAGAATTACGATGAAAACAAATTTCGACGTTACCGCAATCGAGTCGACGCGTCGATCTCAAATTCTACAAATTTGTTCCTGCCTATGCCGTACATCCATACTGATTTAATCATAAGTATGAATGGGAATATCTTACCTTGCTGTTTGGGACCTTGACGTCGCACCACCTTCCGTCGATCATGTGTCGTTGAGCAAGGCACCTTAGCTGCGACTCGTAACTCCCAAATCTTATGAATCCAAAACCCTTGCTTTGCCCAGACTTGGCGTCCTTCTTGACCTGCGGATATTGGGAGAGGGTTTTAAAAAATATTCAGGGATTAGATAACGGTCCATAAATAAACCCGAGGGAAACCAATTATCGCATTGTGATATAGTAGGGGGTGTTACAGGCACAACCAGCACACGTTACACGCGTTCTACATGATATACAATATACATAGCTTTTAAAATCCACATACACTACCATCGGAAATTTAATTTCGTTTATAATACAGATAAGAAAAAAAAATGAGTGAAAAATTAAATAAGAAAATTTCTTTTTCCACTGTGTAGTAAGAGAAGAGAAGCATATTTCACCAATTTGTCTCTTCTCACAGCCACAGCGTATGTAATACCATTTTTTCTCAGCACAGCCATACAATTGAAATATATTCATGGCAATATTCTCTTATTCATTTGTCCATCTATATTTTTTCCTTCACCAAAAAATCCAACATCCTCTCTTTTTCTCTCTCTCTCTCGCTCGCTCGCTCTCTTTCTTTCTTTCGCTCTCTATATCTCTATTTCTTTCCACGTACTCTGCCGGTGTCCATATATCAGGTATTCCGTTCCTCTTTTTTCCAAATCTCTTTCTTAGTTAGCAGACTTTCGACAACCAGGACAATCACGCCGAATATATACATTCAAAAACCTTATACGTTTTCACTCTTGCAGACCCACCCCACCCCCTCAGTTCTCAATTCTTGGTTTCTCTTTTTTTTATCTGTACAGTTCTTTGAATGTTTACCAGTTTGCTTGTTTCTATTTTCTTTTGATTTTCTCTATTTCTCTCTTTCTGTGCGTTTCCTCATTTCTATCCTCCACTCCCAATTCCTCCACTCATTTGCCAGAGTACGCTCCATCCGTTGTCTTGGCGTCGAAGTAAATAGGTTCTTTCTTCTTTCTTCTCTATCTTGCTCATCAATTTTTCTTCTCTCTTTCTCGCTATCTTCATCATATTCACTGTCTTCTTCGGTAATATCTGATCTTAAATACGATTACATGATCAGACGTTGCAGCAACAGCAGGATATTCTTACCTGAATTAAATTTTATCTAAGGATGTGAAAAATACATATAGGAAATATACATATATACATATATATATATATATCATTACATAGCATAGCAATGGATCTATTGCGCAATGAAGCAGCAGCCTTAAAGGGTTCCGACGGTAGTGTATATTGGTACTAATAACAACAACAATAACAATAACGAGAACGTCGATGATATCGACGATCGTAATGATGGAAAGAAAAACAGAATAGCGATTACAATAATAGATCTTCCATTTGTGAAAGAAAATGTTTCTCCGTTAACCGACTAGGCGTATATCTCATCATAGTCTGAATCGGTATGAATTTAAAAATAACTCACTTGAGCCATTAGAACCTCGCCAAAAGTTTCAAAATATTCTCGTAGATTTTGTTCCGTCGTTTTCCAAGGTAGACCTAAAACTATGAGATCTGTGCAGCGCAGTTTTGTCTCCATTCGTTTCGTCTTTGCCGTTGAATTCTCCAAGTTATCGTCAGACTTGCGTTTATTTTCTGGAATAAAATAATGAGAAAAATGAGAAAAAAAATAAAATTAAACAATCGACGATAGTTTTGATATGATTGATGTGATATAGTTTATTTTTTTTATTTTTTTTTTTTTTTTCTAAAATATGTGTGTATGTGTGTGTGGGTAAATACCTTTGGGAAATACGCAGAAATAAACAGCTTTACCCCATCCATTTTCCGGCGGATGAAGACGACCTTCGACTAACCTGACGCCTCTCATAGCCCGTGATTCGGGGTTACGATATTTAAGACCACATGTACCAGGGAATTGTGCTGAGAGAGTAGTGAGTAGCAACGTGCTGTCGTCCTCGGTTGGTAATTCTATCGGTTCTTCACCCTCGTCTTCGGCGACTTGTATGTAAGATGACATCGTGAAGAATATATATATATATATATATATATGATGTGTGTATGTGTGTGTGTGTGTGTATGTATGTATATGCGGTTAGATTATTATTATATATTATTAATATATTAATTTTCTTCTTTTTATTATTTATATATGACGCTAAATGAGCGCAACAAACACACGCGATCCACACGCCAGGGTAAAACCACTAGTTCACTTCAATACTCATAATCATACTTTATTTGAGAGTTTTGCTTCTAAGATTTGGTCGAGTCAATAGCGGAAGTGGCCATCTTGTCGTATTGCGCTTCTTCGTGTTATGCGAACACCAACATCTACCGAAATTACCGCAACCGACACCAGCACCATCTATCTGTCACGTCGTGCACTCACTACGACTAACTACGTAGACGTAGAGCATGGACTGATAATCGCTCGGTCGGTATAAAGAGACAGCATACACACGCGGCTAAATCTGTTTCTTTCTAACCAACAACGTCAAATGCATAGAAGTGCCTTCTCTCTCACTTTTTGCGTTACCATAGGCAGTGACTAATACGCGGCGGGAAATTGACTAATCATTCAAATTTACGAACACTGATTATTTGATAAACAGCGTTATACAAACCTTTATGTATCTTAATATGATTAATTATAGAGACACAGGTGTAGTTAATAAATAATTTGAGGCATATTTAGAATATGAATTATTATTATTATTACGATAATAAACCGAGGAGCGTTAGATATTAGTTATCGCGATATGTTTAATATAATAGATCGCAGCAGTGTGGTAATGCGTGAATATACAATCTTATAAAATCGACTGTTAACATAAATAAGCTAATGCTTTGTTTGTATATTATATAGGTACTTATAGAAGGTAGTATTATCTATTTAAGATTGCTTATACGGTTGTAATGACTCGTTCCATGATTTTTTTTCTTATTATTATACCGACGCTGATCTCTATCATCATCATCGGGTAATAGTACCTTGTTGATTTCGTGGGCTACACCGTTTCTGTTCAACATATCGCATCTCGTCAAGGTTGCGCCGTTTATCTATAGAATAAAATCAAACGAATTTAATGTGTATTTGTAAATAAAATACGATTTATAATAACTCATCATTACTTCGATCACACATCCCACCTTCATTGTATTGTCTCTTTTTTTAACAATTTCCGCGATACTTTGCCGCGTGTTAATATCGTATTGAAGATCCCGTCTAAAACCACCGGAAGCCATCATATTATCCGCAACGTGATTCTTCAGGGTCTGCGATAGTAAAATTACGATGATTTAATTTCCGAATTCCTCTATTATTGTTGCGATGTAAGTAAATATCGGGGGATTCACCTTAGCCAAATAGTTCGAATCGCCGATCAATCGGGCGAGATTTTCGGCGCCCAATTCTCTGAAAGCCGCGTCCGATGGGACGAAGTAAGTGTAGCCTCTGGTCTCTCGGGAATTTCTGAATTCCGCAAAGTCTTGCGGTTTTATTTCCCGCATTTTGTCCATAGCTTCGAGCCAAATGCTAAAGAAATGTTAACGAATACCAGGTATAAACGCACGCGTGTACAAGATGAACGATGTGAGGATATACACGCATCTCGACACGTTTGTGTACCTGAAATTTCCACTCGAAACCAACACCTCGTCGAGTGATTTGGTGCTCGGTCTAATGGCCTTGTTGATCACATGCAATACTCCGTTGCGTCCGATCGTGTCCGACTTCTCAATAGTCGCATCTTCGATCCCGAAGGTGCCGCGATAAACTTGAAATCGTAGAGGCGTCGTTTCGTCCAGGGAAGTCACCACCTGTACGACGATGATTCGCAAGATAGAGAGAGAGAGATAGGAATATACTTGTATATTCGCTTGTAATGTGTCGTTCACCTGATTATCGTAAATGGAATCAGTCGTGTGTTTTCCGGCCACCGCGTGATTGAGAACGAACTTTTTCACCCTCTCAGGGTCGCTTCTCAGACCTTCCATGTCTTCTTCAGACATCGCTGTTACATGCATGATTATATGAAATTCGATTACGGCATGCAGCGAGAGTTTGCTGTGTCAGCTCGTACTTACAATACATCGCGGCCTCTGAAGGCGCGAATAGCGTGTACGATTCGAAGTTTGCGAAATTCTCTTCCAGCCCGGTGTCTCTGATTAGGTTGATGAACGTAGTGAGCCCTTCGTCGCCGGCTAATTCCGTCACCGTCTTGGCTAAACCGAGAAATGCGTGAATGATGATTCGTAAGATCAGGATTGAACGTTGATACAGGGCGATTGCACCCTGATCTCTGATGCTACACCCACCTCGGTCGGGCAGGAGTACGTCGTCGATTAGGTATACGAGTCCGTTACGAGCGTGCAAAAAGTCTCGTCGCAGCCTCTGGTTCTCTACGGTTGTTCCGCGCGGTGAACAATCGAATGTTAGTCTCTCAGAGCCGACGCTTTTACCCCGATGTTCAGAAATGATTCCGGGAAGGCAGATCGGATGAACGATTATGTGGTTTGCGATGAGTGCTGCATTTGCGAAAAGAACACACACACACACAAAAAGTTATACACAATGTCACACAACATCATCATTCTGATTACAACCCTCCTCCTACCTTCCAGCGCGTCTTTATCCCCGAAAATTTTGTTCAAACGACTGGTTGGTATCTTTTGAAACGCCTCGTCACTGGGTGCGAAAAAAGTCCATGATCCTGCTGCGCCGTTGTTCATACGTTTTATTGTCTCGCTATTGCGCAGAGCTCCGGCAAGAACGTCGAACCTCCCATCGGCCACGATCGCCTCAACGATATCAAGGTCTTGGTATTGTTCCGGAATCAGAACACCGTCGATTAGGTGAACAACGCCGTTCGTAGCTTGTTGATTTTTGCGCACAACGGCTGCACAATTAACAGTCTCCATCTGCGTGAGGGAAAATGAGAAGAAAATGGCTCGAACGTTTCAGGGGGGTGAAAACTATGCACGAACTTACGCCGTTTGAGTATTTATTGACGCGTATCTTGTGCCCGGGCAATTTCGAATCGATCAACAAATCGGCCCCCCATTGCTTAGGCCCAATTCTCTTACTGGCCAAATGGTACATTGCCAAGTCTCTGTATTTCTGGTCCGTTATTCTCTCTGGTTTAATGCCACCGTAGATTCTGAGGTAGGCCTGTAAATCACGGGGCTTATCATCGACAATGATAACGGCGATGATAAACGATCGCAGAACATCGATACGTACGTCGAAAGAATCGTCGCTCGGAGCGAATAGAGTCACGGCTGAACTTAGGCCAAGCTCTTTGGCCACTCCGGTTTTTTCCAAAAAATTAGCGAACTTAACAGCCCCAACACTGCGAGCTGTGTCCACGATATTCGCCAAAGGCTTTACTGGAAATTGAAAGATCGTCATTCGCACTGCATTCACCTACGACTATCGAGTTTATACCTCCGGTACACCCTGGCCGGCCTGGTACCATTCGGAATCCTTCGCAGCACTCGTACTTGATGATTCTGAAAAATTGGACAAAAAAATTCCTGCGCGTGATATAGCGACGAAGATATTCGCGGATTAGACTCTAAGGAGATCGAGATGGAATTTTTTTACGTGCACAGGCCGCAACGAAACGACCATTGGAAAAGCTGCTGAAAAGATTCGTGATTGTGTAATTCAAAGGTCAATCACTTCGCCAGATGTAGATATAATGTACCGCATCATGCGCGTAACTTCTTTTTCACATTTATTTCCCAACACATTGACCATCCGTGATCCGTTTAGCGAATGAAATAATACCACAGAGCCATTATGGCAAATTTTTTCGGACGATATTTTAGGCGAATAATCATGCTGCACCTGCGTTCAGTGATACTAACGTTTGTTTTCCGCATATTAATCTTGGCCGCCAGTACTTGCACTCGGTAAAATACTTCCTATTCGTGTCCGGAACTTGTTCAACGACGCAAACGTTGGGTCTGAAAATTTGAAGGTGGAAAAATAAAAATGATGCAATTCTTATGGTAGAGAAGACTAACGTACCCCTGTTCCTGACTAGCCTTCAGATTCCACCAGGGAATTTTTTGACCGCCTGCAGAAGCCATTCCGATCGTTATTAATAATGCAAATAATTCCATTATGATTTATTGTTGTTGTTATTATATTCAGAAAATTGATTCCGATTATTCGATCATGCGTGAGTCTCGACTGTTTAATTATTCAAGTATATATGGCGCGGATGAACGGCACGAGATAATGTCAACCCGTTCAATGCCAGTTGGTACACTGACGAGATGTGCAGAGATTTCTACCGAATATACGAATAGCGAATAGCCATACGTATTAGGTGTATATAGCATATGCGGTCATATAAAGAATAACTGTGTATCAACTGGTCTAAGTATAGAAATTGATCAGAACTGCGATCCGCGGGTCGAGATCATGGATCATCTTATCATCTTCCAGCCTAAACTTGAAGGGGTGTTTTTTGTGCCGAAATATTAGGCGTCTGATACCTATACATTATACCCCCATAGAAGGTACCTCGATTTCGGAAATCGCGCTAACTCGAGGATTTGTCCAGCTAATGCACTTTACTGCCTTTTAATTGATTAAGCGTTTTGTACAAGATCGGAGGAATATGAGGGGATACAAATTCTTTCGGGTTTACATGGAATTGATGAAGTCACCACACATGTTAATGAGGTTGAAGTTCGTAACGATAACGTAACAGAATATTCGTTGAAGAAATGCAATACCTATTTCGTGAGTCAAATGTTGTTAGAATTATGAAATATGCGAGATAAACATGTTTCACACAATTTGAGGAATTATGCACCGTGCTTGATCCATTTGAAACGTTCGAGTCTTGAATTCAAGAATTTTTGGCGAATATTTTGTTGCATTAACGTTACGAAATTCAACCTCACAATAGATTAGCATGATTATTATTCTTTATTCAAGTATACGTCTGTGTACAGCAGAAATATTTCTCAAGATCCTCAACATGTACCTAGGAATATAAAATAAGCTTATTTTTGTTTTGTTACAGGGCTGAAGATGATTTAAATAAAATATTCAATAAATTCAAGTTTTTTTATTCAGTGTCGTTTCCCTATTAATTCCATTTTCATTTCTTTTCATTCGGTCCTTATTGCTTGTCTATTTTTCAACCGCCTCCTACATCCCTGTGTTGCATCTCTCTCTCTCCCTCTCTCTTCCCTCTCTTTCTCAATTTCAACCACAACTTTCATCAAACACAGCGAGAAGGGTTGAGTTGAGGATTCAGGTACGAGCGAATATTACGTAAATTTTTATTCGATCATCTTATTAAAAAAAAATAAAAAAAAAAATCAGAAAAGGGAATAACCGAATTTTTCTTCAAACCATCATTCCATTTCTATCCGATCGGGAATGCGATGCGGGTCTCGGACCGCCAGGCCGGTAAACACATGCCGCTGCTTCGATTTAGCATAGGTGTATGTGCATACATTATTTTATTTATATTTTTCATTTTCAACAATAATTTTCAATTTTCTAATTGATAACAAAAAAAACAATTAAAAAAAAACTCTAATTCCAGTCGTTATTATCAAATATTATGGGAAATAGAAACACGTATCTATGCCAACGGATGGCAACAGGTGGTATTATTTTTTTCAATTACATAGAAGCTGCTTTCAATCCCGTTTTACTTCACACAATTATTATTACCGTTTTTATCTATTCGGAATTAAAATAATTAAAAGAAGAAGAAGAAGAAGAAGAAGAAGAAGAAAAAGGCTTCTTTTCTCTTTTTTTCTATTTCAACCTAAATTCGCAATTTATTTCCAAAATGGATTTAGAGGAAGAAAAATCGAGTTTGAATTACGACTGCAACTATAACCTGTTCCTTGCGAAAAGACTGATCGCTGATATGCGGCAAATCAAAGGTGAAGTGATGATATAAAAATCTGCGCCGATTTTTTTGAAAAAGAATGAAAAAAAAAAAAGGAAAAAAAAAATGAAAAAAAAAATCCCTTCTTTCCTACTAACCGAAACAATGATCGTACTCAAAGATCGTCAACGCGTTATAAAGTGGCTCCGTTATCTGATGTCGTCGAACAAATCGGTCCAGGAAATGCAGCTGAGAAACGATTTCATGTATTACCTAGTCCTCCACCTTCAGGAAGGAATTCTGAGGCCACCTTTCGACGACGAACCACCGACCAGTGGAAGTCTCGTAGACATCGCCGGCCTCATAGTCAGTGAAATTGAAGAAGAGAAAAAGACAAAAAGAAAATCCCTAATCCCTAATCCCGATTTTTTTATTTTTTTCGATTTCTTGAATCCAACCAGCCCGGGCGTATCGACAACACGGTTAATCCTGACGAAATATTAGCCTCGTTGGAGGCAGAAGACGACACCGAGACACCAATGGTCATGAAGCTCTCCCCCGACGGTGGAGCATTTTTAGCTGCTCAACCAGTTCCGCATCAGGGTTCGTTCTGCTATTTGGCGATAACTACCAAAAAGGATGAAAAATGACGCTGTGTCTATGTCTATGTGCTTGTCTGAATATAAAAAATAATGGTTTTGGGTCAATGAAGCGGTTTTTGCTTGCTTACACATTTTTTTACTCATTTTTAATACAAGACCTGCATGACCGATTTAACACATATGGGGTATTCCGCGTGAGTAGTGTAATGGGGTAGTAGCAGAGTTTGAGATAGTATATACCGAGAGTTTTCGGCGAAACTGCTGACCCCCAAGGGTTTCGCCGCAGGGAGGGGGTCAGCAGTTTCGCCGAAAACTCTCGGTATATACGTGTGTACATATCTATCTATGTATGGCTAACTCATCGTGGGACAAACATCTGAGATAAGGTATTGAGCAAAGATAAAAATCCGGGTTACGTCACGAAATATCGCATATGCATAGGTATACAGGTGTGTGTGTATATACATCTTTGGTTAAATAGTGCGGTATATGCGTACAGCTATTTTATTTACAAGATAAAATATTTGGAAAGCAGCTAGGCTAGCTAATTTATCTTCTCTATGTACCGCAACACTCTTCTCGCTGATATTAATTTTGTTCTTTTTATTTTCACACTCTCTCTCTCTCTCTGACTCTCTATATGTGACTTTTTTATTCAATTTAATTTGAATATACAAAAAAGGAAGAAAGAAAAAAGAAGAATAATGAAATGAGAAAAATCCCACGCACACACATTGCATAGTATTTAATAAATAAATAAATGTTTGTCAAGCGATGAGAGGAAGCATCTCTCTCGCGCGGTTTAGTTATAGTTAGTACCTGTCCTATGTGTACATGTATCTACCTAGGTGACAGGTGCGATTGCTCGCGGCGCTCGCGATATGGGCTGCTCGCCGAGCTCGGTTATGCGTTGTATGAAAGCCAGAGATAAACAGCATCTCGATGGCGTATTATCGGTTTCGGATGATAAAATCGAGAGGAGGAAAAGCATCATTAGAACTTCGGGTGAGTTTTGACGATCGTATTCATTAATTCGTTAATTCGTTAATCGTTTAATATTATTTTACACATTTATTATAACCATCACCTATGTATGTATATTCCAGAATTTTCGCGGTTAAATTATACACACATCGTTACCTACTCTGTTATTCAGATAATTATTAAACACGTGACATTCGTTACATGCCCACATTTACATATTATATATTATATACCGGGCCGGATTGGAGTTCGGTGTTCGTTAACACATGAATTTGCGACAATTTTTTTATTTTTTATTTTTTTTTACCCACGTTGTTCTTTTTACTCGATGAGCAATATGTATCGAATCAAGTGTGCTGCAGCAGCAGCAGGCTATACACATACATGTACCTATAGAAAGGGAACTATAAAGGTAAGATCGGATTTAAAAGCCTGATTCCCCTTGACCCAGTGAGCGCACACACAACGTGTGGAGTGAGTGAAGCCGTTCTACGATGTGATTAATGAAGGATTTTTTTTTGTTTTTTTTTTTTCATTTTTTTCTTCTTTTTTTTACATCAATTTTGAGGAAAACTATTACAACGAATAGATCGTATTATCACGGAATGAGATTCATCTGGAGAAATTTTGCTACTATCATTCTAGAGAGCGTTTATTTATTCCCAGAATTATCTGAGAAGTATAAAAACGCCGGTGACTACTGTCCGAGATTATCGATACAAGATTCTGGAGGAGAAAAAACTTATCACAACTGCACCACCAGCAGCAGCAGCAGCAGCAGCAATCGAGTATCTAAAGCGACTCTTCAAAGCCTCGGTAAGTTTTTTTTTTTTTTCAATTTATTATGACGAGACAAAAAATCTATAGATTATCGTTGTACAGGGTAAGTTTTGTTCTGATATCGCCGCAATGTTCGTAACTCGATACGAAAAACAGCAGCTCTTTTATTTTACACATATAAGTATGACGATGATGATTTTTAACAAATTTGTATAGGAATGGGCGGGGCGTTTGCAAAGATAACAGAGGAAACTCACCCTGTATAATTTTTTTATTTTTATTTTTTTTACAACGGATCGACACGTGGATCTATAAATTCCGATCGATCAAATAAATTATTATATTGAAAAGCCTAGGACCTCGACATCCTATCCGTTTACTATATTTGATTGATCGGTATACTTTTACAATACACATATTATTATTATTATGTATTATTATTAATATACATACGTATATACGTATGTATAGTAATAGTGTATATCGATTTATCTCCCACTTTTCTCCTCATACCGATATAATTATAATATATATATATGTTCAGTGTCAGATTTGAATTACCGAATTTTAACAAAAAATTAAAAAAAAAACCAAACAAAATCAAAAATACAACAGTGTTACTTTTATCGATCACTTCGACTTCGTCGTGTAGAAAAAAATATAATTTATAGAATTTTTAGTCGAACTCTTTGTTTGTCAAAAACGAAGTTTTTTTCATTTTTTTATTTTTTTTAATTATACATCGTATATAATACCCGATACACTATGTATTACTACTATATGTACATATGTCTGTCTGTCCAACTGACAGCCGAACGACATGGACAGGCTTTACGAAGGCTCGCGTTGACCAACGATATAGGTATATGGGTATGGGTATAGGTATATAGGTATAGGTATATAGGTATATACTCTCCGAAAGTCTACCGTCAAAGTCAATCTCCGCACGATCAGATTCAGTCAGAGCTAGTAGTCCGTGGCCCATGAAAAGGCGCTCGTCGCTTTCGCGATTTGAAATTATAATATTATATTCGCATGTAATAATAATATAGTATATATAGTATATATATATATATATATAGAAAAAAAAAGAATACATTAAAAAACAATAAAAAAAAAAATAATGAATACAATAAACCCGCGCGCACGTGTTTTGTCTCGTGTATATAGTACTATGTATACATAATATAATAGTATATGTATATATATATGTATATACATAGTGTAATATTATACATGTGTGAGTTAGATAATTATTATTGTGGTGAGAAGAAAAAAAAAAAAAAATTCTTTACTTTCTTTTTTTTTTAATTTTCTTTTTTTTTTTTGATACATAAAATAAAATCAGAAACGAAAATTATGTGGTATATAAATGTTGTCCGTCTATATACCGTATAGGTATATGTAATAGCGAGCGTCTTACGGTAACCCAATTCGGTACCTTATGTAGTTTAAACGCGTTCGCGAGTTTCGTAATAACTTTTACATAGTTAGGCATATAATACGTGTGCGGGGTATAATACATATATTTATATACATATATGTGTATGTATATATATATAATATATAGGCGTGTGTGTGGGAAACAGATGATTTTTAATCGAATGTATATTATTTATTATTATTTATATAGTTAATAAATCTTTTGTATATATATATATGTTTTTAATTTTGGGAAATACGTAATTATATATGTATACATGTATGTATACGTATATTGTATATAAGATAAGTTATTTTCGAAATTCAGGGAAAAGATAAAAATAAAATGAAAAATGAAAAGAAAAAAAACAAAAATGAAAAAAAAAAGAGAAGAG
Organism: Tenthredo livida; assembly: GCA_963992785.1. Lineage (NCBI taxonomy): Eukaryota > Metazoa > Arthropoda > Insecta > Hymenoptera > Tenthredinidae > Tenthredo > Tenthredo livida. The sequence goes on from OZ023073.1 coordinate 443,653, forward strand.
AAGAAATTACAGTGAAATAGATCTGCTAATATTACACATAGAGTTTCGACAAAAGAATTATCGTCGATCTTTATTTCCATCGTCAATCAGCTGTCCGAGCAGTTTCCTTTGAGCCGTGTAAGAATCTTTTTTTTTTTTGAGATTTTGAGATTTTTTTTTTTTTTTTTTTTTGATTTTTTTTTTCTCATGCATATCATATTACGTCAACGTGACGCTTCCTTATACACATACGTCACTGTATTATATGTATATATATAGGTATATCTAGGTGATATACATATATATATAATTCAAAGAAAATATAGCTTTATAATATTAATACGCATCAGATTGATAAATATATATATATATATATGTATACTATATATGTATGTACGTATACATACTAATAATATAATATCGCATTTGAAACAAAAAATAATATATACATATAACATAAATAATATTGATTGATCGAACTTCGCGTGATAGAAAAGATGACGTTTCGATCTATTGATAATAATATGTGTAATAATATTGAGGAAGAATAAATAGACGAAAAAGAAAGAACAAAAAAAAGGAAAAATTCTGGAAACTTGATAATAAATTTTGACGAGATATATATATATATATATAAACAGAATAAATAAATAAATAAATAAATGAAATCATATTTATTATACTGATCGCGGATGCGAGGGATGACGAATCTCCTATATTGTGTATAAAAAATCAAAAAAAAGCGAAAAAACGAAAAAATAGATGGTTGTCCCTTCGCGACGTGGCTCGATGACATCGTCTTCTGCAGCTGCTGCAGCTTCATCAGCAGACGGAAGGAAATGTAATATAGAAAATGATAATCAAGATCGATTTATGGAAAAGGAAGTGATTTTGAAAAATGGTATATACACCTACACCTATACGATACTACGTTTCAGATTTAAATTTAAAAGTTTCAAGTCAAATTTAGTATCTATTATTTATAAGTCGCGCGATCGGCGAGGCGATCGATTAAAATGAATAATAAATAGATCGAAAAATACCATTGTCCGATTACTCGCGTATTTTTTCCCGAATTTCAATCTTTCAAGTCACACGAAAATTTCGGAAAAAAGAAACAAAAAAAACATTCGTAATCGATATTACCCTTATACGCAGTAATACACATATACATGTATTATATCTGCGCGATATATTACTAAACACGTGTATGATATATTTATGGCGTATCATCTATTTTTCTATATCTAATTTTGTTTTTTTTATTTCTTTTTTTTTTTTTTTTTTTTACGGATACGAGATTATCTCTCGCTCTGTGATAAGCGAAGAGGAGTATAGGTATAGAGAAATAATAAAAAATAATAATAATAATAATAATAAAATAGAGAAAGACAGAGAGTTTAATGACGTAGATTGTTTTCAGCTATACGAAATCGTGCGTGTATATAAATACGATAACGTTGCTATGGGATGTGTGTGCGCGTGTGTGTGTGTGTGTGTGTGTGTGTTCGAAAAATCAATAATTCCTATAATTTGATTATATTCATTCAAATAATTTGGGAATATTTTTTTTTTTGTTCCTCGGTTTTTTTTTTTTTTTTTGGATACTACGCCTTATCGTATAATCAATCGATATACGAAACGCTCCTATATCGATAAAACTTTTACCCTTCCCCGCAGGATCAGAGGAAGCGGATCCGATCGCCGAGGGACTGGAGAGCAAGATCCGCAACCTTCCCGATGAAGATGGGGAGGTTTTCGCAGTCGTAAGTGTATATCTTCGCTTATATGTACTCTATATACCATATGAAAATAAAATAAAAAATTTCTGGCGAAGGAAATGAAATTCTCAAATTTTCACACTCTTTCACAAACAGCAAAATAATCATCTGTGATGTGCTCTATATATAAACTCCCCCTTGGTCTTCGTATTTGTGTATATACAGAAAAAGAAAGATTTACTATGCATCATCATTGTTTTATATACCGAGTCGTTAAAAAACGGTGTATAAGCTAGGTATATAAATAAATGATTCGCGATCTGTACGTACATATCGTGTGTATAAAAATTTTCAGTATAAAACGATGAGAAAAGCAACAAATTAGGAAAAAAAAAAAAAAAAAAAAAAGAAATCGAGAAAATTTAACGTCGTAAGAAATGTACAATAATCAGCGCAAGCGAATTAGGAGTAGACCGCGTATCGCGTAGTTTTAATCAGTATAATAATATCTGACATGGAAGTACATATAGCTTCTCGCAACAGGTAGTATGCCTAGGTACTACTACGACATCAATAACGTCGCCTCTATATCTCTAGAAGAAGCGATAAAGACGAATTGTAATCACACTGCGTCGATCTGATTATGCGATAAGTTAAAGCAACGCGGGTCATCGGTAAATTACTATAACCCAGCCTGCAGTGTTTGATGATCATTTTGAGAGCCGGGTATACCGCGTTTCGCTGCATTATTTCCTTTACTTTCTGCGTCGTCGTTTATAAAATCATAAGAAAAAAAAAAAAAAAAAAAAACGGAGAGAAAGAAAAATGGAATGAAATAAAATAAAATATGTGAATGGATTCGGTGTGTGTCGTGAAGAGAAGAACAAAAAAAAAAAAAAAAAAAAAAATGAGTATCACGTCGCGATCGTTCAGTCCGTCCAATGGGATCGTTATTAGATCGACGAATTTGGATCCTAATGGTTTGAACGGGATAAGCCAAGTGATCATGGGGGATAGTGGCAGGAGGCTGACTAAACCGACACTTTACATCCACGGTTCGACCGAGACCGACGATACAGTGAATGATAGCGATCGTACTTACACATGGATGGCAAGAATCTGTAACAGAATCGCGACTCGTTGTTGTCAGAGAAAATACAATATGGAGGTCAAGGAACTCGCCATTCCGATCGTCATACCCGTTACATATGTAAGGAAACCGTATGCGCATATATATATATACATCGATGTTTTTCTTGAAACAGTACAGCGGACATTCTCCGCGCGAATAGTTAAATCGTTCTGTTTCACATTCTTGCCAACAGCCAACAGCGTGCTGCTGCTCTTATCGTACATAGGTACTTGTGTATAAATTCTCGTACCCAACTCCCCATTTCATTGTATTTGTTAATCGTAAGTTTATAATCCGTTGGATTATCCAATTGAACGTTATCAGCTCTAGAACTGTTTGCCACAGCGAATCTTTCTTTATGTTTAGTTTTTCGGCACCGCTAATAAATATCCAGGAGGGGGGGGGGGGGGGGGGGGGGGGGGGGCAAGTAATTTTTTTTCTAACTTTAGAAAAAATAACATTTTACAAATTCTATGCATACGTATATTTGATTGATTTCAGAAAGGGCCTCAGGATTTGACGTCGAATTTACTCACATCATGGAGTCCAAATTCTACACGAGTTAGTCGATAATAATAATGATTTTTACCCCCTCTGCATCTTCCATACTATTTCCCTGTATTTAATTGATGCGATTATGATCAGATAATGCTGGTATTCGGCCGGGACGATCATCAGTCCGAAGTATTGGGATCGGCTGCGAAAAGACTGGGATGGTCAGTGACTTCTATGAGGAATACCGAGACTGCTATGGAGGCTTTTCAATCACGTGGACACGACATTGTACTCATAGATCATCGAGGCTCGCGGGGTATCGATCCCGACTATCTTTGCAGGTGTGTGTTATCCTTGTATTTCTTTTCCAAGTAAGTTTGACGAAGCAACGACTCGCGAATAATTCATCATCGAAACTAGGAATGAACCGTGTTTCTGTGTTCTTTTTCCCAAACAGATCTCTCCGAGCTACGCGCAGCAATCAGAACTGCGTGATAATAGCTCTTGTTCGAAAATCGTAAGTAGAATGGATTAGCTTAAAGAAACGAAAGAAATGTTTGTGACGAAATTTCAACGTGTTCTTGGTGAATCGCAGATTTCTCGTAAACGCGGATCAAGATCAGATCGCGACTCTCGGACTGATGGAAATCGGCTTCGATCGAGTGAGTGATTATTCGTTCTTTAATTTCACATCAGAACGTATCATAGTCGATTTATTATTCACGCGTGTATTCACGCAATTTTGTGCAGACGATGCTCGAATGTTCGCAAGAAACTCTGCTGGCAAATGAACTCGCGAATATACACGCAAATGAAATTCAACCGCGCGTTCATCTCGCCGCATTTCACGCTCTTTACGTGGCTGTCGACAGATGTAGAGATATGGTGAACGTGACCGATGACCGTCACGTAGTCCAGGTGATGTAGAATTATTCTGTTCCGATCTTCTAATTCCAAGACCACAGTTTTCGTAACGGTTTGTCTATATTTATCGTGCACATATGTGCAGTTCGTGAACAAAGCGAGCGAACGTCTCCTCGGCTACAAACCTGAAGAACTACTCGGCAGCAAGATAATGGACATTGTGTCATCGGACAACTTCCTCCTTATGGATCAACATCTTCAACGCGGCAGGGAGTGGGAAGGGAACATGAATTGCAAGAGGAAATTGTCCAAAACAATAACGATCAATTGCAGGATAGTTCCGTTCTCCGCTTCCGGAAGGTGCGTAAGTCGTGCGCACAGCCGCTAGGTACAATGTATAACGTATGAATAAAACGAGGAGTATGTGTTCAAATTCGCTGCTGCAGGAAACCAACCCACTACATCTACGTACACGACACAACATATCTGTTAGAAAATCTTGGAATTGGTCCAGGAAATGCCGGTACACAGCAGCAGCAGCAGCAGCAGCAGCTGCCTAGAGCTAGTATTCACTCGCTTAGGAGAGGGTCTTTCGACCTCAAGTCTACAGGCAGTGAAAGTACGTACATGCACATGTAACAAATACAAATACAGGTCCCTAGGCGTTCTGTAAATCGGTTTCATCAGCCCACAGGCGATCCAGTTTGAACAAAATCCAGAATTTACCGCTCGAAGCGCCGATCACGCGAGCTATAGGCCTCCTGTCGAATACCATCAACGATATTTCGGGCACGAATCCTGAACACGCACTCCAGCTTTACAAGGTTTGTAGCATTCGATGACGTTTCGACCGGGCTGATCATTGATCGTTGATCTCTTTCCATTCAACAGGCCATTGAGTTGCTGAAAGGAATAGGCCTGTACACGCCTCAGATCAGGGCGGACAGTAAGGGGTATGACGCGGTGACGGAAGACCTTGTCGGAGCCCTACTAGCGGTGAGTTTATGCATTCAAGACTTAGTCTGCATTGATGACGCGAAATTCAGCAGCAAAGTTGACGCTCGTTGATGGAACCGTTTTTCCATGTTCACCATCATCTCCTTCTTGTTCTTCTTCTTCTTCAAAGTCGCCGCTTTACCTAAAAGATTCACGACGGTCTTCGAACGACTCGGTGTCTCGTATACCGACTGGAAAATCATTGACCAGCGTCTCGGTGCCCCGTATGTCGTTGAAGGGGTACAGACCGCCTCAAGAAATTCACGACATGATGGAGAAGAGCCTGAACTGGGACTTCGACATATTTAAGCTCGAAGCTCTGTCCAGCGGGAGGTAAATCCGCATTTTTCTTTTCTTTTCTTTTTTTCTTAGCTCGAAATTTGAATGAAACTTAATCGTCGGTCGTTGCAGACCGCTCGTCTACCTCGGCATGAATCTTATCGGTCTTTACGAAGGCCCAGCGACCCTTGGCTGCGACGAAAAGACACTATTGAACTGGCTGACTGTAGTAGAAACTCATTACCACGCCGAGAACAGTTATCACAATTCGTCGCACGCGGCTGACGTACTTCAGGCTACCGCTAAATTCATGAGATCGGATAGACTGAAGATGATATTCGACCCATTGGACGAAGTCACAGCGCTCATCGCTGCTGCTGCACACGACATCGATCATCCGGGAAGATCAAGGTGTGTGTTTATCGAAAAATTGAATACCCCAAGGCGCGCTCACGCATTAGTACATCACTATTATCATTGCAGTCAATTTCTCTGCAACGCAAACAACAAACTAGCTATTTTGTACAACGATTTGGCAGTGCTAGAGTCTCACCATGCAGCGCTTACCTTTAAGCTAACTTTGTCAGACGAAAGAGCGAACATATTCAAGGTAATTCGATTTTTACAGCCTGGTTTTTCACGTGCGATCTTCTTAGCACGGTTTTATCATTTTGTCGTTTCATTTCCAGAATCTTGACAGAGAGACGTACAAAATTGCGAGACAGAACGTGCTCGATATGATACTGGCGACCGAGATGACCCGACATTTCGAACACCTGGCTAAATTCGTTAACGTATGCAGCAGCAGCAGATCAGCGAGTGATTCACAGTCCGAGGTATCGCGTCACCTAATCCTAATCATCATAAAGGCCGGATTTAGGCACCTGCAGGATGCTGATATCAGCAGCTTGAAAAGCTGTTCTTTATTATTTTCTTCTCTTCCGGTTTTCAGTCGCTATCGGAAATCGCTGACATGACTGTACTCCTTCAACCGGAGAATATCACGCTTGTTAAAAGGATGATGATCAAATGTGCCGACGTTTCGAATCCTACCAGACCGTTGAAAGCCTGTGTTGAGTGGGCCAGGAGGATAGCAGAAGAATATTTCAGCCAGGTATGGGGGAAGGGAGAAGAGACGATTAATTATTTCTTCCTTTTATCATTTATCGTGATTCCAGACTGATGAAGAAAAGCTGAATGGAATGCCAGTCGTGATGCCGTTGTTTGACCGGCTCACATGCTCGATACCGAAATCGCAGATCGGGTTTATCGATTTTATAATAAACGATATGGTCGAGGCTTGGGATGGTGAGTTTAGATCGAAGATTGTATTCGTGGTATTCGTTCGTTCGTCTGATGATTTGTGTTCTTTACTTGGTTCACAGCGTTTGCCGATATGCCGGAATTGATTGGTCACATGAGAACTAACTACGACAAATGGAAGGAATACCAAGTTCGTGATATTCATACGATAATTTCTTCATTTCTGAACAATATGTTGCAATATGTGTATGTACGATAATTTTGATTATATTCATTAATCGGTTCGCAGGAACAGGGTATATCAACGCTTCAGGATATCGAGAAATTACAAACATCACCTGACATGCAGATACCTAAAGCAAAATAAAATCGTGGCTATATACCTAATTGTTACATTAAAGAAAAGAAAGAAAAAAATGATATGAGTTTAAAATCTGGAACTGTAAAAAAAAACACAGGACATTAATTAATACTCGTTAATTCCGGGCGTATATATATGAATACCTTACTTATATATCATTATTATTATTATTATTATATACACCTATACGTTTGTAAATTATTTTCGTTGTTAAAAATATACATATAGTATTATTATTTTATATATTATATACCCCTTATATTTTTACATACCTTATATACACTATGTAAATATATTTATACGAGATACTACCCGCGATTGGGGAATGTAGCGTTTATGCATTTCGAAACCACCTATGACACGTTATTTTATTCCACGAGGAATTAGAAACACAAGTACGACGCAGTTTCGACTTTGCAGTTGATATTAATTAGCTCGATTGGTATCTGCGGGTGCAGCTTATCGTTGCGAATATATGCAAGAGGGAAAAAACACTTGTCCACTTTTTCAAGCTCACCCTGTCGCCGAGCAGCATTCAACTCGTACGGTTAGAAGAAAAAAACGCCGTTGAACCCAATAGCATCGGTCTTCAGAAATTTTCTGTCCATTTTTTATCGCCACATTATTGTGTCTCTCTAAGCTAACAACCAACTCGCATACTCCCTAATTCTCGGTAAAAATGAGAGTGTTTTCGTTGCGATCTCAGGGGCTTTTCTACATTGTGATATTGTTCGTTTATACCATGAAGATCGTCGGCCTCGCGCCATTCGGGGTGCGAATTGAATCGTCGGCGCAAATTAGCCCCCTCAATCCTTGCGTCGAGGCTTTCCACTACTCAAGAATCGGACTTGCATATAACGTACTACTTTCAATCATACCAGTGGTGTTCACAGTTATCGTTAACTCATTACGTCCACCTTCCGACAAACCGGCCGTTGGCTCTGTATTCCATACCGTTTCTCAGAGTGTCGATCGTGCGAATGTATTTCTGATAAACCTCACAGTTTGCCTTATTTTAATTGCCTGGGGCACCCGCCAAGAACGGGCCGCTTCTGTGATGAATAAACTGTTAGAAATCGACCTCGGACTTACCAGTTTCGGTAAACCTGCACCATTCGACAAACGCACTCTGATATGTGCGATTATACACGTACTCCTGACCACTTCGACTATCAGTTGCAGTTTGTATTGGGTTTGGGAAATATCCCACCAGGAAGGTGAAAGCTATATTTTAAAAATAATTCCGTATTTTTGTCAAAGATTTATCATTTTCTTCTTCATCACCGAGTACTATATGGTCGCCGGCCTTGTGGCCAACGATATCGAAACTGTGAACAAGTATTTACTCAATTTAAAAGAGACTGGAACGTATTCATCTCCTCAATCATATCGGCACGGTCTACTGCAGGCGGCGGAGTGCAGTTCCAGCAGCCGGGATCTAGATCATCGCAAATTAATCCACTACCACACTATCCGCACGAGAATTTACAAGTTGTGCGGCGAAATCGGGGACTTTTTCTCTTTGCCGATATTATTCGGCATTGCTTCTTGCTGCCTAAGCTTTTGTCAGAACCTATTCAGAATCATGCACAATTTGCGAAGAGACATAACGCACTTTCCACTGGATTCGTTATTTTTTTGGCTCGCGATAACCATTCTGACGTGTGTTTACCCCATCATCTCGTTAGCTCTAAACGTTACGCGAATTAGGAAAGAGGTCAGTGACGACTTACTTGTTGAATAAATCACTCGTCGACCGATTGATAGAAATTTAATTGATATGCGCGGTTCGCAGGCTCAACTGACCAAACAAATCGTCGACTCATTATCGGAAGTAGCGATTCGGAAAGAGATTATAGCGGAGGTAAAGGTTCTGGCTATCATTATTTGAAACTTGAACAGAATTTTGCGGAGAATTTTAATCGTGTGTTTGTTTTCAGCTGGAATTGTTCTCGCGTCAGCTGCTGCACGAGAACATCAGTTTCACGGCTTACGGATTTTTCTCGTTAGACTCAGGCCTTCTGTTATCGGTGAATGAAAATCATTGTATCATATTAACAAACCGAATGACGTTAAATTGAGAAAAAAAACTTATGACGGTATTACATTGTGCAGATCCTGGGGGGTGTGACAACTTATTTCATTGCGCTGATGCAGCTTCCTGATAAGAACTGCAGCTAGGTTTACCGAAGAAATTCAACTAGTCTCCACGCTCCAGAGGATAGAAGAAATGGAAATCCAGACGATAATTATCTATACTAATGTTCACGATACCATGCAGTTTAATATCACACAAGGAGCTATGATCGATATTCAATGCATTGAATTGATAGCAAAGGACGGAGATATACTCCCGATTCGGGAATACAAAATCGCGTGACTACGTGATGCTTGAATGGCTCCTCAGATCTTACAGCGATATATAATTGCGACGAAATTTATAACGATCTCTGACACGCGAGGCGTTTCATACCTTTCGAAACCACCTATGACACGTTAGTTTATATTCCACAAGGAATTAGACACACAAGTACGATGCAGTTCCGACTTTGCAGTTGATATTAATTAGCCCGATTGGCATCTGCTGGTGCAGCTTATCGTTGCAAATATATGCAAGAGGGAAAAAACTTTTGTCCACTTTTTCAAGCTCACCCTGTCGCCGAGCAGCATTCAACTCGTACGGTTAGAAGAAAAAAACGCCGTTGAACCCAATAGCATCGGTCTTCAGAAATTTTCTGTCCATTTTTTATCGCCACATTATTGTGTCTCTCTAAGCTAACAACCAACTCGCATACTCCCTAATTCTCGGTAAAAATGAGAGTGTTTTCGTTGCGATCTCAGGGGCTTTTCTACATTGTGAAATTGTTCGTTTATACCATGAAGATTATCGGCCTCGCGCCATTCGGGGTGCGAATTGAATCGTCGGCACAGATTAGCCCCTTTAATCCTCGCGTCGAGGCCTTTCAATACTCAAAAATCGGACTGGCATATAACATCCTACTTTCAGTGATAACAGTGCTACCCATAGTTATCGTTGACTGGCGTTCACCTTCTGACGAACTGGCCAACGACTCTGTATCCGATACTGTTTACGGGAGTGTCGATCAAGCAAATTTATTTCTGATGAACCTCACAGCTTGCCTTATTTTAATTGCCTGGGGCACCCGTCAGGAAAGGGCCGCTTCGGTGATGAATAAGCTGTTAGAAATCGACCTTGGACTCACGAGTTTCGAAAAACCGGCATTCAACAAACTCACTCTGATATGTGCAATTATACACGTACTCCTAATCACTCTGACTTGGAGTTGCGGTCTGTATTGGGTTTGGGAAATATACATCCAGAAAGGCCAAAGCCATATTTTAAAAATGATTTTGTTTTTTGGTCAAAGATTTATCATTTGCTGGTTCATTATCGAGTACCATATGGTCGTTGGCCTGGTGGCCAACGACATCGAAACTGTGAACAAGTATTTACTCAATTTCAAAGAGACTGGAACATACCTATTTCCCCCGTCATTGCGGCACGGTTTACAGACAACGAACTGCAGTCCCAGCAGCCAGGATCTAGCTCATCGCAAATTAATCCACTACCACACTATCCGCACGAGAATTTACAAGCTATGCGGCGAAATCGGGGACTTTTTCTCTCTCCCTATATTATTCGGCATTGCCTCTTGCTCCGTAAGCCTTTGTCGGAACCTATTCAAACTCATTCGCGATTCAAAAACGAACGCAATACTACAGCGTTCAGTGGCTTCGTTATTTTCTTGGCTAGCGCTGAGCGTTTTGACGTGCGCCTACCCCGTCATCTCACTAGCTCTAAACGTTACGCGAATCAGGAAAGAGGTGAAGATTCATACTTGTTAAATAAATCACTCGTCGACCAATCAATCGAAATCTAATTGATATGCGCGGTTCGCAGGCTCAACTGACGAAACAAATCGTCGACACATTATCGGAAGTAGCGATTCGGAAAGAAATTATATCGGAGGTAAAGGTTCTGGCCATCGTTCTTTAAAACTCGAACAGAATTCGGTGGAGAATTTTAATCGCGTATTTGTTTCCAGCTGGAATCGTTCTCCCGCCAGCTGCTGCACGAGAACATCAGTTTCACGGCCTACGGATTTTTCTCGCTAGACTCAAGCTTTTTGCTATCGGTGAATGAAGCTCGTTGCATCATACCAACAATCCGAATGAAGTTAAATTCGAAGAAAACTTATGATATTTATACATTGTGCAGATGCTGGGGGGTGTGACAACTTATTTCATCGCGCTGATGCAGCTTCCTGATAAAAACTGCAGACCTTAGGTTCACCAAAGATAATTCAACAATTCTTCACGCTGCACAAGATAACAGAAGAATAGATAGAGAAAGAACAGAAGAAATAATAATTATCCATATCAACGTTATCATCGCTAATTAATTATATGAATTTTGGTCAATAATCGACGCACTATTTCACACAACGTATTGTCTGCTTTTCAAGATTAAAATTTATCAACAATATTCTCTTGTCGTTTATACCCACTTTGTAACATGGTCGATATTATTCAATGCATTGCAAAAAACGCACGGAAATCGCGTGACATGTGATGCTTGAATGGCTCTTCAGATCTCACAATGATATAAACGCTGCAAATTGTATAACGATCTCCGAAACTCGACGCGTTCAAACCTTTTGAAATTACCTATGTCACGTTACATGGTTAATTCCACAAGTACGACACAGTTTCAACTTTGCAGTTAATATCCATTAGCTCGATTAGCATCTGCAGCTGGTGCAGTTAATCGTCGCATATACATATGCAAGAGGGAAAAAAACTTCCGTCTAGTTTTTCGAGCTCACCCTGTCGCCAAGCAATAAGCAGCTCGTTCGTCCATTCTTCACCGACACTTCATTGCTCATAGTCGGATTACATTCACACTGCAGCGTCTTTCTACGCTAATAAAAAAATTCGTAGGTACATCCATATCCCCCAATTCTCGGTCAACATGATAGTGTTTACGGTGCGATCTAAGCGGCTTTTTTCCGTCGTAAAAACGTTCGTTTATACCATGAAGATTATCGGTCTCGCGCCGTTCGGGGTGCGAATTAAATCGTCGGCACAAATCGGCCCCTTTAATTCTCGCGTCGAGGCTTTCCACCACTCGAAAATCGGACTGGCATACAACGTGCTGCTTTTAATCCCAGTGATCTTCTTGGCGAGCGTCAATGTGTGTCCCAGACTCCACCATGATCCGTTACAACTCTCCGTGTCCTATATTGTTTCCCACAGCATTTATCGCGCGAATATATTGCTGATGAATATCACAGTTTGCCTGATTCTAATCACCTGGGGAATCCGTCAAGGGAGAGCCGCTTCCGTTATGAATGAACTGTTGGAAGTCGACCTCGGACTCACCACCTTCGAAAAACCACCATTCAACAAGTGCGCTCTGGTATTCGCGACCATGCACGTACTCCTAAACGCTTTTTGTTGGACTTACATTCTGACCTGGCCGTTATTCGACGAGAGATATGAAAACTGTTATTCAACAGTGGTTGCGTTCTTCTTACCGAGAGCTATTATCTGCTGTTGTATTACCGAGTATTATGTGGTCGTCGGCCTCGTGGCCAGTGGCATCGAAACGGTGAACGAATATTTGCTCAATTTCAAAGAAACTGACACGTATCTATTTCCTCCGTCATTTCGGCGCGGCCCACAGCCAACTTTCTGCATTTCCAGTGGCCAGGATTTAGCTTATCGCAAATTACTCCACTATCGCGCTATACGTACGAGACTTTACAAGTTGTGCGGTGAAATCGGAGACTTCTTTTCACTGCCGACATTATTCTGCGTCACCTGTGGCTTCATAGCACTTTTTCACAGCTTATTTAAGCTCTTCTGGGGACACCATGATCATCACGATTCAACGGTCAAGGCGATTACGTGGATGGTGGTGTGCGTTCTGTTGTATGCCTACCCCATAATACCGTTAGCTCTAAACGTTACGCGAGTTGGTAAAGAGGTGACGATTTAATTATCCAATTTATCACTCGTCGAACGATTGATTAGAATTTAATCGACATATGCGATTCCCAGGCTCAACGGACGGGACAAATCGTCGACACGTTATCGGAAGTAGCGATTCGGGGAGAAATTGTATCGGAGGTAATAAGGATCTTGCTATCATTCTTCGAAACTTGAACAGAATTGTTCGGCGAAATTTAATCGTGTGTTTGTTCACAGCTGGAATTGTTCTCGCGTCAGTTGCTGCGCGAGAACATCAGTTTCACGGCTTATGGATTTTTTTCGTTAGACTCAAGCCTTCTGTTATCGGTGATTAAAACTCATTGTATTGTATTGGGAAGCCGGAAGGAGTTGAAGCGGAAGAAAACTCATTATATTACATTGTGCAGATGCTGGGAGGTACCATAACGTTTTTCGTTGCGCTGATGCAGCTTCCTGATAAGACATGTGGTCAGGTTTACCAGAGCAATTCAACAATTCCTTAACGTTGCACAAGAAGATAATAGATAAGGATTACTAATGTTCGTGTGACTAATCAATAATTCATTTCCTATAAGTATACGTAGATATTCTAACGCTTAAAAATATATCGCATCATATCAATGTATAATCAAAAATCGACGCACTATTTGACTCAACGTATTGTCTGCTGCAATAAAAACTTATCAACAATATTCCCTCGTGATATGCTTGAATGGCTCCTCAGATCTTACAGCGATATATAATTGCGACAAAATTTATAACGATCTCTGACACGCGAGGCGTTTCATACCTTTCGAAACCACCTATGACACGTTAGTTTATATTCCACAAGGAATTAGACACACAAGTACGATGCAGTTCCGACTTTACAGTTAATATTCATTAGCTCGATCGGCATTGGGGAAGTGCTTATCAACGATGTTGCATACATGAAAGAGGGAAAAAACTTCTGTCTAGTTTTTCGAGCTCACCCTGTCGCCAAGCAATAAGCAGCTCGTTCGTCCATTCTTCATCGACACTTCACTGTTCATAGTCGGATTACATTCACACTGCAGTGTCTTTCTACACCAATAAAAAATTCCTATATCTATATCCCCCAATTCTCAGTCAACATGATAGTGTTCTCGGTGCGATCTAAGCGGCTTTTTTCCGTTGTAAAAACGTTCGTTTATACCATGAAGATTATCGGTCTCGCGCCATTCGGGGTGCGAATTAAATCGTCGGCACAAATCGGCCCCTTTAATTCTCGCGTCGAGGCTTTCCACTACTCAAAAATCGGACTGGCATACAACATGCTACTTTTAATCCCAGTGATATTCTTGGCGAGCGTCAAGATATGTCCCACACTCCACCATGACCCGGTACAACCCTCCGTGTCCTATATCGTTTCCAACAACATCGATGAAGCAAATCAATGTCTGATCAACCTCACGGCTTGCCTTATTCTGATTACCTGGGGAATCCGTCAAGGAAGAGCCGCTTCTGTTATGAATCAACTGTTGCAAGTCGACCTCGGACTTAACAGTTTCGAAAAACCACCATTCAACAAATGCACTCTTATGTTTGCAGTCATTCACGTACTCCTAAACGCTTTTTGTTGGATTTTCAATTTGACCTGGCATAAAATTGACTGTTTTTCATCAACAGCTACGTTTTTCTTCCCAAGAGCTATCATTTTCTGTTTTATTACCGAATATTATACAGTCGTGGGCCTTGTGGCTAATGACATCGAAACCGTGAACGAATATTTGCTGAATTTCAAAGAGACTGGGACTTACTTATTTCCCCCATCATTTCGGCGCGGGCCACAGCCAACATTCTGCATTTCTGGTAGCCAGGATATAGCTTATCGCAAATTACTTCACTACCTCGCTATCCGTACGAGACTTTACAAGTTATGCGGTGAAATCGGCGACTTTTTCTCATTCCCGATATTATTCTGCGTCGCCTGTTGCTACATACCCCTTTTTCACGGGCTATTCAATCTTTTCTGGAAATATCGTGAAGACAGATATCCAATGGTACAGATAATTATTTGGATGACGATGAACGCTCTGATGTACGCTTACCCCATTATCTCATTAGCTCTAAACGTTACGCGAGTTGGTAAAGAGGTGACGATTTATTTCTTCAATTTATCACTCGTCGAACAATTGATTAGAATTTAATCGACATACATATGCGATTCCCAGGCTCAACGGACGCGACAGATCGTTGACACGTTATCGGAAGTAGCGATTCGGGGAGAAATTGTATCAGAGGTAATAAGGTTCTTGCCATCATTCTCCGAAACTTGAACAGAATTGTTCGGCGAACTTTAATCGTGTATTTGTTCACAGCTGGAATTGTTCTCGCGTCAATTGCTGCACGAGAACATCAGTTTCACGGCTTACGGATTTTTTTCGTTAGACTCAAGCCTTTTGTTATCGGTGATTAAAGCTCATTGTATCGTATTGAGAAGCCAGAAGGAGTTAAAGCGGAAGAAAACTCATTATATTACATTGTGCAGATGCTGGGAGGTACCATAACGTATTTCGTCGTGCTGATGCAGCTTCCTGATAAGACATGTGGTCAGGTTTACCAAAGTAATTCAACAATTCTTAACGTTGCAGGGGAAGAAGACAACGGAACGATTACTCATCTTCATACAACTAATTAATAATTTATTTTCCATAAGTATACATGGATATAATACTGTTTAACTACCGGATAAAATTCACATTTCATTAGATATAGGAGATATAGAGGAAGAAGAGAGTGTGAAATTTTAATCCTAAATCGACGCACTATTTGATAAAATGTATTGTCTGCTGTTTAATATTAAAGTTTTAGTCGCAAAATGTGCTCTATTAACTATAAAGGCACTAAAACATAACAAATTTATCAACAATATGAACATCGAGTTCCACCCGTAAGTATCTATGACAAAACCGACAATAGTTTGTTCAAATATTTCACCCACAACTCCGAAGCCATTTATTATACCGACGACAGCACCCCCGGATTTTCTGCCCTCTAATTCGCCCAAGGAAACTGCAAACGAGGCACTCAGGGCTCCGGTCGGTCCGCCTATGGCGAAGCCTGACAAAGCTAGGAAGTTCACGCTCCAGATAAAACCCCAGGATATAGTAAGCCAGAATAGAACAAATCCCACAGTCCCTATCCCAAGGAAAACCAAACTCTGCGTAAGGATGGTTTCCTTCCTCGCTGTGAACCCGATACCGATGCAACCGAGGATATTGCTAGCCTTGTAAATAGCCAGAGCCATGTCGGTCCTGTAATCTGTAAAGCCGGCTTTATGGATAAAGAAGTCAGGCACCCAGAATAAAATTGCGCTTTTAACTAGCCTCAGGCAGAAGACGGCTATCGATACGTCCGATACACCAGGCATGGAGAATATCTCCTTCCACGAACCCCTGAGGGATAATTTTTCGTAATTATTTCTACCCGGTACATCGATTTTAAGCTCTCTAGGTATATAGAGGCTGAGAAAAGCGATTAACGATATGAAAACAACGACCGAGCTCAATGGCGGATAGACAAATTTCCAGCTGGAGTATTTCCTCAGTAAAAATATTGAGAAATAATTGGCCATTATGTAGCCTATGTACTCGGCGATGGATAGAAGACCGAAGAATGGATTCAGCCTAGAGTCTTGTACCCAGAAGAACAATACTTTGCATATAGAAGGCCATATCAGTCCTTGAAATATACCCGATATTATTACTAGTATAACGAGAGCGTCGTAGTTGTCTATTTTACCAAAGCACAGCATTACTCCGCCCGATACAGCCAGACAAGTTGCTATAAGTTTACGCGGTAGTCGATTGTCCGCGTAACCGGCTAAATACAATTGTGAAAATGCTATTGAAAGCTTCATTGAATTTTTAAGAAAGTTATAATCGCTTGGCGATATCAAAAGGCTCATTTCTAAACTGTCTTCTAACAGAGTTAGGGGATAACGGAGAAGACACGTACTCGCTTGTACCGTCAATACTACTATAAAAACGATTATTTGTATAATATTTAACGACACCATGGTGTGGTGTATCAGTTTCTATTATTTATCAAATGTAATCTAAGCGCTAATTAATGAATCACATAAGTTCCTATATAATATCAATAAATTAACTATTTTTGAATAACAAAAATGTTTGATATATGTATTTTATGTTTTATGTTTTTTTGTTTAAATCCGTAAATCAGTTCCTCCTCTCTTTTAAGACTTATAGACACCGACTAGTACCCCGTTAGTTATAATATCTGGAAGACTTGAAGTGGTATTTGCCCTTACGTAAGGATCGCATTGAAATGTTAAAACTGGATGATGTCCAAGCGTTGGGGAACTGACCTGTTTCCCATCACCGATAACCGACTCCCCGTTCATTCTTGAAAATAAATAACAATGAGAGTTTCGAAAAAAGAAAGGACAAGTAGGTAGAAGACGTATGGGAGATTACAATTTACAGAAATTCTGTTTTTTTTCAATCATATGTTTGTCATCACCTTTCCCCTGCACTTGTATGCGTCCTGTTATCTATTCCCAAAAAATTGAGTACATGTTGTTTGGTAGAAGCCAGTCTGATCATTTTTTGCAAATATAATTCTAACGCGTATCTCCTCTGCTCCAATACTTTGAGTTGTGAATTTCTCACTCTTTTAGGTGGGAACGGGGCGGTGTCGGCGTCTTTTTTCAGCTAGAATAACGATATGAGAAATGAGAGAAAGAAAAAAAGAAAAAAAAAAAAAAATTATGTATAGGGCATTCCGTGCCAATGATACAGAAAGTCGCATACATTGTCGTTGAATGTCTCGTATATATACGTGGATGAAAATTTATATACAGGGCATTTCGTGCCAATGATACAAAAAGTCGCATACATCGTCGTCGAATGCCCCATACACGTATATACGTGAGATAAAAATTTATGTACAATACACTTACGACGCGATGAAGAGTGTTGAATTCACTGTAACGTTTCTCGACTATCTGCACGATACTTGAATTAGTTTTACCCAATTCGATAGTATAGACGTAGTACGGCTTTGTGTACGGTACCTCGTCGAGCAGGCGGTATCCGGTGATATAAACCTGATACATCGCATTGCGCTATTATTCCGTCACCATATGACGTCACAATACCACGATATGTTCAATGCAAATGATTATTGAATAATTTGATACAACCGACCTAGACGAGGACACGCGTTGCGAATTATTCCCTATTTTTTTTTTCAATTTCTTTCAGAGCTCCAGACTATTTCACGAACGAGGGTAACGAACGAAACGTTTATTGCTAGTCACGAGTTTAAAAAATATATTGTTATTATTATTTAAATAAATATATTTCGCGGTCTTTGTTATAGCAGACCTGCTGCAGTCCCCCCAAAACCACATAAGCAGCTGCTGTCATAATACAGCATTTTCTTATTATCGTAAATAAAGCGCAGACACTACGACAGGAATGGTCATAGACTATCTGAATAACGCGGAGAGTGAACGCGACTTGTGTTTCCGGTCGGTAAAAAAAAAAAAAACTTTATTGCATTTTCGATTTCTGAAAATGTATACGAAGATCTTATTCGTTCAGGAATAAGAAGTTGTATTTCATTCGCATTATTCTGTTGTCTGCATATTATTATCGACGCTGATCGATAAAGTACCGCGCTTAGACACACGTCATATGCATATAACGCCGTCGTTTTAGACGACGAAGGGTACGCGTGCTGTCCCCTTAGCGGTAGCCCCGTAAAGCTGGGGATCAGATCGGACGGTATTAGAGATCTACTTTTTTACCGACGAAAATGTCGGTAAGGTAGAAGTGGTTGAATTCAATTCATCCTTTTATGACTTATCGTCCTTTCGGACATGTAGTCGTCGAAGTGGTTGAAGAAATAAATGATGAGGTATTCAATCATGAAGATGATACATACTCAGATATGAGAGAGAGCAAAAAAAAGTAACTTCAAGTTCGATTCGTCGAACAGGAGAAACAGATAGGAAATAAAAGAGAGCATGCAAAAAGCAGAGAGTTTGTTTTGGTAGCGTGGCGGTCGGGGGTCCTCTTCGAGCGCGGCATCCCTGATCTCTGTACCCTCACGTAGGCACAGAAATGCAGCGAAGCGTATTGCCCATTCAAATGATTGAATCGAGATTGGCACCGCGTGCTACGCAATATGCGATTAATAAAATAAGCTACACGACGCGATTAGTATTAGGTGAATTTGAACAGAAGAGAAAATTAGTTACATCGATCAATAAATAAATGAATGAATGAAAATATGTAGAAGTAGGTAGGAATGACATGATTATATTTAGAACGAATTTTATTACTAGCAAAATACGAGTTTCTGATAATTATTGCGGTGCCAATTCGCGCGAATCATTTGACTATAATTAATTTATATAAAAATATAATCAAATATTCGATTATAATTAAAACTGATCAAAGTTTGAATTAAATATAGTAAGTTTGACAATGAGGTAAAATGAGAAAAAAATATGACGATAACATACGGGGAGGCCTTACTTTTCGAAATTCGAATTTAATGAATTGTATAGTATATATTATTATGTGATAAAATTTATGGGGATTAGAAAATTATTTTTTTTTTTAAATACTGGCAAACGCGATCTAATATAATGAAGGGGAAAAAAAAAAAAAAAAAAAAAAAAAAAACGAAACATATATACAAACATATATAATAATACGTATATGCGAAATAAATTATGTTACCGTCACGCTACGCGATAGAGAAGATAGAGTAGAAACAGATATATAGTATAGTAAGGAGTGTGTAGATACGTATTTAAATACATACAACGATCAAACTATAGCGTAAGATCGGCGAATAGAATCGATGAATATATTTCATTGCATGCGAGACTCACCCGTCTGCAGATATGCGGTAGAGGATAATAATCGTAATTATACAAGACCTGAACCTCGGAGAGAAGAGAAGAGAAGAGAAGAATCCTTTGGAGAAGAAATCTTGGAGCGGGGTGCAGGGGCAGGGGCAGGGGCAGGGGCAGGGGGGATAATTTAATATAAGATCGTATTATATGCATGAATTCCATACTTTCGACGAGTTTTATATACACAAATGCACTTCGGATTATATGTATGAATCAATCATACCATCGATGATTTTTATACAGAAATGCACTATGTATTATATACACCGCACTGATTGACGACACTTTTACGTACACGTAAATGAAAAATAAATAAAAAAAATAAAACTAACCACTGAAATTTAACACGATAGGAGATTTACAACGCGATGATCGTTGAGGGCGTCAATCCGTTCGAATATCGATATGTAGGTCAACGGCTTCGTCGACAGTTCGGTGAAAACACGTCGTGGCGCTTCGGCCCGAAGTCAAGCTGACGATATTTAATCACGATTTTATTTTACCTTATTCTCACTGCGAGATTAAACTATCGCGTTGATAAAAGAGAGAAAAAATAAAAAGAAAATAAATATAAGAACGCCGATACGTAACAACGCTGTAAAGAAGTTGCGTCAAAACAGCCCGACGCTAAGTCGCAAGGTTAGACAATGGCCGCCGACAAGTTGGCGTCGTGATTCCATTCCCCGCGAATTTGATGAACGGGAATTACGGTCGAATAACTTGTACCGCATTTTTATAGCGTGGGATTGAACTGGCTTGGGAATGAGGAAGAATATACGAACGTAACTCGCCCGATCTCACTTCGTCGGAGATATTAATATCTGGGCTGATATGCGGACCGGTTTATCACTGATTCTAACACAATAGTTGATCTAGCCCTCGATTAGCCGGTGAAAAGTTGTTGGAAAATAGCTAGTCGGACTTGATGCACTACATACTCGCGTTTATAGGTTGATAAACCGTTGCAAGAGAGCGAATCGCGTACCCGTTGTTACTCCGCTGCAATCCGAGCGTTCACTAACCAACCCCTTACCTCAGCCATGCATCTTGCCCCGCCGTCTTTACCCGAGGTTTGAAAAAGACGCGATAATCGATTATCGAATCGCCGTCAGTCGTACTTTTTAGCGTAAACAAACCCTGCTAGTAATACAGAGCGCGTAAAAAACGAGAGCAAGAAACTTTACTTCTGCAGTTTGCGCCACGCGCGCACAGAGGGCAGCACTTGGTAGAATCGCTTCAAACCACGGCAGACGACGTGCGGTCATCGACCATGTGAACGACACAGAGAGTGAACGCGACTTGCTATTCTCCCGTCTCCGTCGGTAAGGAAGAGGGAAGATCCAGCCATTCAACGCGTCTGCAGGTCACGTGGCGTAAATATTTCAACGAATGAGAGCAAGCGATTGTGAAAAGGTTCTAAACACCGCCGCGCTATGAGTATAGAGCGGGTCGTTCGCGCGTGTGCGATATATTGAGAGAGAGATCGCTATTAGATACGTAATACGTGTCACGGTTAGTTAGAGGGACGCGGCGCGGAGTAAGTAGGTAACGCCGAGTTTATGAAACTACGTTAGTAGTGTGTTGAATCGCGGCGGTTAGTGAGTACGATACTACACATATTGATAGCGTGTTTAAAGAGTGAGAAAAAAGTGACTATAATAAACAGGGAGGACAGAAAGATAGTGAAATAAAATAAAATATCTCGTATAAATAAAATACGACGAATACACAGTACAAATCGATCCGTAAAATGTCGACGAAAGGTAGCAAGAAAACTGTCGTAACATCGTCGAGCGTAAGCTCCGTACAATCGCCGACGCCGAGTACATCGACGCCCGTTGGTCGCCGGCCGGGAAGCCCGTTGAGCCCAACGCGCTATTCACGCTTGCAAGAAAAGCAGGATTTACAAAATCTGAACGACCGTTTAGCATGCTACATAGAAAAGGTGCGGCACTTGGAGTCGGAGAACTCTCGGCTGACCAGAGAGGTCCAAACAAGCCAGGAAACCGTGACGCGCGAGGTGACCAACATCAAGTCCATGTATGAACACGAATTATCAGACGCGAGGAAGCTGCTCGACGATACAGCGAGGGAAAGAGCGAAGCTAGAGATCGACACCAAAAGGCTTTGGGACGACAACGAGGATCTAAAAAATAAGTACGAGTCGTATTCCCCCGAGTTTGGTTATATTTTCTTTTATTTACAGCTTTACCCTTCTCCGTCTAGGCATATAGACAATTTTCCTACTCTCCCTGCTCCGTGAAACAATTGGATTAATACGCGACGTTTTTTATCACTATTATCGTCGGCCATTTGTCATCATCACGGAAATTCAGTTGTTGCGTATCTTGGGTCGAGATTCACTGTTTACTCGTCCGACCATAATGTTGCGAGATACATATTATCGCTTTACCAATAGCGTGATGATATTACGTTCGGGTTTCTGTTTTGTTTGTCTAATTTCCTTAAAAACTAAAAATAATAAGAAAATGAAAAGTACAGAGAAGACAAAAAATAATCGGCGAGTCTACTTATTAAAATATCGATTCACGTTAACGACGAAAAACAAAAATACCTGAATGACGTCACACACACCGCTAAGCTAGCAGCGAGTGTGCCGAGTGTGCGGTTGCGTCACACCCTCGAACGAAATGAACGCGAGCGACGTTGATGTCATCCGCGTAATATCTTGTCCAAAAACATTACCTCGTGTCCAAAACGCGTTTATATACCCCACCTTCTCTTCTCTTCTTTTTATTTTTATTTATACTATATTCGTATAAAGAGCAGAACGACGCTACCGCTACGCTTCGTTTCGAATATGTAATTCCAATCATTCCCCTCTATGTATGTATAATATATAGAAACGCGACGACGCTATAGCAAACTGTTGTTATAATTGCGAATTGCCAAGTTTATAATTTATATCTTATTATCATTATCATCATCATTATTATTATTTTTTTTAACATTCGTACACACGTCATGAATGATACACACCATGTTTATTTTAAGCGGTGATTCCTATCATTTCGTTTAAAGATTTTTTCCCTCTCTCTCTCTCTTTTCTCGACTAGGGCCGTATGCGTGGAGAAAACACGCTACTTTCGTGACCTTACCCGAAGCTGCGCGTCGCGTTCTACCTATAACTATGATGTCGACGATATATTATGTAGTACATATGCAATGCGAGAATTACCCTTCTCCTTTCTCATTTCATTACGTTTTAATTTCTTTTCTTTTCTGTTTTTTTTTTTTTGTCGGTGGTTTATTACCGCTCGTATATACAACTGGATCGATTTCTTCTTTAATTACCGAATCGTGTTACTATTGTTCTTAAAAAAAGAAAAAAAGAAAGAAAGAAAGAAAAACACTTTATATCAAATTTCATTCCTAATCGAATATTGACCGTGAATTTGGAGGGGGCAGAAAGAGAGAGAGAGAGAGAGGAATAGATGCGGTATATCATCTATCAACAATCGGAATGCGTGGACGTAGCTTACGCATTGTAAACGCGTAAACCGCGGGCGTATATAGCGGTGACGTCATTAACGGCGGTTTCAAACCATCCGCGGTGATTTGAAGGGCGAGATGGTTGATGGAGGGGGTTCAGACCCCGGGAGGCCCTCGTATATGTAATGTTATAATTATGTGTATTTAGACACATATTTATACTATACATGCATGTGTATATATGTATATGACGGTCTTGCATACGTATCTTGTGTTTTACACATCTTATAGGAACAAGCGCGTATATTTTAGGATTCAAAGTATACATATATACAATGTATGCTTGTATAAACATATATGTATATGTTATTATAGCGAACATAAAAGCCTGCCTAAATCTACGATTTTACGAAATTTCGACCACCACATTTCCCCAGCGAAATAAAGAAACGAAAATTTTCTGTGAATACATGATTGTAGACAATTTTCAGAAACTAATGAACAACAAGTAAAAATCAACATGTAGGGAATTGGATCATTCTTCAAAAGTTACCATTGCGATCTCAGTGTAACTCGAACTTTTTTTTTCTCTTTTTTCTTTCTTTCTTTTTTAGCACAAATCACATGTTTTCGTTGATATCTTGAAAACGACTGAAGCTAGAGGAAATATGCAAATGACTGATTTACAGTAAATTTAATTCTCTGCAAAAAAGAGCCGATTGTTTAATCGCCTAGAACTCATAGTTTAGGAGATAGAGGGACTTGAGTATTTGTACATATTATAAATGTTTATAAATACGGGTAAAACAAGTCGAGCTTACACCGAGGATCACAATGGGAAATTTTGAAGAACAATCAATTCCCTACGTGCTAATATTCGCTGTAAGACGATATCGCGAAATTCAGCTGAGCATTAGATAATTGAAAACAAAAAAAAACAAAAAATATCATTAGATTTACACGGTTTTCGAATAGAAAAATTTAAAAACTGTTCAGATCGGCGTTAGAATTAGGAAATTCCTTTTTTTTTTTTCGACAACCATCTCACGAAGACTGTAATAAATTTAATCCGACCTTGGCCTGATTAGCGAAAGAAGAAACGGGTTTATACTGTACAGATATTTACAAAAAAAGAGCTAGAATCTCGGCCATCGTATATAAACATATGTATATCGCTATATTTATATATATTATATATATGATGATAAACGATGAATAAAAATCGTTTTCAAAGTAGGTCGATCCTCGGAAATAGCTCAGTGACACGATACGATACGCGTGTTGTTCTATATAACATCGCGGGAATAAATTTTCCGCGCGGGACTGAAACTAGCAATAAGTAATTAAAAAAAAAAAAAAACAGAAAAAAAAAATAATTCCTAATTTTATCTTAATATGTATTTTTTGTTTTTTTTATCTACTAGATTGGAGAAGAAGACAAAGGATCTGTTAATCGTTGAGAGTAATTTAGCGATTTACGAATCACGTTGCGGTGATTTGCAGACAAAATTCAACCAGTCTGCAGCGGAGCGTAAAAAGTTAGCCGAACGTGAACGAGAGCTTGAAAAAGAGGTTGAACGTTTACAGGCGCTTTTAGACGACGCCAGAAAACACTTGGAGGAAGAAACCCTGCAGCGTATAGACCTTGAAAACAACATCCAGAGTCTTAAAGAAGACATAAGTTTCAGGGATCAAGTTTACCAGCAGGAACTTACCGAGACCCGTACTAGACGTCAGGTAAATGTATATAAACTGAAGCGCAGAACCATTAATGAAAACACCAGAAACTGGATGTATGAGGAAGCCCTGATCTCATTGTATTCCAATTTCCTTACAGGTTGAAATATCGGAGATCGATGGCCGCCTCGCAGAGCAGTACGAAGCAAAGTTACAGCAGTCATTGCAGGAGCTCCGCGACCAGTACGAGGCTCAGATGCGTGTGAACAGAGAGGAGATCGAACTCCTGTATGAGAATAAGATAAAGAATCTGACTTCGCACGCGCAGCGTAATAGCGGAGCGGCTAGTCTAGCCGTTGAGGAATTGAGGCAGACCAGAACTCGCATTGACGGATTAAGCCAGAGAATAAGCGAGCTTGAGGCGACAAACAACGCGCTAAACGCCCGCATAAGGGACCTTGAAAATTTGAGGGAAAACGAGCGCGCCAGACACGCCGAAGGGCTCGCTAGTCTAGAGGCTGAATTGGCTCGTATGAGAGACGAGATGGCCCAGCAATTGCAAGAGTATCAAGATCTGATGGACATCAAGGTCGCTTTAGACCTGGAAATAGCTGCTTACAGAAAACTTTTGGAATCCGAAGAAGCCAGGTGAGGATTATCCCGCCGTTGATAGCCTCGTTCTCAAAATAACTCTTCGTTCTTATCCCCCAGGTTGAACATAACGCCTATGCAGTCACCGGCAACTTCTGCATCTTCGCAAGGACGCTCAACTCCATCAAGAAATACCCCGTTGAGGGGTGGAAAACGGAAGCGTACCTTACTCGAGGAAAGCGAGGAGCGCAGTAGCAGCGACTATAGCGTGTCTGGCACCGCCAGAGGAGACGTTGAGATAACTGAGGCTGATCCTCAGGGACGTTACGTCAAACTCACCAACAAGGGGAATAAGGTTGATGACGTTGATCAGATGTGAATTAAAATTTCCTTATATAATTAGAAACCAGATTACTAAAACTTGTTCTTGTTTTGTATTTGTTTTTAAACAGGAGATAGTGTTGAGCGGATGGCAACTGATCAGGAAAGCAGGAGCTTTGGAGACTAATTTCAAATTTCATCGAAGCGCGAAGGTAGAAGCAGGGGCAACGGTCACTGTATGGTCAGCCGATATCGGCGCTACACACGAACCACCAACGAATCTTGTTATGAAAGGACAGAAGTGGTTCACCGCTGATAACATGACTACTACATTGTTGAACAGCGACGGAGAGGTGAGATTTAAGATATATCACAAATAAATGAAGAAGAAATACTAATGATTCTGTTCTCTTATTCTAAATACGATAAAAAAATCCTTTCTTTCTCATCAGGAATTGGCAACGTCAGAACGTAAACGACAACAGTTATCTAGTTCGTTGTCACGACACAGGGAAAATCTTGGTTTTAGACCTTCCGAGGATTTGCATCACCAACAAGTAAGACTTTCTCTTTATTATCTAATATAAAGTTTTTTTCTTTCTTCATTACAGAATGCGCGCAGTTCTTTCAATATTTTCTTTTCTTTTCTGTTTTTTTTTTTTATTTTTTGGTTTCTATTTCATTGGTATTATACCCAATAGCAAAGACAATGTGGCTACGCAAGATCGTATCTCTTTAGAAAAAACAAAAAAAAAAAAACAAAAAAAAACACAAATTGAAATTATTATATATGTATGTGTGTAGAGTTTTATTACAGTTTTACGAAGCCACTTTTTTTTAAATGTTTGAATATTTTTATTATTCAATATTTACTTTTCTATCCAATTTCATAAGTTAAAAGGGATTACGGATTGAACTAGTATTTATCTAATATATACACAACAGATATTAGATATTAGACAATATGAAAACCCTCCTATTTCTTCTTATTCTCCATCCATCCATCCATCCCCCCACCCCCCTCGATGATGATTTGTGTTAATATACTTATGAGAGAAGATTATGTGATTATAAATCTTGGCTTCTTTTTTCATATAGAGAAGATATCTCTACCCGTATTAATGATCGTGAGGGCGCACAGCTCAGGCAAAAAGGGCGGCCTATGTAAGTTGTACGTTTTAAATCAAAAAAAAAAAAAAAAAAAAAAAAGAACTCCTCAAATCTGAATCTTGTTCAGCAGTTTTACATCAGTCATTTGTCTGCATTAATAAAATTATTAATAATGAAGATATATTAAAAAAAAAAAAAAATGATTAATGATAATCTCTAACTACTACCATATTGTAATTTATAAATTGTTGGGCTTATATCTTTTCCGCCTCATCATTATAATATCATACAATTATATTTTTCTTTTGCGCATATAGTATATTTTGCCATTTATATTATTATTATTTTTTTTGCTCACCGCTGCTCTCACCGCTCTCACGCTTCACTAAAACAACTCATTTAGTCATTATTATTATTATTATTATTATTATTATTATTATTATTATTATTATCATCATCATCGTATGAAAAAATAAGCAAAAAGTTGAAAATAAATAAATCAATCGATTGATCAATCTGTGTAATACGCATATAATAATTTGTATTTGGATCATTTTGTCATAGGTATGTATAAAACACACACACACACCAGCACTTTTGCCTGAACCACATTGTCTTTGGAATAAATATGGGCAGTGTATTTAAAATTCGACTGTCGTGTCTTGTCTTGTCTTGTCCTACTCTATCGTCATTATTAATGAATCAATGATGAAGAGAGTAGAGAGATTGGAGTTTAAAGTATCTACGACAATCGAATTTGAATTGAAACCTGACCGCCAAAGGGTAATAGAAGGAAAACAAAAAATGATAGAAGAGATTCTAGGATCTGGTAGAAGCGATATATAATTTTTTTGTTGTTTTGGTTTTTTTCTTTTTTGTTGTTAACGCTTTTTTATGCATCGTTGTGACTAATAAAACAATCATTCTGGGAAAAGAAACACACCTATAATATACTATATTATTAACAATAATAATTAATATTGTATCATTGAACATCAGGTCGGCATGTTGGGGCTGTGGTATTGATGATAAAATAGAGGAGGAATAAAAAAGAAAAAAAATTAAAATCAAAGAGGATAGATCAAGGAATCACACAGGGAGGAGAAATGATTGAGATTTAAAAGGATTATTGTGTGATATCAATTACTAACGAGGATAAATTGTGATTTTATGTTACAGGGAGACCCTCAGGGCGAAGAACGATGCCGTATTATGTGAGATGAGGGATGAAAACCGAGGAGACACGACGTTTTTTTCCAACGTGTTTATAAAACGTTAAATATTAACAAAAAGAAAGAAGAAAACAACAGCAGCAAGATTAATGAATCTAAAGCAAAAAAATTAAAATGAAAATCAAAGGAGAAGAGGAGAGATTTTAAAATAAAATTAATAAATAAGAAAAAAAAATAAAAAAAATAATCTTTTACTATAAACGTGCGGCCCCCTCTACCCCGTTGCATAAATATAATGCATGGGGTACGTTATAGATCGAAACGAAATAATGATGAGAAAATAGAATAGAAAGGAGCAGGAGGCGTGCGTTTTGCATATTTTAAAAACACAAATAATTAAAAAAAAAGCATGTTGCCGGCATTGTCGCTATAATTAAACTAATAATAATAATATTAATAATAATAATAAAATACTAATGGAGTTGAATTCGAAGAAAGAAAGAAAAAAAGAAGAGAATTATCCATAATCAATATTGAATTGATAGTTTGTTTTCTTTGTTTTTTTTGTTTTTCTATTCTCGATATTTTTCAATTAAATATTATATACCTATATACACAGACATACAGACACAGACACGCTTAATATGCGGGCAACATGCATGCGATTAAATATAATTTATATTACGTGTATCTTATAGACGTAAGCTATACTAGTATATAATATACTCTCTCTCTCTCTCTCTCTTTCTCTCTCTATCTCTCTAGGTGTCGGAATGAGATGATAATTCATTGATGATTAAACAAAAAAAGAAAAAAGTAAAAGAGAAGAAAGAAGAAAAAAATACGAAAATATATCATTAAAAAATAGATTGAATCCTATATAAAGCTGGGATGATTATTTCTATCGTTCAGCATACTTTTTTTATAGATGCAGAAAAAGAAATGAATTTGGATTTTTAAATTACCTATTAATTATTATTCACAACGGATGCATAAGTAATATGCATTCAAAATATTACCACATACTGTATATTTCTGTTCTGTTTTCTTTTTCTTTTTTTTTAATTATAATGTAATATGTTTATTTCCATAATTGTCTCAATTTTGTTCTTCTCTCTATCTATCTATCTCTCTCCGTTTTCCTCCCTTATGCATATATTTAATTCTTTATAAATAAAATTTGAAATTTTCTTCCGTTTATTATTATTATTATTATTATTATTATTATTATTATTATTATTATTATTTTATTTCATTTTGTTCTTTTCTTTGAGATCGTTGACGCAATTCCCAAGTTAGCAAAATATTAAACACAAATGAATAGATAGATAGATGCATAGGTGCGTGCGCTGGCCTCTACTTATACTATATAATTATTACCTATAATTACAATAACTGAAAGAAAGAAAGAAGAAGAAAAACAATTCAAATTAATTATCCATAATTTCAGGAGAGTAGAAAAAAATTAAAAAAAAAAAACAATGAAACAAATTGATTATATTTATTATGGAAAAATGGATAATTTTTAATGAATGAATTAAATAAAACAGAAAAATAATTAATTAATTAATTAATTAATACACTACCGCCTTCGTAAAAACGAGCGAATCTCTTTGTTGGCGTATTCAATGAATCGCGTCTCGTTGATATAATTTTCTTTACGTTGTAAAAAAAAAACAAAGAAAAAAAAAAATTAAAAACCGAAAAAAATAGATTGAAAAATTGTTGATACAGCTTTTGGAATGTATACTACACCTATCTTTGAATTTTTGATATTATTACCTACTTCGAAGCTTATACAAGAAGAAGAAAAAAAAAATAAAAAAAAACAATAAAAAACCAGTTAGAAAAAAAAAGAGAAGAGTTAAATAAGAAGCATTTAAATATATTACCTATTTAGTTTCTGATAAACTATACACATAATAGCTATATAATAAATATACCTTTAAAAATACCTTTACCCATATAAATATAGCTTCCTATAAGACATATTTAGCTGCACATTGAAATAGAAATTACCTAATTAATATTATTATTATTATTATTATTATTATTTTTTCTTTGTATACAATATCTATATATCTATATTTTGCAAGTTTATTAATGAATAAAATAAAATAAATAATTATAAAAAAAGAGAAAGAAAAATAAAAAAAATAATTAAAAGAAAAACAAAAAGACGAATTTATTTTCTCAACTGTTAATACCCCTCTCCATCTCTCTAAACTTCATCTATTATGATTATTATTATTATATAGAGAAAATTCACCCTGTAGGTATATATGTATGTTAATTATATTTGATGAAGAAAAAAAAAATTAAAAAATTGTTTATCTATAAAAAAAAAAAAAAATACCTACTATATAGCTTCGATTTTGATATACATAGGTAGGTATATATATCAAATTGAATAATGATGATTATGTAATTATACATAATAATCTAATATCAATGCAGACACAATAAACCAATGCGATATAATACTAAAATATAGGTACTATATGAACGATGTTATGTTATACATATACATATATATATAAAGACACGAGACAACGGACACATTTATAGAGACATTGACAGTGAAATATATTGAATATGTATTTACAAGATATATATATACATATATAATATATATACCATATATATATAGAGCAGTAGGTACAAAGAATAAGTATCGATTATGATATATAATTATACACGTATTCTTTTATACATATATATATATATATGCTATTTAGTAAGTAAATAGTGTTGTTTAGTATAGTGTATAGGTAGGTATATAGGTAGCAGTATAGTAAGTAGTATAGGTAATATATAAGCAGTGAATAGATTAAACATTTAATCGAGGCACGTGATATTAAGGCATTTCTACAGAGGACAACAACAGTGATGATTATTCTCACAAGACGTATATAATAAAGATCGCAATAAAATCAATATACTATACATATGTATTATAATACATATATATATATATATATATATATATTTCGTTTTTTTCTTCTCTCTCTCTCTCTCTCTCTCTCCCTCTATTCTTTTTCACGTTTTTTTTCCCCCCGATAACAATAGCAACAACAGCAACAATAACAATAACAATAACAATAACGACAAGAACAACGGGATGATGGTTTTTTTTCTCTTTCTTTCTTTCTTTCTTTCTTTCTTCTATTCTTTAATATTGCGACATGTGTATTTTATACGTCATATGGGTAAACCATTAATTATATATATACATATATATTTTATACACATATATATATATATATAAATGTATATATGTCAGTATATAGTATATATGGACATCACAATGAAAGTACATCATAATTAATAAATTATCGATGCAGGTACATTTATATACATTACACTGAACGTTCGCTATATATATATATTTACGAGGTGTCGTGGGGGGGGGGTTATTATTATTATTATTATTATTATTTTTATTTTTATTATGGGGAAAAAAAAAATTTGGACTGCATATTAATATATATATATATATATATATATATATATATAATAAATTCGTAATCAATAATATACATATGTGTATCAGTTTATATGCGCATTTATTTTGTTTCCTTTTTTTTTGTCTTTTTTTTTTTTATCGAAAAAAAAGTTACGTATAATTATGTTAACGTTTTTCCAGTATAGTATTTATTAGTAGTATTTATAGGTATAACAGTAGTCGTGAAGATCAGTAGTAATAATAATAGTAATAATATTAATAATAATAATAATAATAATATTAAAATTATTAATCATATAATTAAAAATAATAATAATCGCGAGCACCAAAAATGAGATGATACGTATGTACGTGTAGAAATAAAGAGTTGCGAATATCGTTTTGATTAACAAAAAAGAAAAAAAAAAATACCCTATTAAAACAGATACTATAATAATCAATCAATAAATAAAATAATAATTAATTGAAAGATAACAAGTTTGATATTTCTTCTATATCTTATAGTATAATTTGCCTCTTCAATTAATTAGAAGAGTACAAAGAAGAAGAAAAAAATGAGACGTCTGTGCGCGTGTGTCCTATATGTATATATATATAGGATTGATAAAAATAATCGATCATATTTCTATTATGTTAGATATATCAATATTGTATTTAATAGTCTGAATTATAATATATATATATATATATATGTATAGCGTCGTGATGTGTAAGTTTGACAAATATTAATCAATCAATCGATTAACTAATTATTAATCATTTTCTATATCATGGATGGATGGGGGGGGATCCTTTCGTCGAGTAAAATTCCTCTATGTATATGATAAATATCGATATGTTATTAATTTATCTTCTCAATATTACGTATATATATAGAATGTTTTTCTGAATTTTCTTTGTATATTATCAATTAAATATTGATACACTTTTTCACACGTATATATATATATTTATATATATATATTTATATATATATATTTATATATATATATAAATATATATATATTTATATATATATATAACTTCGTTTTTTTTATTTTTTATTTAAATCTCCGCGATGTAAAATAACACGATATTATAATGTATAAATGTATAACGTAATGACACATTAATAATAATAATAATAATAATTATGATTAAAAACTTAACCAGACTCTTTGTATTATTATATTTTCCTCATTTGCTTTCTATCATTATTCCAAGTTTCTTTTTTTCTTCCACCTAATTATTCGCACAGTATATTATATATAATATAGCTGATAATCTGATAAATAAGCTATATTATATATTACGTAGGTATATATAATGAAAAACTTAAATAATTGATATGATACATATACCTACTCCTATTAAGATAAATTAATCAATTTTTACGATGGCACAATGATGATTCGTTATATTATTATTATTTCTTTTTTAATATATATATTATATATATATATATATATATATATATATATATATAATACGCGTTTTTCTTTCTGCATTATTAAATTTATAGATATTTCAATACAGTAATAATAATAATAATAATAATAATATATATGTAATAACTCGTCGACATATTATTATGTATATTATGTTACTACAATAACATAATAATATAATGTGTATAATTAATTATAATTAGAATAAAAAAATAAAAAAAAATTTTAAAAAATTTATGTTGTGATCATTGATTGATACAAAGAAAAAAAAAAAAAAAATTGATAATCTTCACGCGGTAATATTGTGACAATTAATAATTATCTCGAGTACATACACCGTTTTTTTTTTTTTTTTTTTTTGTTTTTTTCTTTCTTCTTCTTCTATATACTTTAGTTTACTTTACTTTAAGGTAATCACGATACACACATATATATTATCGATTGTATTATATACCTACCTACACATACAACGATACAATATATATATATATATATATATATATATATATTATATACATATATATACTATATTGTTATCCTGATTTCATTAACTATATCGCGTGTGTAAATAATAATTGTGCCTGTGCATTGCGGTCTCGCGTATAGTATAATATACTATATATATTCGATAAAATTCAATTAAATTTCATTAAAATTTCATCTCATAATATTATAATTATAATCGATTTTCTCTTTCCTTTTCATTTTCAATTCTTCTTCTTTTTATTTTTTTATTTTTCTCTCTCTCTCTCTCTCTCTATAATCCTATGTACAAACAGCCGTTTATATTTATATATACCTATATGTATATTATACGTTTAAAACATATCATATTGTAGTTTGTCTTATATGTCTTTACATTTTACATATATACCACTATATAGCAGCAGCAGTAGTAGTAGTAGTATAGTAGTATACCCTATATAGAATATACATATACTGGTATTACAGATATATAATATATATATATTTATTTATTTATTATTTATATAGGGGGGGGGGGGGGGGGGGGTGTGGTGGTGGTCCATCGATCAATTATTATTTTTATTTCTTTTTTTTTTTCATTTTTTATTATTCAATTTCAAATTTCAATAAATATTCCGGTCTAACGAGATGATATGCCTAATTTATTTTTTCCTTTTTTTCCTTTTTTTTTTCGTTTTCAATTTAATTCAATTTAATTTTTATTTTCCCCTACCGCTCCTCAATAAATTCAATTTTCCAATCATGTATCGTTCATTTAGATATATAGTATATAATATTATATACACA
This sequence comes from Tenthredo livida, assembly GCA_963992785.1. Classification (NCBI taxonomy): domain Eukaryota; kingdom Metazoa; phylum Arthropoda; class Insecta; order Hymenoptera; family Tenthredinidae; genus Tenthredo; species Tenthredo livida. The sequence goes on from OZ023073.1 coordinate 478,142, forward strand.
TATTATCTTTACTTATGGTGGTATATGTATATATGTATATCTTCTTTTTTCGTACATATATTACAGTATCAGGAAAAGAATAAAGGTAGATTCAATTTATTTATTTATTTTTTATTGATTTTTTTCTTTTTTGTTTTTTGTTTTTTCAAAATCCGTTCTTCTCTCCTCGACCGGAATATTTATATACATTTATATATATTTATATACATTTATATATTTATATATATATATATATATATATATTTATATAAAGATATTATTATTATTACCTATTATACAATACAATAATATATTGTGAAAAAAATTCTTTTTTTATTTTTTATTCTTTTTTTCTTTAATAAAAGGCACAGCCCGATGGATGACCAGATAAACTGGACAATATACTGGTTTTTTTTTTTTTTTTTTTTTTTTTTTTTAAGGTGAAAAAGTATTGGGATTTTATTTTCTTTATTCAATTAATTAATTAATTAATTAATTAATTAATCGTCATTTTTTTTTTTTTTTTTTTAAGGCTTTTATATATACCTATAGGTATAGTGTGTGTAGGTATTGGTACGGTATGAGAACTGAAAAAAACCAAAAACTGAAAAACAAAAATATATATATATATATATATATATAAAAAATAAAAAATAAAGAGAAAAATAAAACTTACACGATTTTTTTTCTTTTTTTTTTTTCCTGAACAAATATTGGACAACTGTAGATGTATGTGCGTTCGTAAATATGTATATTGTATATTGTATATCGATATATGTATATATTTGAATAAGGACTGAAGAAATAGAAAAAAAAAATAGAAATATAAAAAAAGAAAAGAAAACTAAGATCTGAGTACTGCAGGTACATACATGGTACATACATAGATATGTAGATATAATATGTCTTTAAGTATATATATAATATAGATATAATAATAATAATAATAATAATAATGATAATAATAATGATTGCTCAAATTTTAATAAAAACATTAAAAATTGCTAAAAACATAATGTGTAATATACTATATAGAACTATCTATCATACGATATGTATAATTTTGTAATGAAAGGAAAACTTGAGATTATAGTTAATTAATATATAATTAAATATGAACAGTGCTTGTTTTTTCTATTTTTTTTTCTTTTTCCAATTTTTATCAAAGATTTCTGAAATGGCTATGCGCTGTTTTGATATATCTATTAGGTATGTGTATATATATCATAGAAGTAGAACGTTGATCGCATATTGTGGGTGTGTGTGTGTGTGTGTGTGTGTGTGTGTGTGTTGGGGTATACCGAAAAAATAAAAGTATAGAAGAAAAGAAAAAATCAAAGTAAAGGAAAAGAAAAGAAAAGAAAAAAACCAACGATGAAAAACCTTTGTGTATGTACCTATACGTATGTATGTATGAATATATATATTTATATATAAATTTTGTATGACTATTTTCTTCTTTTTTTTTTTTTTTTATATACATACTATATAATATATATAGGTATACGTATTATTTCATCATATTAAAAAATATACATTAAAGTGTATAATATATAATGATAATAATAATAATCTATGTTTTATATGCCTGCCTATATATTTCATTTCATTTCATTTCATTTGATTTTATTTCATAACTTTTTTTTTTTTCTTTTCTTTCGTTCATTATATACCTATATAATATACATATATATATAATAAATTGTATCATATACCCTATATACCTATCTAATTTTTATATATATAATATATATATATATATATACTATATCGCTGCAGAATCGATATACTATCTGCAATAATAATTAATATAATATATATAACATATCATATCATTAATTATTTACTAATATTACATTATTATTATTATTATTATTATTATTATTATTATTATTGTTGTTGTTGTTATTGTAAAACTGGAAAAAAAACACAAAAAAAAAGAAAAAAGAAATCGGAAAAAGAAAATCGTAAAATTAAAAAAAAAAGATAAATGACTATTATCAATTACTATGTTAATGATCGATGTATAATAATGCCGCACGTATATATGTGTGTGTGTGTGTGTGTGCGTGTGTGAGTGTGTGGTGCAAGTTTTTACATATATATATATACTAATTATATATCTGTTATAATATAATATATATATATATATATATATATATGTTTATATAGATCTAATAATGTACGATTACTTATATAGGTACAATAGGTACAGAGTACACACATTCATCATACATATACTAATTGGAGGAAAAAGGCAAAAGAAAAGAAAAAAAAAAAAAATCTCAAAAATCAAAAAAACGAATTCAATCACATGATATTTTTTACGTTTATTACGCAGTATTTATTTATTATTATACCTATAGTATAATATATTACGTTATGTATAAAGAACATAAATAATAATGACTCAAACGTATAGGTTTCCTTTTTATTTTTTATTGTTTTTCTATTTTCAAAGAACTCAGATTCCTCAGACGATGTATATGGAGAGAGAAAATAAAAAAACGCGTATAGGAGCGAGAAAAAGAAAAAAAAAAAAAAAGGAGAAAGAAGGGGACAAAAAAGTGAAGGAAAAAAAAAAAACCCCGAACAATCAACAACAAGAACTGATTTTAAATTGGCCCTTTTTTACAACAAACATACGTCTATATACTCTCGATCCTCTTTTTTTTTGTATATATATATGTATATATAGTATAATGTGTTTTCTCTAATTTTATTTCAAATTTATGTATGTATTCATTCATTTAATTAACTTTTCTTCTTCTTCATATCTCATAGGTATAGGTAGGTAGAGGATAACAACGTTTCAATTGAACATATATATTTATATTATATTATATTATATTATATTATATTATATAATATATAATATATATATATGTATGAATTAAATTTTGGTGTTAGATAGAAAAATTTTTGTCCACGATATAAACTAACAGAGGAGGCATAATATACAATAACTTTAATTATAATTATTATATTTATTATTATTATTATTATTATTATTATTATTATTATTATTATTATTATTAATATTCAATAGATTTAAAATTTCATTTTTAATTCTTCTTTATGAAAAATAACAATTTCTTTATACTTTGTTACCTGTTTTTTTTTCATTCATTTAATTTATTATTCATTATTACTTTCTTAAATATTAGTATATAAGATACTTTTTTTTTCTTTTTCTTTATTCACATTCCTAATCTGTATCAAGTGTTTTTTTGTTTTTTTTTCTAATTTGTTTTTTGTAATTTTTTTTCGTATCTTTTTTTTCTTTCGCTTTTCATATAATAATAATAAAAAAAAAAAAAAAAAATGTGTGTTGGGTTTAGAGATTGCACTTCGTGATATATATATATATATATATAATATAATAGTCTTAAGAGAGAAAAAAATTGTGACAATTTATACTATATATAATATTATAATAATAATAATAATATATATATATATATATATATATATATATATGTATGTAATATATTTTTTTTTTTCAAAACAAATCTTCTTCGCAACCTAATATATAATATAATATAATATAGTAATCAGCTCTTGTTTAAAAATTGATCTTTAATATACCTATATTCTCTATTTTTATTATCTTTATTTTTAATTAAGAGGATATATATATATATATATTTTTTTTTTATATATATATGTGTATACGATATAATTTTTTTTTTTTTATATAATAAGACGTGGGTGTAGTTGGAGGGTCGGGGGGGGGGGGGGGGGGGGGCAAAGGGAGGGCCACAAAAGGTGTCAGGCACTATTATTCAAATACCTGTTTACTCCGCATTAAATATGTATATACTTATGAATTTTTTTTCTCTTTCTTTCTTTCTTTTTTTTTTTTCTTATATCTTCAAAGAATATTATTTATACTATACATCAATGCTTCGATTTTTAGTATATCTTTATCTTTATATTTGAATATTTCTTTTTTTCTCTTTTCAATTTTTCATTTCAATCAAATTTTTCCTATATCTTTAAGTTTAAAATATTGTTGATATTGTGTAAAAAAATACCACAACACGCGTATATATATTTATATATATATATATATATATATTAATTATATAATAATACCAAATCATAGTTATACTATTTAAAATTGTATTTTTCTAATTTCAAATTTAGAATTTTATATAAATATTATTATTATTACACATTTAGTGACTTCGAGGGTAAAGAAAAGATTTTTCTTTAAATAATAATAATAATGATAATTAATAATTAATAATTAATAATAATAAAAGAAAACAAACAATGACTATATTAGATTTCATTCGGGTTCACACGGTTTATAATTATTAAAAGAATCATTATTTATAGTAGGAAATACTATACCGTTCGTCAAAACTTTATCTTGTGTTAAACGGTGCTGTGATTCTCCTATTAAAGGTGCTTTAATATACTATATATGTGTATATATATATATATATATATTTTTTTTTTCTTTTTGTATCTATTATTTTTAATTAGGTAAATATTGTTGCGACGACAAGTCCCCTATTGGTCTAAAAAAAAAATTGTTAGAACTCATTTTATAACATTTCTATTTTATATATATATATATATATATATATGTATATATATATATATATATATATATTCTTTCTCTATCTATCTATCTATCTCTCTCGCGCACACGTATACTACTATTCTTTTTTTTTTTTTTTTTTCTTTTTTCATAATATATATCAAATGTGCAAAATACTCGTGGAAAATGTATAATAATTCTATTATAATATAATATGTATACACATAATATTTGTGAGATTTAGTTATATATTTTTTTTTTCTCTTTCTTTCTTTCTTCTTCTTCTTCTTTTCTCTAAATACTTATTCAATCAATCAACGCTATAATATACATATATATATATATATATATATATATATATATTATATATAGTATATAGTATAATAATAATATGTGTACCTATCTACCTATCTAACATGTGTTTGTTTCCATCTTCTTCTTCTTTTTATTCTTACTATTATTATTATTATTATACAGATAGCCCCCCATTCTCAATTTACAGTCCATCTTATTGTTTCAATATAGGTATATATATATATATATACATATATATATTTGTTATTTTTCTTTTTTCTTCTTCTCTTTAATTAATATTATCATTATTATTATTCACTTGAATAGCTGAAAAAATATTGCAGCGCGCGGATACAGGGTCGTAGGGAGAGACGGAGGGCGGGGTAGTGATAGTGATAGTGGTAGTGGTCCGTTCTGACGAGTACAGCAGCCTTACTAATTTACTTATAATATCATAATATCATCGTATCGTCATTCCAACAAACAATTTTCATTTTGTTTATTTTTTCAATATATATAATAATATATATATATTTATTTATTTAAATCGCCGCGGCTTGAATTGAATTTACCCAAACTATAGTGTTCTACTTCTACTTTTCGATAAAACAAAATATAGATTACCTAGCTGCAGCGAAAGACTCGTTTGAATAGAATAAAATGAAAGAAAAAAATAAATAAAAAAATAAAAAAATAATTATAATCAGGGTGTAATTATTTATGCGAATGTAACAGGTGCCTATTATTTTTTTTTCCCTTTTTTCTTTCCTTCTTTCTTCTTCTTTCTTTTACTCAAATTTCGTTTTAAGATAAGATATAATTATGTAGGTAGGTACCTATATGAATCTATTACCAAATTATTAGTTATAGTTGAGGATATATATATATATATATGTATAGTCGGATTAAACTTATATACCGCAACGACCAGCAACATCAACAGCAACAGCAACCAGCAACAACAATAATAGTAATAATAATAGCAATAATAATAATAATAATAATAATATAAACCGTGATTTTACGACCTGGTCTATTATATTTCAACAATAGGTATAGAGTTTATTATATTTACACATTGATTAGAAATTAAAAAAAATAAAATAAAATTGAATAAAATTTAAAAAAAAAAAAAGTATAACAGTTTTCTCTCTCTCTATCTCTCTAAATATATTTAGAAATAGTAATTATTATTCATTTCTTTTCTTTTTCAAATCTCTCTCTTCTCACGAAGAAAACTGTTCTCTTTCTTTCTTTTCTTTCTTTCTTTTTTTTCTTCTTCTACTATTATTTTCACCCCACTCGAATCGTAGTATAAATCCAAAACCATAGATACTATGGCGCAGAATATTCAGATTTAAAAAAAAATGATCGTATACTCAATATGAAAGGGTTTTTCTTAGGGGTATGAGAGGGTGTGAGGGTGTGAGGGTGTGGAGGGGGGAAAGAAGCTTAATCGACAGGATATTTGATATAATTAAAGATTAATAGAAGAAAAAACAAAAATTCATCCCTTTTTCTTTCATTTTTTTTTGTCTCTTCTTCTTCTTATTCTTATTATTTTTGTTTTTTTCTTTTTCTTCTAAGAAGATTTAATAACACCTATGTACTATATTTTAATATTCTTTTTAGTAATTCATATATAACGATCTACTATATTTCTGAAATTAAAATTGAAATATATATATATATATATATATATATATATATTATATACATATTTCTTTCTTTCTTTCTTTCTTTCTTTTTATCTATCTTTACCGTCGTACAAAGTAGTATGTGTGTGTGTGTATATTATATATAGTATATATTTATATCGTATGTGTATGGCGCGTGTGGCGGTGGCGGTGGTGGTAGTGGTGTATATGGCTAAACCCCTGATATAGTATTTATTGTGCAGATATTAAATAACTGTACGTAATATCCTCAAAGCATGTATGTATTTTTTTTTCTTTTTTTTTCTTTCTCCCCATATATATATTCTCTCTCTCTCTCTTTACTATATCCTACTGTTTAAAACTCTTACTCGTTGGAAAAGAACAAAAAAAAAAAAAAAAGGGGGGGGACGACGACTCTTCCTTCTCTTCGATATTAGTTTTAATCAATCCTTTTCTTTTTTTTTTATATATCTCCGTTCTCTTTCTTCTTCCTTTCTTTCTTTTTCTTTTTTCTCAATTTCTTCTTATTCCAACACACGTCTTAATAATTTTGGTGATTTAGAGTATACGCCGAGAGTATAATATTATAATTGTAGGGTATATGGCGCGTCGTCGTCGTCGTCGTCGTCGTCGTCGTCGTCGTCGTCGGCGACGACGACTATTATTATTATTATACACAATAGTATAATATTATTATAACACCGTCGTTAATAAATGACATATATACAAACAACACCTCTTATTATATACATGAAAATATAATATATATCCATCGTACATATATAATATATATAAAGTTTCAACATTATGGCACCACAATTTTCTTTAATTTTAACTTGTTTTTTTTTTTCTTTTTTTCTTTTTTTTCTTTCTCCCTTCTCTTTCTTTATATTTATCATCTTTCTCTTCTTCTCTCCTTCTCTCCTTTCTTCTCTTCTATCTTTCTTTATTTATTTCGGTACCGTCATCACCGTGTCCACATTTTTATAGTCTCGTATGTAGTATGTATTTATTTATTTATTTATTTGTTTGTTTGTTTATTTATTATTTTTTTTCATTTTTTTATTTTTTCATTTTTTTATTTAAAAATATAGAAAAAACCCATGAAAATCGACTAGATTTTTTCCTCTAATAATTTTCCATATATATATCGAGACAAAGGACGATTTTCAAAAAAGAAGTCTCCGACCAATGCCCCTCTTCCTACTACAACATACCGTCGTACGATATAGCGTTAAGAAGCCTTGATCTGTTTTGGGGCCGATACTAAGTCGCCCACCCTTCGGTTATCCTTGGCCGTTTCATAAGCGGTCCATTTTCGTAATCGGAGCTATTTCCCCCGCTTCCACCGCCGCCTCCGCCTCCTCCTCCTCCGGGATGGTTTGACCTCATATCACCGACCCCGCCGCCTCCGGGAGAAGGTAGATTCGTCGGTGTTATACTTCCCGAATGAGAAGGAGGCGGGTTACTGTTAGGTCTACTAGACACAAGGTTCAATGTTTGCGGCACACCGTGGGAACCGTGATGGGAAAGACCTCCCCCGCTCGACGACGGACCTACACCGAGATTCGAGTGATGAATTGAACCCTGATTACCGCCTGGACCACCTCCTCCTCCCCCTCCTCCGCCACCGCCGTGAGGATCTCGCGGCGGACTTATCGGCTCACTTTTTATTTTCACTGGCAGAGGCGACGTCGACGGAGGCGGTGTACTACTCGAAACTGCCAAGTGCGGAAGACCACTGAAAGTTCGTTTTACAATTTTCTTTTGTTACTTTGGAATATCGGTTGCCATCATTCAGCCAAGCTGGATTTTATTTAAGCATGGTTATTTCAGGAACGGGTGAGAGAAGAGTTAACACAAATTAAAAGGCATACCGGGATTTTTAGGATTTAAAGGATTAGTTTGCTGTTTTTATTTATTTGATTTTTATTTTTTTTTCTTCAATCGATTTGAATTAAGTTTCAGTACTTCTTCGGCGATTTTTTAGCAATCTTAATTTTATGGGATTTTATGGGATTTTATGGGTTTTATATGGGGGGCTTGAAAATATTTTTCAAATGTTTAAATTATTTATAGCAAATTTCGTACGATAATTGACTAAATTTTGATAAAATTTCGGTACAAAAATTATTTACCAGTTCAGCAGGATAAGAAAACGAGGGAAAAAGCTGGATTACTGTCCGGAGAAAGTAAGGAGGTAAGAAGAGCAGGAAATAATATTGTAGAGCAATGAATGCGATGTGTAATCATCGATGTTATTAATAATGTAAAATGATGATTGATTTACCTGATGCTGGACATGGTGGCTGCCGAATACATTGACAAGTCATCGACGTACCTCTGATGGGACCACGCCAGGCTCCCAAGATCCGACGAATAGTCGGTTGGCCCAAAACTAGAATATCCAGCCGGTACTGAAGGCGTTTGTAACGCTACTACCGGCGTGTTTAACGCTGATTGCGAATGACCGCTCTGTAAAATTAGTCACAATCTGTTAAAATAATTGAATAAAAAATAGAATAGAACGTTGATCTCTATCCAATCTTACGTCGTAATTGTTGTCGTCTGCAAGTGACTGTGTGAGAGGTGTGGGTATAACGACTCTGAGGTTTGCTCTGTGAGAATGAGGCGGTGGAGGTGGTTGCGGCGAATGCCTAGACTGGTTACCACCCTTTCCTCCACCGCCGCCTCCACCTACACCAAGTGCAGGCGATGGTCCAGGGCTAGGAGATCCACCAAGTGGCGACGCCGACGGAGGGTAGCCATTACTCATTTCCAACATCCCTCCCGGTGGATATACTATAAATTTTTGAACAAAAATACGATATTAGGGTTTTCAGTTCACCATTATCAGCAATTCAAATTCGAAAAGCATGTAGATCTAGCGATTTTCTTTTTTTGTTTTCAATTATGTATGTAATGCTCCGCTTATAGCCCTAATATACACGAACCTGAATCAGTTTCAGATGATGACGGCCTTGGAGAGATGCTCGTGTGTGCCATCTGAGGACTTGAACCAAGTAGGGATTCCCCGTAACTGTTTACAGGCACCGATACAGGCAGCGTATAATTCGACTGTCCCATTACCTGATTTATAATATAACAAAAACAAAAAAAATATGTATATAATAAAAATAGTTATCGTATTTGTACAAAGTCTTTTTATACAAAAAATAAATTTTCAAAAAAAAAAAAAGGAAACTCACCCTCGTTCCGTTGTGCTGATTTCTCTGCATCATAATTTGGAATTCCTCGTCAATTTTACTGTATTTAGCTTCGGTCCTAGGCGTTAGATTATACTCTGTAGCATCAGGCTCAGGACTCTCAGGCGACATTGCTCCCTTATGCTCCTTCTTGTTTAGCGCCTGCAAGTGTCAGCAGACAGGTTCACGTGACCACACCGCCCGAGGGCACTCACCATCACATGCATGTTAATTGATCAAGACAGACAGCCCCCTCCCACCCCCCTCTTTCCCTTTCTAGCTAAGTAGATAATATACTATACGTTATACCCAAAACAACAATTACACGTTATATCAATGCATACGTATGCGTGTTTATCTATCTATCATCTATCTAATGCGTGTCTGTTAAGGTGCCTTTTCATTTGACTATACAAAACGCGCGTATCGTCTATCATGACAAAAGAAACGTCGAATGATGAAAAAGCACGTTTGAACTTTGACTTTCTCCTAATTTTCATTTCTTTATATTAATCCCCGGTTATTGTACGCTATATGCGAAACGACACATAATATGTATCACATATATATGGGGTATTCCACGTGAACCGGATCGGTTTTTGACCGGAGGTCATCCAATTTGACGCCAATGCAGATTCAGATTTCTTGTTACTACATGAGATGTCCCCAACAGTTACAGAGCATGAAACCAACTGGTTCAGTTTATATCGCTGTAATAATTATACCAAAAATTTAATCGCTACATTTTCAACTCCACTTATCTCAGCCACGCATGAACAAAATCCTAATTTCCCACAGTGCATTCTACGCGCGTAAATCAGCTCTTTCGAAATATGTAGCACTTGAATTATTTTTGAAATTCCTAAACGTGTAAAACTTTGGAAATATGCGATTTCTTTGTTCCTCTACTTGAAGGGTCTAACCGATTGCCCTGAAATTTTCACCGAAATTACTTCGAGGTGGCGCCAAGAAGTGATCAAAATTTCAGCCTCTCGTTTTTCTTCGTTTTTTTTTCCAAAAATCAGCGAAGCATGTAAAACTTGGGAAAAATCTGTTTCCATTTTTTTCTACTCGAAGGGTCTGATGGATTGCCTTGAAATTTTCACCGAAATTACTTCGAGGTGGCACTAAGGAGTGATAAAATTTCCTTTTTTTTTTGTTTTTTGCCAAAAACCGATCCGGTTCACGTGGAATACCCCATATATAATATACAAGTTTATTATAATAATATGATTCACAACTCACCTCGATTATATTTTTGTTTGTTAATGACTCGTGAGGCTCGTTGTATTCTGTGTACTTTAAAAGTACCTTGTCCATATCTGTGCTTGCATACTGATACAATTTGTTACTAGAACTGAATATAATCAGCGCTATCTCACAGTCGCATAGTACCGATAATTCGTAAGCTTTTTTCATAACTCCGAATTTTCTCTTGTTGAATGTCACCTGTTAATTTTTTCATTTTTTAATTATTGTATTTCTATGGTTGTTCCTTTGTGTTTTTTCTTTTTCCTTAATGTTCTTGTGATAATTACGAAAATATAAAAGCGGGTAAAAAAAAATAAAAAAATAAAAAAAAATAAAAAAACCAATTCAAACGCAGAAAAATTTAAAACACCAACCTGGCGATTCCGTTCGTCGGTGATACGGGATATTTGTATTTTCTTCCGACCCATTTTTGAAATATTAATGATGGCAGTATATCGCCAGCTGTATCAAGTGTGCGTGGATGGAATGTTGAAAACTCTGTAACATATAATGAAAAGAAAAACTATAATATACTATAGAATTAATGAACATTTATTTTCTGCACCTAATATGTTATCTTCTTCCCATTTAATATAACATGTATATATATATAGTATATATAGGTATATATAGGTATATATAGTATAATGATGCCCTTGTCTATGTATGTACGCTACTATATGTACCGCGGGCCTGCCTATGTACTGCCTCCTCCTGCGCACCACCTTCGAAAACTTTATTTATTACCAATTGGTTTTACGGCGCGCGAGGTCGTCCCGAGAACTCTTTAATGGGTGTTAAATGACTGTATAATGCTAGCGGCAAACACACGCGTATACGATCGTAACCCAGCGGCTCCCAACCGCATATATCGCAATCAATTATACATATACACATATATATATATCTTTCTCTTCTTCGCATACCTTAATTATTCTCTACAATATAGTAAATCTAAATCTATCATATTATCAATATATTTTAGTTTTAGCATATAATATCTGGAAACTAACTGTATATAGACTTTGTATACATAGAAGAAAATCTATACTATCACATGAATACATAGAGATAGAGGATAAGCGCAGTAATATAGCCAGAGAGAGGATCGAATTCGGTTTATTATGCAGCAGCAACAGCAGCAGTAGCAGTGGCCAGTGGCAGTAAAGCCATTAGGCACTACCACACGACGACGCGACGCGACGCGACGCGACGTCGGCGACGCATAGATTCAAAGAGGTTTTACTTCGAACCCAGCGCGCGCTGCGCATGGAATAAGGACCGTGTGTAGTACATATAGGTATACCCACATACGTACGTACCGAGCTCGCAACGCAACGACGCGACGGAGTGTAGGTCAGCGCAGTGACCCGCGCGAGTCAGTCAGTCAGTCATTCGGTTTTATTCATATTCTTGAATAATAAATCGTAGCAAATGTGTGAAATGATAGGACAGCAAGACGATATTTCTTTTTTTCTCTCTCCATATATACCTATATACTCGTTATACATATATAGTAATTTTATTTAAACCAACCACGAGTATATACCTAATACTATATAGCATATATAAATGAAATTTTTTCACATCAATGGTATATACATATAATATTATCATCGATTTATTAATTTTTTTTTGCAATTTTTTTTTGCAATTTTTTTTTTTTTTCAATTTTTTGCCTACAACTTTACTCACCGTGTACGATCTGTCAAGGCGATTATATATTATCCCATATAGATATTATTATTATTGATTAAAAAATAAAAAAAAAAAAAAAAAAAAAAACGTTTTTTATAAGTTTATAATAAAAATCGTAGCACATATGGTACAACTTGTCTGTTGTTATAATTTTTCTTATTATTATTATGTATAGAGTATATATTATATTGAGAAAAAAAAAAAAAAAGAGTAAAAAAAAAAGAAGACGTACAACACACACACACGTGTTAATACATACATATATGTAATACGCAATCCGATAATAATTAACCACAATTATTATTGTTATTATTATTATTATTATTTCACTGCACAGATATGATTTTATTGTAATATAATATATAATAATAATATTATATATATATATTATATATTATTAGCAATTTGTTCTTTTCAACGCGATTTATAATGCAGCACCATATTATATTAAACACCGAACGTAGGTACTACATGTTAATAATAATAATTCGTAAAATAATTAAATTTCTCATCTCTTTAAGGAAGAGAAAAAAAAAATAATAATAATAATACATATATAATAAATTATAGAATTTATTATCGATGCGAGCAGATATTTATATTAGAAAAAATAATATATTAGGTATATTATGTACCTATTATTATTATCATTATTATTATTATTGTACGATATCACACACGGGTTCCATATATATGTATATATATATATCCCTATATAGATATAGATATAATATATTTATGTAATCAAGATTTTACACGCGGATGTACGTATGTGTATAATATTATTATTAATATTAAAAATTTTCTTTTTTTATTTATTAACAACTGCAGCACACTGGCAAATTCACTCTCCACTTATATATATACACACACGTGTTTATACAATATTTTATATATATATACACATATTATATGCGCATACATTTTATAAATAGTATATAATAATACAAATTGTTATTATTATTATTATTATTGTTATTATAATTATTATTATTAATCGCGTGGGTTTTACGTATATATTATATATCGGACTAGATATGTTGATGACTAGATTATGAGGTGTATAATCTGCTGATTTTTCGGCACTGTGTCGTATAATAGTTTAAAGTGCAGTGAGCGTTTTTTTTTTTTTTTTTTTTTTTTTAAATTTATATTAAAATATTTTATATCTCTCCATATGTGCAGCAGCAGCAGTAGCAGCAACAACAGTAGTTTTATACTTTAATGTATACATATATATATATATACATATATCAATTATATACATCGAAACATCGCGCGCAGGATATAAATCGCAGTAGATTTATAATAAACCGCGATGTGTGTTACAGTATATATAGTAGACTGTTGTATAGTTGTATGTATATATGTATATGTATATATATATACTGTATTACGTATAGAGATGTGTGTATATACCGTGTTTTAAGTAAAATTCAAAATTAGATCGCGAAGTATATTAAAACGGGTTTGCCGCGCGCGTTTTTGACCAGTTCGCTACGAGCGCAGTCTAGGGTAGAGCGCAGCTAGGTATAGGTGTAAGCAGCTAGTTGGGCTGGTTGGGTTGGCTGCGGGCTAGCTGGCTGGTTGTTGGTTTGGCTTGGGCTTATGGCTTGCCTCACTAACTCGCGTCAGCAGCTCAGCCCTGAAATAAAGATCTGCGTTCACTGCGCGCCGCCCGCTACCAGCACCGTCGTCGTCCTCGTCGTTATACTCGGTCTCAGTCTCCGTCTTCGTCTTTCGCTTACACGCGGGGTATCCTCGAGGAACCGGAGGGCCGCTTTGGGTTAACCTCATTGGTCGATAACCCTCGTGACGTCATTGACTAAACCTCCAATCCCCCGTCACACTCCTCTCTCTCTCTCTCTCTTTCTTTCGCTCTCTCTTATTCTCTTTCTCTCTTATACTCGCGCCACTCGGTATATAGAAACTTCGCGCAATCGCACTAATAAACCCCACGGTCACACGTACGTATGTACGTACGTACGTAGGCAAGGCATAAGGCATGAGGCATAAGGCATAGCCTGCCGTCAGCTGCTGCGAACGGCACTCGACCCAACTCTCGCGTACAATACATCGTGCGCTCTTCTTACCTATTTATTAATATGATATTTCTAGTTTCTAATTTCTAGATAAATAATATATGACGCATTGATATACATCGCGTCAATAATGGCGTAAGGGCGTAAGCGCCGCAAAAAAAAAAAAAGAAAAAAAGAAAATTAATTCAATAAAGCCAGAACTAAGGCTGTGTAAAGGCGATACTAAAGGGTATAGGAGGAGAGATAACTGCGCCGGGGTACACAAGGAAGATTTTCCACTTCGCAGATCGCGGCTTATACCAACCGAACGAACGAACGCACGCACGATATTCCTCTTTGCTTTGATAAACCTTTAACTAACTAACATCGGATTATCGTACGGTGTAGCGAGTCCCGTGTGTCCCTGCTGTTATCTATCTCTCTCTCTCTCTCTGTCACACGGTATCTTTATCCATTCCTCTTTCTCTCTACACACGCTAGTCACTCTATCGATTCACTCTACATCTTAAAACCTACTGGCCTAGCTTCGACCCGCTGATACGTATACCTGTGTATACATACATATATAGGTATATACATGACCGCATATATATACACCCACGCGGGAATGAAAGAGAATCGCTCTTTCATCCCAAAGAACAATATCGCGGTTTATTATACATATGTGTATACCTATACACACTATTATAATCTAGAAGAATTTTTTCTCTCTCTCTTTATTTATTTCTATATAATATGTAGCTGCGCAGTGATAATGAAATCGATTTCTATGTGTAATTTATATAACATATATATATAGGAATTAAGTTTTCTCAGATCGTGATGTAAGTCTGCACTACTCGCTCCGGCGTTAACGAGGGATGGATATCCGCTCGACTAACGCAACGTATATGAGGGAGGGAGGGATGGGTAGGGACCAGCGACGGTATTATCAACCCCAACGCACATACATACGAACGACTATGTAGTATAAGGTATAAGATAGAAATGAAGAAAAAGATGAGAAAAAATATGGTCTGGGGAAAGTACCAGGTGGCTACCAAGCCTCGTATGAGCACAAACTTACGTATACGCATGTACCTAACACCACCCTCTCTATATATATATATATATATATATTATATATGTACCTACATACCTACATACATATATAATATATATATTTCTTTCTCATCTAAAATATATTTTCCCTGCAGCCTAAAAACTCTCGTTGGATTTTTACTTCTGCAGAACGTTTCTTAAACCTCCGCCACCTCCACCCCCACCACCATCTCCATCTCGACCGGATATCCGCTCGTCGTTTGCCCTCCGCGCGCTTATACTCACTTACTTACTTACTTACTTACTTACTTACTTACTTACGGGGTATAGCTATAAGACGCAATACGATATAGAGCTAGTCGTCTCTTCTAGCTTTTAGCGAGTTTAATAAACGCGAAGGAATTTTGTATTATAATCGCGTCGTGTAATTTAATTAAGCAAATAAGTATAAGTGATGATGATAATTATCATAGTCGTCGCACTGCCCATGCACGAAGGGTTAAAGTTTGTACATATACCTACATATATAAAAACTGCGATTATTGAGTACGATTATTTCATTTGATTCGTGGAAATGTATTGACACTCTGATTAAATAAATTACCGATATTTCAATATTATAGTAGGAGGTATGTATATATATACCTAAATATATAATAATTCACTTCCTTCGTATATTATATTCGAATTGTGTGTAAAAATAAATCGCGTTCCTCATACACACGCATGTATTGTATATAGGTATATACGATTAATATATCTTATATGCGTTAGTATAGGATATATAGAGGTAAATAATAATCCGTCGGTGCACATCCGGTTAATATAATTCGTACTATACATACACAGGTATAGCTATGTGTATATAGGATCGTTCGAGGAGTTGCGGTTGGTTCGAAAAATCGATTAATTTATATACCTATCGTATGTACATATATATATGTGTGTATATACCTATATCTACCTACGTGGGGCATCGAGAATTGGTGTTATATAGTTAATGTACGATTTTTGTTGAAAACAGAAAAACATTTACCAAAGAAAAATAAGAAATCGACTATATATTACGCCCGAAGGTCGGGTTGAAAATCCGCGTTAATTACCTTATACACTATACACATATGTATATATATATATAACCTGTCAATCGCACGCACTGCATCCGTACACATATAATATATATATATTATATATTCACCCGGAGGATATATAATCGTCTATATATATATATAAATATTTTTTTTGTTCTCAAAACTTGCTAGTTACACCAATACTATCCTCAAACACACACATTAGGTCAGCCATATGTATATAATAGGTACCTATATGATATATATAGTATATAAAACGTTTGGGAAATCTCTATATAATATGAGTAAAATCGTAAACAGGTAAACAAACAGAAAAACAGGACAAAACACAGATATATTATATACACATACACGCGCACGCACGCACGCACACGCACACGCACACACACGCACCTTGGACTTCGCGCGCGCGTCGTTGTACTATATATTATATACGAACGTTCGTGGAAAGAAAGAAAGAAAGAAAAAAAAAAAAGAAAAACGGTTTATTCCGCGCAGTTGGCGGATGACCAGGAACCCGAGATGAGTCGAAAAAATTTTACTCTAAAAAGAAAGAGTTAGTATAGGGTAGGTATAGCCCGCGTATGTTATATACGCGGGGAAAAAACAAAAAAATTCAAATTTCGGTATACACGCACACTATACGAACTTAATGATGTCGCATATTCTCTTAATACTATCGAGTTGTACTAAAATAAGTAACGGAATTTATCCATCCATCCATCCATCCATCCCTTCTTTCCCCTCCCACCCTTATACACACACACACACACACACACCTCCCTCTCTTTAAGGTTGCTATACACCGCGCAAATGACATTACCACGCAAGTGAATAGAATTTATAACTGTATAATACATACTATAGACGTAGGTACTATTAGTTAGTGCACAGGGGGGGGATCAGGTGGGGTTAATGGTGAAACTCGTATTATCCTAGCAATAATTAGTCTGTAATATACTAGACTAATACATGGTAATGTAATAAGTTTAAGACACCGCGCGCGGTGTACGAGATAAGTACCTAAGCTAAACATAGGTATAGTATATAAATCGCTATGCACTTACTTTTTCTTAATTGGTATAACAACGATCTGCAATCGCGGTGGTAATTAATATTATCATAAATATCTATAATCATTATTGACGATGACGATTCGACTGCTGTTCCATTCATGATTAAACGCGAGTATGTGTTCGCCACTGAATAATAATAATAATAATATTAATAATTTATTAGAAATTTTAATCACACATCGCGGATATTCCTTATTATTTATTTATCTATTTATTTATTTATTTATTGCGTGTAGTTTGAACGGCACTATATCGGACTGGTGTGTCTTCGAAAAGATGTATTTTATTGTTAAACGAACGCGCGGTAGTAGGTAGTATAATAGATCGCGAGTAGAGTATGAGTATGAGATGATCAGCGTGACCGCGTAGGATATATAACCAGCTCGAACGTACGTACGAATGAATGAATGAATAACCGTGTTTCGAACTAAACCGTGTCTCTAACACGAGGAGCTCTACTGCAGGCACCAGTAGCAGGCACCAGCACCCATAGGCTATACAATTTTAGCAGTCCCAAGAAGTATTAACAAACCGAGTAAAAAGATATACCAAAAATAATCATCGCCCCCTGTGTGCAACGCAACTGCGAACTAGTGTATACCTTAGCGGCAGTGTAACAGCGGCGTAGGTACGCGTACGCGGTTTATTAGTATACTCGCGAGATAATAGGTATATCCGATTATGCGTGCACGCGCTGCACACCACCTCACCTATATAATACGGGGTGCTGTATGTACGAGTGATGCAGTTGCGGAAAACAGATCGGGATAAAAGGAAGTAAAAATAAAAAAATTGAAAAAATAAAAAGGAATTATTATAAAGTTGATACGTGTGCGAGAATAAATAAATGTAATCAAGCGATTGGTGTACAATGTATCGCTATGAAATTTCTAATTCTGCAGCAGCAGCGCGATCATTGAGGAAACTCTGTATGTATATATATATAGGTGTGTGTATACACATATATATATAGTATAATAAAACGCGAACTGTTATAAATATATAGAAATAGCTATAGGGATTAAGAGAGGGGGGTATATATCCGAGTTGCATTATAATACCGCGAGCGATCCACAACCCCTGCAGATATTCCCTCGACTCTTCATCTCGCGCGCGCGGGTTTATAAGTCTCTTTGCGTATATAAAGATATCGCGCGTATAGTAGGTATATGTATAGCGTATACGAAGAAGGAAGGAAGGAAGGAAGGAAGTAAGAAAGTAAGGAAGGAAGGAAGGAAGGAAGGTAGGATAGGATAGGATAGGATAGGTAGGTAATAGAGTAGAAGTAGAAGTAGAATGAAAAGCGTCAGGCAAGTCAGTCAGTCAGTCAGGCAAGGCAAGGCAAGGCAAGGCAGGCAGGCAGGCAGGCTGTAGGACTTACCTCTGCTGTTTTTAGACCTCCACTCCCAGAACTGCACGGACGGAGCGCCAAGCCAAAACCAAAATACCACCGATATAGCGCGGGGGCACCGCCGCCGACTAACCTAGCTGACGCGCGCGATGGCGGCGCCCCGACGACGGGCGTCGCGACGCCCCCTTTACTTCCCCCGTGTATATATACCTATATATATATGTACGTATATATGTACGTGTCGCGCTGCTTCGGAGACGTATAGTACAGTACAACGACGTTGTTTCTTTTCCCTCCCTCCACCCTCACGCGGAAAGCAAAGAAAGCAAGAAATGATCGTGATCCGTGATCACGATCGTTTTTCTGATATGTCCTATAATACCGGGCATCTTTGTACTGCAGATTTTAAATAGTTTGTAAAATAGTTGCTATAACTGAACTGCATATAGGTACGTAGATATAGGTAGGTATATAGATCGTATATTAAATTGAGATAATGAAGATTGAAATGAATCCGAAATAGGATCAAGAGAAGATATTGGATTTCTATCAGAAATTTATACACGAACTAAAGTGGAAAGCGAGTTTTGAGAGATGGAATTTAGCTGGCTGGTGGAAACCAGTCGGTCTAATAATTGATGGTGCATAATCGAATCTCTGTACCTGCACCACCAGTACCCAGTACCACGCTGGTTGTTCTATATAGGTATATAGAGAGAGAGTTCACAGAAGCTTCGGGGGTGATTCTCTACGTCATTATACATAGGTATACCCCCTATATACTATATCAGACACTCCGGGTTATAAGGTAATAAGAGATTTGTGTTAAGACATTACGTTTGACGTTATAATACATATATAACATCCACCCACGTTACTGTGTAATATAATTTCTGATAAATTCATACTAATGTAATTGAAATCAATTTTCATATATACGTTTTTTTACGAGTACTGCAAGCTTCGATTCCTGGCTTCTATTTTTCATATACACCGTGTGTACGTACCTATACCCACTATACGTGAAGCATATATAATATGTAACGCGTTGATAAATTATTCTCCTATATCCGTGAATAGAAATATCGGGTTTACGATTAGCCTATTTAACTCTGTTAATTAAGAATGTTTCGGCTACTGCAGGAAAATGCGAATATCTAGGTGATACGCGTCAGTTAAAATGATATCAATATTCATATGCTGTATAAAATATCACACGATTCGTTCGATATCTTCGATTAAATAATCGAATTTCCGTACCGTATCAGATACGGTTTTGAATAATATTGCTTTTCGATTCGGCACGCGCCACTCAATAAATCTGTCCGCAGCTGAGCGCGTGCTGCAGCCGGTCCAGGAGGCCCTAGCCTACCTCGACGATCCCAGCCGCGTGTACGTCGCGTGTATTCCCTTCTCCTCTTCCTCCTCTTCGTCCTCTTCGTCCTCATCAGCTCTTTCTTTTTCTATACTTTTTCTTAAAACTCATACGCACATCAAGACCCCCGGGATAATAGGCTCTTTCGTTCGTTACACGCACACTTTGTTCTATATTATAGTACTTCAATTTATCTACGTACACATATATTGTGCTTTTTCATCGGCGATATATCGTCAATGTCATTTTATTGCCAAACTACGTTTCCCAATCCTTAAAGTATGTGCTACCTGTATATAATGCAACACACGGTGCAAGGTCTTCGATTCTTTATCGCAACGTCTTCTCATGACGAATATCGACACGTAGGGAATTGATCATTCTTAAAAAGTTATCATTACGATCTCAGTGTAACTCGACTTTTTTTTCTTCTTTCTTTCTTTCTTTCTTTTTTAGCACAAATCACACATATTTTCGTTGATATCTTGAAAACGACTGAAGCTAGAGGAAATATGCGAATGACAAATTTACAGTAAATTTAATTCTCTGCAAAAAAGAGCCGATCGTTTAATCGCCTGGAACTCATAGTTTGGGAGATAGAGGGACTTGAGTATTTGTACATATCATAAATGTTTATGAATGCAGGTGGAAACGAGTCGAGTTTACAGCGAGGATCACGATGGGCAATTTTGAAGAATAATCAATTCCCTACGTGCTGATATTCGCTATAAGACGATATCACGGAATCCAGCCAAAGATCGCGTCGAGGTTTGACGCACCGCGGAGCTAAGTCTTTGTCCGCCAGTGAGCCAGCCAACCAACCAACCATCCATCCATCCGTCCGAAGAACGAACGAACGAACGAACGTTGAGGCAAAGCTTGGATGCTAAATTTAACCAGTATAGTAAGAGCGAAAGCCAGTAGCTAGTAGCTAGTACAGGCCAGGATCGACATCAGCATCTTAGCATCAGCATCATGATGATGAGAAGAGGTACCGGCTGGCTGGCTGGCTGGCTGGCTGGCTGGCTGGCTGGCTGAGGTTGAGCAGTCGCCAGAAACCGGAGCACGTGCTCAGAGCAAATGACGTGTACCTCAGTTTCCCTCCCTCCGTTTATTAGCCCTGCGCTGGCTGCCTCCGCTATAACGTTTCGACTATGCAGATCAATTATGAGAACGATACCCATACCCCGTAGTGCGCGCGTGCCGCGATGATCAGGCTTCGAATAAACGAAAGAGTAAAGAAAAGAAAGAAAGAAAGAAAGAAAGAGAGAGAGAGAAAGAGAAGGGAGAAGGGAGAAAAAGTTGAAAAATCTTATTACCGCGGGATAGAGGAGAGAGGCTGCCTGCACCCCCCTCGGTTATCCCTTGTGTGAAGTATGTAAGTAAGTATGTAAGAGAAAGAGAGCGAGAGCGAGAGCGAGAGAGAGAGAGAGAGAGTAAGTAATCTCAGTAGGAGGTTCGAAAACACATGTTGGGGCCACGTGTGGGGTGGCGAAGAGAGACCGATGCCTTTTACCGCCTCCGCACGCCGCGTATAGCGAGAGAGTTTCTTTACGCGGTACTATAGCTGGCTGCAGCAGCACATGAGCAGCCGGTACCCAGTAGCGCGTTGATGGTGTAGTGATGGTAGTGGTATAAGGGAGCACCAACCCCACTTTCAATATCCCATCTGCATCGTCGTCCGAGACAACGCACAGCCTCGTATCTCCAAACCCCCATACGTACATGTGTACACACGTCTCTTGCAAAGCACGAGACTCCGAGGGTCTAAGCTATAAATCCTGCACGTACGCATTTGCATGTAAGGGTGTGCCTTGATCAGGTCAAATTCGAATTTCGACGTTCCCCGCATGGGCCAGAAGAATGTCTCCAGATATACGAAACGAAAAAAAAATCTAAGAAAGCCACGATTCTAAGTAATCAGGTGTTATTACTATTGTGTTACTTCCTATCACCCCAATGCATGCATATGTGTGTGTTCCCGCAGTGTATTGTGTATATCCAGTATTCTCTCTCCTGCACAGATCGCGCACGCATGATGATCTACGCAATATATATCCTCGCATTATAAATCTAGCCAAATTTTAATCAGCCTAATCCCATACGGTGTACGATTGGTTGATACACATGTGCGTGTGTGTATTCGTACCCGGCATCGCGGAGCAATTAGACCATATATTAATCTCACTTTCCCAGATTTCCTAGATCATTTCCTATATCCTATAACTAATTATAAGGAACAAGAATAAGACGAAGAGAAATTGAAAAAAAAACATATAAAAAAAACAATGATAGGGATGGATAGATAGACACGAGAGTCGTCGACCAGTACAGCACGGGGGCGGACGGGCGCACACACCGTCGACTCTAACTACTGAATCAACGATATACACGGTTGTATGTAATTCGAGACCTCTGCGCCGCTGCAGCAAGACACTCATATACGCATATTAGTACCTATACCCTATATCTGTGCAAAGAAGATCGAAGATACCCAAGTAGTACTACATCCGAAAAAAAAAAAAACAGAAAAAAAAAACAATTTTCATTTTTTTTGTTCGTTTTTGTTTTAGTTTTTGGTTTTCTATACAATTTTCAGATCGAGAGAAAAATTGTCTGCCCTCGGGTCGTAATGTGAGAGATAACGCAGACATAATAACCCCATGGCGAAGGGCTGCCTGGCGCGAGACACATACGACATCCTTATTTCTTCTTTCTTACTTTCTTTCTTTCTTTCTTTCTTTCTTTCTCTGTTTCTCTGTTTCTGTCTCTGTCTTTCTCTCTCTCTCTGAGATCTCTTCGTCTGAAACGCGACACCCCGATCCGTGTGCAGGACTGTGCCAGCTAAGAAGAGTAAGACGGCGAGGAGGTGGGAGGGGGTCGGTGCGACGCGCGGTTAGACAGCTGTTGGGCGCGTGCGGCGTCGAACCTTTTAAGGCGCGATCACCGGACGCCGGGCGTCGCGGCGTCCTCCCTACTCTCCCAACCCCCTCCGTTATACCACGCACCGAGTGAACCAACTACCAGCGTCCCACTCCCTTCTCAAAACCTCTATCGTTCTCTCTAGCCCAAAGCCACGCGCATGTGATATACACCCCGCAACACCCGTCTCACTCTCTCTCGTCCGATACGAGAAACCTCTCTTAAGGCAGCCCTCGACAACGCGTTCGCCCGGGTTCAACCGTGACTTTACCAACGCCGATGAGGTGGCAGCACGTATCTACATGACTCGCGCGAGAGCGAGAGAAAGATAAAGAGATGAGAAATGAGAAGTAGAGACTAGCGAACTGGAAGCTCTTTTCTTCTTCTTTCTCTCTTTTCTCTAAGGTATTGTTTCCAAAGTCAGTTTCAAATCCAAGATTATTTACCAAATATAATAATGATAATAATAATAATAATAATATTGTATAGAGAAAAGTACGAACACACTGTATACTCATCCCAAAGCGCGGGGGGGGGGGTAGGTATTATATACATACTGTTCTGTTAGAGACATTGTTTCCCGGCTTGCCATGGCAACGATCTAATACGGCAGCCCGTAATCGATATAAGTTTTATAACGTAGAGAAGGAAAAGCGTGAAGCAAAGTAAAGCAAAGTATAAAGTAAAGCAAAGCAAAGTAAAGTAAAGTAAAGTAAAGCAAAGCGAAAGAAAGCAAAGGAAAGGAAAGACAGGATAGGGTAGAGTAGGGTAGGGTAGGGTAGGGTAGGGTAGGGTGGGCGAGAGCGTGACGCACGAAGCGCAAAAGGCACGTGGTCCTGTCGCCACGTGCCACGCGCGCGGTTGCGGTTAAACGCGCTCAACCTCTACCTCTACCTCTACCGCTACCTCTGTCTCTACCTCCACCTATCTACTCGACTCAACCCAACCCAAACCTTAGACAAAGCCTCGCGCGGGGTAAGGAAATGGGTATTTGTATTAAAGCGAGGTTTTGTATTAGCCTTTTCGCTTCAATGCTACCGCGGAGAGATTTGTTTCGGAGAAGACTGACTCTGACTCTGACTCTGACTGACTGTGTATTTGTTACACCATTTTTTTTCTTTTTGTTTAATTAATATTATGTATTATTGTATTACATAATATAATAATTTTACCTTATATAGTATATATATATGTATATTATATATAATATATATATAATAAGTTATATGGAAAGATCCTTTTTTACGTTATGCAATTGCTGAAAGCAGCTTTTTCAACGAGTACTATACTATAAAGTATAAAGAAACCCGATTTTTTCCCTTTCTTTATTTTAATTTAATTTTTTTCTTTTTTTTTCTCGATTGCGTGCCAAATTAACAACGCTCTTGGCAACGGCCAAGTGTGTATGTATATATATATACGCAATACATATATATATATATATATATATATAATATATAAGTTGTAGCTACGCGTGACTCCTTCGAATAACCTAAAGCCTCGACGATGATGAATAACTGTATAGTAGTAGTTTATATACTATACTATATGATGCCTAGTATATACATGTATATACACAGGAATAGTAAATATTAAATAAAATGAAAATAAAAAATAAAAAATAAAAAAATAAAACTAAATCTAAAACTCGAAAAATTGAAACTAGACTGAAAACTTTGAAAATAAAAAAAAGTCTATGGCATATAGTCGTATATATTATATATCATACAAGCGGAGTTTTTAACCCGATGTCAGTTGTTGTTGGGAGACGGTAATAAAAATCAATTTTAGGTCAAACGGGGCCGGGGTTAGTATATATGTATAATTTTTTTCTTTTTCTCTTATACTCTTTTCCTTCCTTCTCTTCTCTTCTCTTCTCTTCATCTTCATCTTCTTGATCTTCTCCTTTATTTATTATTCATCTATATATTTTTTTTTCTCAACTTCTTCCTCACCCTATTGTCGTCAGGATAAAGAAAAAAAAAGAAAAAAAAAGAAAAAAAAAAAAAAAGAAAAAAAAAACCACCGAGCTCTTATTGTTATGGAAGCAAGGTATTATATTCCGCGGCCGGTTATCGGTACCAAGTAATCGTCAAGGTCTAGGTTCTCGCTTCTCTTTATACCTATGTAATATATTATTTAATTTTTTTACCTTCTTTTATATACTATTTGATTCTTTTTTTCCATTTTTCATTTTTCTGAAGAAACGATTATACCTTTCGATAACATCGTTACACTACAATTCTTATATATATATATACTATATTACGTATACACGTATCTTACACACACACGCGCACATATTATTAAAAAAAAAAAATATTAGCCGTTCTCTTCATTATCATTAGATAATAATAATAACAATAATAATAATAACGATGAAAAATAACGAAGGAATTAATTAATAAGATAAAAAAAAAAAAAATGTAAAATAGCTTCTTTCTTTCTTTTTTTTATTCGTCCTTTTTACCGACCGACGATTTAACGCGGTTACCTTGTGTGCCTCTAGGTGGCGACACAAGCCGCGTTCGGAGAAAGATACACGACAAGTTCGAAAGTAAAAATAAAAAAAAAATAGAAAAACAACAAAAATAAAAAGATTCTAATTTGAAAATCGAACTAACGATAGTTTACAAGTAATAAATATTATTATATGAGCGATAAACGATCCTTGACATACCTATTAGAATCAAATTTCTTTATATCGTTTCGAAAACTATTCTAAAAAGAAAAACTTTGTTTTTTATTCTAATTATTTTTATCAACTCATTTGTTTGTTTGTTTCTTTCTTTCGTTCTTTTCGTTTCGGGTTATTTTCTCTTCGTTTTAATTTATATACTTTTTCTTTTTCGTATATACCTAACCGAAAAGGAAACTCAATGTCATCAACATGCATGCATGCATGCATGCATGTGTGAAGGCCATGTCTCGTATCATGCTAACTTTTAAGAGACGCGCGAACCTACCGCCAAACCCAACAGCCAAAGCATACTGGCTGCTGTTGCTGTTCCTGCTGCTGCCTACCTACTTACTCTCTTGCTTATTGCGGTAAGAGAGTATAGTATAGCTTTCAGCGATGTGTTACTACTCACGCGTGTATGCATACATACACGTATTATACTATAGCTATAGTCATTAATCGTATAATTCAAATGAAACGAGATGAAAATGAAAATGAAGAAATGAAATAATAACAATAATGATATTGTAGGTGTGAATTATACTCTATACACATATTATATTATATTATATTATATTATATTATATACTCACGATATTGTAGTTCCTCCAGTTGGTATAGTATATATCCTTTAGCGTTTTAACCTCTTGTAAAAATATCTGTGGTATACATATATGTATACACATATGTATATATATGTATATTTTATAAATTTATTATTTCACTCTGTACCCGCGGTAGCAACATGATGATGACGACTTTGACAACGACAACGAAGATGATGATGATGTTGGTGATGATTGTTATTATTATTATTATTATTGTTGTATATTATAATATGTGCAATTTAGTTGAGATTAGTGTGTGTGTGAGTATAGGTTTTTAAAGTAAAAAAAAACAATAATCAACTCGTTTGATAAAAACCACAATTTTCATGACGTCATCGGGCGCGGGGCATGCGCAATTAGTTTTCGGTGATTTTCCACGTACCGCGCTATGCAGCAGTAGCAGCAGTAGTAGTAGCAGTAGCAGTAGCACCACCACGTGTAATAAGAAACACCGATAATCATTGTCTACATAGCTATTTAGATTTCAAACCAACACCACTTTATTTATTACAGATTTGACCCGGTGAAACTTTCGTCGTTTTTTATTGTAAACTAAATAAACACACGTAGTATAGGAGGAACGTGATGTAGATTTTGTTGCCAAATACTCTTCGATAAACCGCTTGCTGCAAGCCTACGAGAACATACACTCCCACTTGCCAAGTGACGTCCACTGACGTCACCGATAGTTTACCTTGAACGCATGACATTGAGCCGCACGAGTGCCAACATATGGAAAATTAATTCGTATCACAGTTTATTCCTTTCTTTTTTCACTCCCTCTCTCTCTCTCTCTCTCTCTCTCTCTCTCTCGCTCGCTCGCTCACTCTCTTTTCTTTTTTATCGACTGTTCAATTCCATCTTTACGAATCCCCCCCCCGCCCACCCGCCGCCCGAATAACACACTGACGGATATTATGTTCAATTATTATATTACGTCGACATTTTTGCCACCACTAAACTTCTTTTTATTCTTATTATTCTTCTTCTTTGAAATGACAAACCGTAATAAGTTACGATTAGATATTTTACGCTCGCGAGAGTGTATATTAATAATATATAACGCGAAATTAAGAACCCGCGAGCAAAACGGTCGATAGATTTTTACTCATGTTACCTACTACTTATTATTAACTACCGCGCATGACCGACGCACTCGTATCATAAACCACAGTGTTGCCAACCTGTTGGAGATAACAATATATCGATTGCGTTATGTTCGAACGATATATATTGAAAGGAAAAGGGGTTTTAGTTACTAACTTCACGTTATGCACATATACTTATATTATTAAATTAATTACGCGAAATAATATTATATTATATTATTTTCATTGTAACTAGTTCGTAAAATTTATACGCATCGGTAGTATATCGATTAATATTTATTATTTATTATTTATTATTATATCGAATAAATTTCCGTAGCAACACGCGCGCGCGCTTCTGCATTTTCATCAGTAAATAAAAAAACTAACTAACTAACTGAAATCTATACGGAAGAAAAAAACAGACTGATTTTAATCACGCTATGAATTATAAATGATCAATATTTAATTGAAAATTAAAAATTCCATGATATACACGCGGTTATAAAAATATAAATAAAAAAACAAGACGATCTGTCGTCCGTTTGAGGTTAGATTACCGAAAACCTTATATTATTTTCTTATCTATTTATTTATCTATTTATTTATTATATTATATTATATTATATTATATTATACTAAATGCCGAATACCGAGAACGAAGAACCGCCGTTGATAGTAATGCGGGATAAAAACGAGCGAGAAGAAGATGTTGGTGGCGTTGTTAGTGCGAACATCGATGAAACCCCGGAACGGAAGATAATAACGCTTAAAAATATACTAGAGAAAGACCCGGTAGCAGCTGACGTTAAATGGTCGCTTTTTGTCGCTGCGTCTCATAGTTACAGATACGATTCTTGCCTCAAACCATTTCCGCCTATGTATATTAAAAACGAATGCAAGGATATCGACGCTCTGGTATTTACAACATTTTTTGTTTTTTTTTTCCTTCAATCATCTAACGCTCGCATATACGCATTTCATGAAATTCATATTTTACAGAGAGCAGCTATCGAGGCTGTACCTCCGTTCGCTATCGTATTGAGGCAACTACACGAACCAAACGTTTACCAAGACTGCGCTAATACCGTCGATATTTTATACTGGGTTTTGGTCAGGCTGAGGGATCCGCACATCAAGAGTGTCAACAAAGAATGCGTAAAGCCTCCTTACGTTGTATAGAAAAATTTAAACAAAGCATTAAACTTGGAGATTTTCGAGTCGGAGTATTCGTCCGTATTCAAAAACTCTCATAGAAGTAACAAGGCCCCAATTCTTTGTCAAAAAACAGTACGAATCGGTCCTGAGGCGGGTTCCATCGGTCCAGTCTGTCGCAGCGCCTAATCTGATATTCCAAGTAGCGAGTACGAGGCAGTCTCCGTCCGAAGAGAGATGGAGATCTGGTTCTCAGGGGCATTCCACTATTTACGCTTACCACGGAAGTAGGTTGGAGAATTTTCACTCCATAATTCACTACGGCTTGCAGCAGAACATGTGCAAGGTGATCTTTGTGGCGTTGAATTGAATCTTTTTGTGTAAGAATGGGAGGGAGAGAGAGAGGATAATCCCAGGTCTCTAATAACTCTTCCTGTTTTTACTATCCGCAGAAATCTCTCTATGGAAAAGGAATCTACTTGTCCAGCGAGCTGGGAATCAGTCTGACTTATAGTCCCGTTGGATACGGGTGGGGAGCCAGCATTTTGGGAAGCGAATTGAGCTGTGTTGCACTTTGCGAACTCATCAATCATCCAGATGTGAAGAGGGGAGACTCTGGTAGATGTTTAGGGAATTTTTTTAATCAAAGGAGAACTGAGTGTTGAAACTAACGGAGCCTAAAGAACGAAAATCCGGCTTCAATGTATTAAAGAAACTGAATTCCTGTTTCAGGAGACGACGATAGGAATACAATGGCCGGTACGATAGGCGGCAAAGTACCTGACAAGTACTATTTGGTGATAAACAGCGACCTAGTTCGTATTAGGTACCTGCTTGTGTATAGCCAGGAGTTTTCTTCCACTAGGTAATCTGGTTTCACCAAGATTTTACAATTCCTGAAGTGAACTTGTTCCTTTGGTTCAAATTTTTTAAAGAAGTTTATCATAAACTGAACTATATAACAATCTATTCTTGATTTCGTTTTTCAGGGACAGAGGGGGTCGAGGACTGATAGCCTGGTTCAAAAGGCACAAGCTATTGACCTTTGTGTTGGGATACGTGGTACTTCTTGCCTCCGTTGGACTGACTAACAATAAGTATTTCGAAAAATACTGTAGACTATTTATCCAAAAAGTTGGATTTAAGTAGCGCGATTAAAAAACTACGGGTTTTCAAACTTTATATTAAATATATTATTTCAGACTCCATATTCTATACGGGAAAAAAAAATATAGTTTCAAATTTATAGGGGTAACATTTTGTTCATCGGAAATAATATTTTTTTTCATCTAAATTATCCATTTTTTAGTTTTTTAACAAATGAATTTATTTATTTGAAACGAATTCTTATACGCATATTATGTACATTGGATAGATAATAATTAAAAAAAAGAAAAAAAAATAATAATATAAAATCGTTACGTATATAATATTATATTAGTATGCTGTGATAAATAATATTCAATGTCTGGTCAAAGTGATGGGAAAGTTTTCAGTCACCAGGTAATCATCCTCGAATACGACGATCAGATTAACTTCAAATTCTGCATATAAATAAATAAATAGATAAATAAATAAGTGAATAAATATTAACTGTGATTTATATCTAGCCATGGTGTTTCAAATATTAATATTATTGATAAGCTGCGTGTATTCGATTCACTATAAACTTACCGACTTTAAAATTGCTGGTGTTTAAAGTCGGGCATGTAAAGAGCCTCGGAAATATCATATAAATCGGTATAGCTAGCCCAGTGCACACATTTCCTTCACCAATTTGTATATTTTGTATTTCGGTAGCTGTAATGAGAAGATAAATGAGAATCATCGATAAAGAAATTAGTAAACAGATTAAATAATAAAGGAAATTTGAGATTAACTCTATATTGGGTGATTATGTTGTCGTTATACCATCTCTAGAATAGCCTTCTGCACATCCGCACGTTTCTACTCTGACCAACTGCAGTTCTATAGACTTTATTGCTACTTCGCAATGCTCGATTATCACCTGAATAAATTTGAGAATTAGTCTGACATCGTTTTCAGGACTCTATCAATGAAACGACGGACTAAATAATGATTGATGAGTATTTCTGTGTACCTCTCCGGTCAGAGGTTGAGATAATTTGCAAAATACAGTGTCGAGTCTCCCAGATATCAGGAATTTAGGAATCCCATTTCTCTCTCTAATATTTTGAAGCGACTCTGGCGTGATTTTATAGAACACTATCTTGGAGTGCGATTTGAGATGCTGCGAATTCGACGTAACGCTCGGCTTATTATCTTCCAGTATAAATTCCAACGACTTGTTTACGTCCTTTGCAAGAAAACTTCGCTTTATATCGCATCTCACCAGGTACTGTATGCTCACAAATACTCCGTGGTACGTTTCGTACAACGGCTTATTGCCCCGGGGTTTTAAAGGGAGTTCAAACGGTATCTCCGTTTTACCGCCAGGTATTTTACCCGACGGCGCGACGTCCAGCGTGTATTGAACCAGTTGAATCGGCTGAAAGTAGTTTAACGGAAAAATTTATTATGGAAAAATAGATTGAATTTTTTTTATCAATTATAGTTTCACGAACTTTAACAGAGTTGTAAAACGCCTCGAAAATTCCAACGTTCTTAGAGCTTAGTTGAAGATTGACGGATCCTTCCATAGTGAGAAATATCCCATCGTGTTTAACGTCGGAGTTACATTTCAGGAGAATTATACCAGACACTATTTCCTGCGGAGTATAGTTAACCTCAAAATAAACGTAACACCAGATACAAACGTTGATCGAGTGGTTTCAACGGTTCAAACTAACCCCTTCGCGGTATATCTTAGTCGCTCTCTTCAATTTTATATCCAGATTTATCGCCATCGTTCTTTTAAACAATATTTAACTCATATAAATGAACGGAGATTTTGACAGCTAGCCTGTTGTGACAGCTCTCGTGAAAATTCTTGTTTTTAGGTTATACGAATATTTTCGAGAAGAGAAAAGCAGGCAGTACGATTTTCCGGGTCTATTTATTCATCAAAATAAGAATTCTAAGCATCTAATCCTCTAATCCTCTTATATCACTACGATTTACATATTATTTTGGTGTATGATAAGGTTATAAAAATCAGTGTGCATGTTCATCGAATCATTAAAATCGTGTCAGTTATTTTATTTCAATAAAAGATGAAAATATCATCATCACGCGATGCGTAATTCATATTTCCTGAAATGATAAACGAATAGACATAATAACGAATGAAAAAATGATAAACAATAACGATTGATATGTTCAACCGCCGAATTGACTCGGTGGTTGTTTCATGTTTCGTTTCATTCCATTGTTCCGCATTCCACGCTCCGTATTCCGTGTTTCCGCGTCTACGCGCTTCGACCAATCGGATAATTCTTTCTCGGGGTTGACGGGGCTGAGAGAAGTATGCAAGACAGAGATCGATCTATCGCGAGTGTCTTTAGCGCGAGTGAGCGAGCGAGTGTAGCACCGTCACATCCGTTCTTACTTTAATCTCAGTCCGTGAATATAAGGAACGGAATCGGAATATTCAAACGTAGAAGTCGTTGAATCCTCGAGCGTATAGCTGCAGTGAGTGAGTGCGATCGTCTGTTTTATTACAAGCGTGTTGATTTGTTTTCCCCTCGCAATACGATACACATATCAAAATAAATATTAAAATAATAACCGAGAAATACGTTAACCAGTTCGTCATTAAATCCACAATCTACAATATAATAGACACAATTAATCCGCGTCATAATGCCGTTGAGAAGTCGGCCCGCTTACCAGGTAAATGTGACAAATTTTTCACCATTTTATTTTCGCTCTTTTTTCCATTCTCCCTCTGCTCTCCCTCTTCTTCTAATGTTATTTCCCCCTTTTAAAGTACACCGAGGATATAGTAACCCTCGTTTGCATGCATCACCGCGATTTCTGATCCCCCAAAATCCGTCGATGCATCAACGCGCGTTGTTCCGAAAAACTTCGTTATCGCGTTAAATAAATCAAAACAATATCGACCTCCGATGATCTCTGGCTCGTTAAGCCGTTTACCATAACAACCAGGCTAGCTACTGACTAGGCCTCCAAAAATGAAGAGAGAGAGAGAGAGAGAGAGAGAGAAAAAAAAAGTCAATGTGTTTTTATTTCTATTTTCATTTTTCTTCCTCTCCTTTCTCGCATTTGCAGAATTTTTCCGTAAGGGAAAACAACGCGGCTAACATGAAGACCAAAAGCTCCACTCTAACGGCTCCAAGATCTGCTCTAGGCGAGATTGGGAACAACGTCAATCCCTTGCGCGGCACAGTCGTGTCCAACGCGAAGGAGGGTCGACCGGTTTTATCCAACATGACAAAACCGTCGCTAGTTAACATCAAGCAGCCGATAAAGAGCGCGGAGATATCGGCGGCTGCCGTTCAGAGCCAACAACCACATCCCACGGTCGTTGTTGGGGTTGAAAATCAACACGACAAATTAGACAACGTCTCATTCTCCTCTGATTTATTGGTAGAAGATATAGACGTCGACGACGCCGGAAATCCCATTCTAGTATCAATTTATAGCAACGATATTTACGCGCATCTAAGATCGCTGGAAAAAGAAACACCGATAGAAGCGAACTTCCTGAGCGGACAGCAAGTCACACCTAAAATGAGAAGCGTGCTTGTAGATTGGCTCGTAGAAGTACATCAACAGTTTCATCTTACTCAGGAAACTCTTTATCTCACTGTAGCAATCGTCGATAGATTTCTTCAGGTATTATATTATTTTTTTATTAACCGACGTAGTCGTGTTCCTCCTTCCTTCTTTGATTATCTTGTATTTCTTTTTTTTCCACTTTCTTTCAGGCTTACAGAAGCATAGACAGAAAGAGACTACAGCTTGTGGGTATAACTGCGATGTTTCTCGCCAGCAAATACGAGGAAATGTATTCCCCTGATTTAAACGACTTTGTTTATATAACTGACAACACTTACACCAGAGGTGACGTGCTGCAAATGGAAATGCTGATGCTTAATACGCTCAAATTCGCGATGGGACGACCTCTGCCTTTACAATTCTTGAGGAGATACAGCAAGGCCGGAAAGGTGATCATTTTTACCCCCAGAATAACGCGCGAACATTGATTTCATTTTATTTATACTAATTTTTGTCGCTTATTCAACCACCAGGCGATGGCCATTCATCATACAATGGCCAAATACTTTCTCGAGCAGAGTTTAGTACAATATGAGATGTGCCACTACCCGCCCAGTCTCGTCGCAGCCGCTGCATTGTACTTATCGCTTTTGTGAGTGTTTACTTGTTTCGTTTGAAAAGGTCTATTCTTTTTTAATCGCAATGTATTTGAGGCAGAGATTCTATTTCCCCAAAATCTATATGTGACTAAAAATGATAACTATTTGTAAAAATGTTTGCAGTGTAATTGGTACCGAGGACGGCGAGGATGAGGATAAAAAATCAGTCTGGACACCGACATTGGCGCACTACAGTACATACAAAGAGGAAGAATTGCTGCCGGTTGTTCAAAAAATAGCGTCGTTTATAATAACGTGTGAGCAAAGTAGGCATCAAGCAGTAAGGAAGAAGTACACGCAGTCAAAACACATGAAAATTAGTTTAAGATCGGAGCTTAAATCACCGTCTATGATTAATCTGGCTAAAACCGAAACAAAAGCCTAGGAGATACCATCAAGATTTATAGATCTTATTTAATTAACTATTGATATTGAATCGATACTGTGAGACGATATCTAGGCTTTTTGGTTTATTTTTTTTTTTTTTTTTTATTTTTAAACAACGTTTTGAGCTGATTCGAGTCATTTTTGTGTGTGTGTGTGTGTATGGATGAAAAAAAAAAAGACAGAGAGAGAAAGAGAGGAGAGAGAAAGAAAGAAAGTAAGTAGTAGTAGTAGAAGATAGATAGATAAAGGTAAAGAGTAGAAAGTATAATTAAAAGTCGTTGAAAGATTTGATATGAAGATCCGAATTTTATTTTTCTAATTTTCCTTTTTTTCTCTCTCTCTCTCTCTCTCTCTCTCTCTCTCTCTCTCTCTCTCTCTCTCTCTCTCTCTCTCTCTCTCTCTCTCTCTCTCTCTCTCTCTCTCTCTCTCCTGATAACCAATTATCACGACTTTTAATTAAACTTTCTTTTCTATATAGATAATAGATAGATAATAATATGGTAAAAATGATTGATGAAAATTTTTAAATTTTTTTATAAGAAATAATTTGAAAAAAATCGAGGAATATTTAAGGAATGAACAACAAATCTGCTCGATTTTCTAAAAGTTTTTTTTTTTCCTTTCTTTTTTCTATACATATATGCCTGGTATTATAATTATATTATAGGTAACGATATTTTAGGTTTTATTAAGCTGATATTGTAGTAACGTTGTTTATTATTTTCTCTTTTTTATACGCGTACTCGAAATGATATACCCCTATATATATAGAGAGATTTTTCTTTATTTTTCATTTTCATTAATTATTATTAATTTTTTTTCTCTATTTTTTTCATTTTTTTTTTTTTTGTATTTTATTACGAAATAATATGATAACGATGATGGTGGTTTCTCATCCAGTGAACTTGTGTGTATACCGTGTACTAATGAAAAACAAAAAACGAAAAAGAAAAAGAAAAAAACGAAATTTGTGATTATAATACGAATTTAAACTACTACTTATAATACACTGAAATGAATGAATGAATGAAACTTATAAACAAAAAAAAAAAATAAAGATAACTTGATTCCATAATGCCAAAACTTTGATATACACCTATAATATAATATCGATGTAACTACACCACCGGATATTATATACTATATATAGCTAGTTTAACTTATAATAATACCTAATTATTTTTATTTCTTATTAATTATTACTAATTCATTATTATTAATTTCAAAATTGCACGAATTATAAATAATAATATATTATGACAACGCATTTGTATCTGGAATCAAGTCAACTAATTACTTATTTTCTTTTTTTTTTTTCTTTTCTTCTCAATTAACTATATTATTATTATTATAAATATAAAATGAGCATACGCAATGAGGCTTATTCTTCTTCTTATACCTAGTATATCGGATAATCTAAAATTTTCACTTTTGTCGAAATTTCTTAATTTCTTAATTAAAATTAGTAAATTTAATATAATAATAATAATAATAATAATAATAATAATAATAATAATAATAATAGTTTTTTATTTTATTTTAAATACCATATCTCTACTGTATCAATATAAACGGTTCGAATTTCATTATATTATCATTCGAAAAACTCTAAAACGAAAAAAGGAAAAGAAAAAAGGAAAAGAAAATTAAAAAAAGTCTTATACATACTAATTTATATTGTATTTGTATATAATATCAATTGTGTGTGTGTGTGTCTTCTTAATGATTTATTAATTGATTAATTAATTAATATAAATATATATATAATATAGTAAACTTGATTGATTGATTGATTGAAATCGAACCGCGCGCTAATATAGTATAAAAAACAAATAAAATACATATATCGATTGATAAATAAAAAATAAAAAATTAGTTTAAAAATTATTTAACACCTCTATCGCTACGTCTTTTTCATTTGAGGTATATTTCAATAATTAAATCGCGTAACTGTATACTTTTTTAATTGATAAATTAGAAGAAAAAAAAATAGATTCTTAATAAGATTTGAAAATATCCCGCCACCATGGGTAACGTAAATCTATAGAAATATTCTGATGATGCGCATGCGTAACTAGGGTATAATGTCTGACAAAACTGTGCGAGATTCTTTCTACAATATAACTTTATAGTCTGTGGTTCGAATATAGCTGTCAAATCTCTGCGCTTATAGTGTTTATCGTCGTAACAAAAACGAATAGAAAATTAAAATAACGCTTTCGGTTTACACGTGATGGATTTAAAAGCCGTTGTAATACCAGGCGAGGCACCCGAGTCTGACGACGATTCGGTGAACGTGACTACGGTGTGTGTCGTGTCAAAATTGTTGTGTATGCGTTCGAATAATCTAACCTAGAAAAGAAAAAAACAAATCAAGATGATAAAATTAATTTCCAGGGGCTTGGATTCACTTCTAAAAGATCGAGGAATCCATGCGGTACTATTATTCCAGGCGAAGCGCCCGAGTCCGATGACGGTGAGTTATTATAAGACTCTAAAATCCCTAAACCTAACCTAAAAAAAAAAAAAGTCGAATTTCATCATTTTAACGCAATTACAGACGGAACAACGAGTTTGAGTAGCATAAGCGGGGCCGTTGAAGCTACGGTGTGTCCGCCTTACGCGGAAACTAAAGCAAAGAATAAAAACAACAGACATAGCTACAAGTACAACAGTCTGCTTCATAGAAAATTGAGTGAGTTTGTTTATTTGTTTTTCTATCTTCTATCTTCTATCTTCTATATTCTTGTTATAATTATCAATTTTCGTTTACAGGAGACTGTCATCAGGCT
This sequence comes from Tenthredo livida, assembly GCA_963992785.1. Lineage (NCBI taxonomy): Eukaryota > Metazoa > Arthropoda > Insecta > Hymenoptera > Tenthredinidae > Tenthredo > Tenthredo livida. The sequence continues at coordinate 515,688 of OZ023073.1, forward strand.
TTGGACAGGGATTTAACAGATCTCTGCGAATCCGTAGTATCTAAAGACGTGCAAGATCTGACTGTGTCTAATCGTAGTTTATTAAAGAGCGAAATGACTATTCAAGATGCCGCTAGTCAACTCAGAGAGGCTTCTAATCGTTCGAGAGACGTCGCTAACGCTCTCATTCATATCACAGATGCTAATTTTTTACATAGTATTAAGATTTGATTTGATTTTTTCGTATTTCTTTCTTTATTCAAGGGATTAACGATACTTTTCCTTTTCTTTTCTTTTCCTTTCTTTTATTCATTTATACATACCGGTGTTACATGATATTGTTATTATTAATGTTTTAATATGTATAGTATATCAGGTCGGTCCTTGATTCGATCATACATTCTGTAATATCGATGCTCTCATCTCGAAATACGAAGACAAAAAGTTTAGTCTAAAAAAGCCTTTGATTATTCGAAAAATGATCAAATCAAGGACGACTCTGATACACATATGTGTATATATCATACATAGATGTACATAGATTTTTATTATTCAATTATCTATGTATTAGGTATAATATTATTATATCATAGATATTACATATTCGATATCTTGTTAATTAACTAAGGATTGTGTATTGTGACAAACTATAGCGGAGGCTTTATTAATTGAGCATTTAAGTTTTATTATTGGCAGTACTCTATTTATATATCTGTATATATATATATATATTGTACACATATATATATATATATATACTATTCTAATAATATTATCAACTAAGAGCAATTTGTATTTTTCTTTTCTTTTTATTTTTTTTTCATTTACCTAGAAATATTATAATAAACTGTTAAATATTTAAACTAATATACACAATCTTGTCTCATTATATCAATAATAATTGATGTATTGTACGTAGTAATTTTATAATATGCGGAATTTAATTTAATTAATTAATTAATTAATTTTTTTTTCAATTTTTTTTCGTAATAATTTGCTATCAAATATCACATACACCTAGAGTATGACTCGTGTTATTTTATTATTATTATTATTATTTTTGTTCATTGTTATAATATTAAGTATAATGTGGTATTAAAGATTCCTAGAAATATTATTATTATTTCTATTATAGTATATATTAATTATTATTATTAATATTAAAAAGAATGACAATTTTTATTTTTTATCAATTGTTTACAAGTAAATACTAGGTATAATACGTTTTTCACGTGTAATCCAGAAAAGGACGATAATTACGTTTATATAGAAAAAGTAAAAGAATAATAAATAATCATAGGTATTAAAATTCATGATTCAACTATAAACTAAAAAATGGATTTATCAAAAGATTTCTATCTACAAAATTAATCATTAAATAGTGTAACCCAGTAGGGGTTGAAACTTTCGATTATTTCAAACGTAACAATTCCCTTTCTGGCTTACGATCGGATCAATAATTATTATTATTTTTTTTTTTTTTTTTTTCCATTTTTCTTGTATTCACTTTTCTATCAAATTTGTCTTTTTGGTATCAAAGGGTTTCTCAGATATTCTTCTTTTTCTTCTTCTTATTTTTTCTTTTACTCTCTAGTCTCTATTCATTATGGAATCGTACGGCTAATATTTGTTTTTTTTATCTTCATGCATGCGAAATAGTGATCTAAATGGGGGATGACAATTTTTTTTTTACCTCAATGAACTTCAGTCTCAAACATTTCTTAAAACTTCATTTCTTGAAATAAGGAAAAAAAAATTTCCTAAACTTACTCACTTTTTTTTTTTTTTTTTTTAAATACAATAAACATCTATAAAAAATCATCTCACATATCTATCTATCTCTGTTTCTTTCTTTCTTTCTATTTATCTACTCATTCGACTCCTCTATTTATAATATCGATGCAGAGGCAGACATTTACACACACATATCGCGCAAGGGAATATTATATTACCTACCTAAAATGCTTTCTTTCTCATATTCTCATTACACAGCTCACTAAATCGTACGCGTTTCGAGGGTGGGGCAGGGGCGGGGAATCCAATATACTAAATTCGACATACTATTAATTAATTAATTTCAAAAGCAATTCCATACGTATAACAATACATTACGCCAAGTGATATATTGACCTCCGTTTATTACTAATATCTAAAAACTTGTTGTTTTTTTTTGGTTTCTTTTTCCGTTCTGTTTGTTTGTTTGTTTAGAGTTACAAATCCGCGTGGTAAAAATCCCTCTGTGAATATTCTCATTCTATCAAAATCTCATCAACCGTAGCATTTAATAATACATATATACAATATATATAGGTATATATATGTATATTGTTCTAATCACAGAATCTCTCCCCTCATATTTTCCAAAACATCATTTAATAAGATGTATGTATACAAAAGAATTTCTTTTTTTTTTTTTTGTTCGGCTTCAATTCCAAATGAATATCATAGTTTGTTGAATTTGACGTCCTTTGTATATAAGACGCCGTTGTATTCGGTACATATTAGCCAGTGTGAGGGTGCCGACCCCCCACATGGCCTACGCCCGCTCCATCTCACCTCCGCTTGCATACATCTGAAGTAAGGCCATTGATTCCTGAGCTTGACGTTTTTCAGCCAAAAATCTGCCCGACGCTTCCTTGAGTTGTTCCAAAAATATCCTGAACAGAAAATATAGAAGATAAATTTCACATTAATCTTCAATCTCCAATCTTCAATTGCAAACGACTCTCACCTATCCGGCACAATGTCAGCTAGACTGTCCGGATCCATGTCGCTTAACAGCTCCAAGTCATTACCACCAAGTAATGAGATATGGGAAGGTTGTCCATGCAGCGACGAGACCAAAGGTTCGATCTGTGGTCCGTGGGATCGATCTCTTCTGGTCTTTGCTCCATCAGAGGCAGATTTACCGCTGTCCGTATCATCGAGAAGGATATAACGCGACGATGCACTGGCACTTCCGGCTGGCGCCCATCTCTGATCACTGCATAGAATCATTAGGCTTGTGTTTCGCTCTAGAGTTGCAAAGTATTCTTCGTCGTCTACCTCCGTGCCTGTAATACAAGTTTTAAATTATCCCTCAGATACGTGTCTGAACAAACGATGAAAAACTACAGAGTAAAAGCAGCAACTGACCATCCTGCTCCAACACAATGGTCAGGTGCTCCTCCTGCGGCAGACCAAATCTACTCCTAGCAACCGAAGTCAACTCTTTTAAAGAAGAGGCCGTTATCCCTTTACGCCTTTCTCTCGCGTGATCAATTATCTTGTATGGCGAAGCCGATGCACCCTGCATTGCTCCCGCTGTATCCGACATCCTGTTTAGTAGTGGTATAGGGATGAAATTATTTACAGTAAAGAGTAAAGCGTATCGAAGGTGTGTTTCAAACGCTCGGTCTAACTAACTTAATTTACCTTTTTAATTTCTTTTAAAATACTTGTTTAAATTATAAGCACTAATTCTATCTATTAGGTCAGATTACAAAGTATAATCACGTTTCGTTTAATGGATATTAATTATACGACGATGAATAGAATTTGAAATTTTTTTTTTAAACTGTGTGCGCGCGTGTCTGTGTGTGTTCGTTAGCGGAAAAGCGAAATTAATTATTCTTAGCTTTGAAATATCAATTAAGATGAAATTTATTATTATTGTTATTATTATTTCACAGTATAATTATAAATGTATAGTAAAATGAAGAAACAGAACTCATGATAGATCGGGCAGTGAACTGACTTTGCGCCAACTGAACACTGGGTCAATGGTGTAACCACCCTTCCTATTTATACCACGCTCAGAGTATACGTTGTATATACATATATATAAATACTCCAGACAGTCAAACTGCTCCTCCCTTTCTCAACATGGCTGAAAACCCAGACAGAAATCAATAATTGTGACCTCAGTTCAGGAGAGTTCACGGTTTTTTGTCTACCTTGTATTTTCTTTTTCTTTATTTTATTATACCTGCCCCTTTTTGCGATGGTATTAGTAGAGACTAGAATTGAAATTTAAGACAGAAACAAGACACCCTGAAAGTAAAAGGGAGCAGAAATTGGAGCCAGTATATCTCTAATTTTGTTAATACATAATTTAATAAATCGCTTCGAAGAGTATCTCTTCGTTAATTAAAACGACATCTCTCCCTCCTGTCCAGAGAGATGCCGGCGTCTTATTTTATTGCAATAGAGAAATTTCTTAGTATCGTAGCAAAGCGATTAGTGATATTGAAAATGATTGTATACGTTTCTTGGAAACAGGAAAGGCACAAGAGCCTTGGATACAGCACTGCAAAGTATAAATTTAGAACTATGAGACTAGACGGTGTATCAAGTTTAAAGTTAGCCTGGGCTTAGAGTTAGTCCAGTTGGAAGCTTCTAGGTGAGCTAGTTAGGATATTCATAAAGTACATAGTTCATTTATCAAATATTCATAATAAAAACCATAAGAAGAGCACGGGGTGGGTGAGGAGATATCAGAGAGACATGACTACAAGTTTGAATAAGCCAGCCGAGGACAGCCAGACATGGGAGTTGTTCGAGCGGTGTATTTTACCAGTTGTATTTTCACACGCTGTAGCAATTATTGTTGCTACGGTATTGAACACCCTGGGAATATCACAGATATCTAGCCTCGTCCTATTCCTACTTTTCCTCACTGTATCCCTCGGCTCTACTCTATTCTATCATAATCTAAAGGTAAAGTATTCCATAAAGGGGAGAGACCCGGTATTGATAACGTCATAAGTACATAGAATCAGGATACTTTTAATCAACCGACTGAGTAAAGCGAATAAATATATCATTCCCCAGGTAACAGCTGCAGGAAAAGCCGTATTAATAACAGGATGCGATTCTAGAGTAGGATACGCGCTGGCCAAACAGTTGGACGACTTGGTATGACCAAAGTAACGAGTCTTCTAATTCCGCGGTGCATTTAAAAAAACTAAAAGCCGCAATATATCTTTCAAGGGTTTCACCGTATTCGCCGCATTCGCGAATAAGAATGAGAACAGCGATCTGGCATCGAAACTCAAAGCTCAGGGATCTGGCAGACTGCACATCCTGCAATTGGACGTTACTAGCGAACGAGACATTCATTCTACTTTTCTATACGTTAACGAAAATCTCCCAGACGGAGCCCCGGGTGAATAAACATAAACGCTCTGAAGATGATAAGAAAATGGATTTACTGAGAATACATTCAACCATTTATCTCCCTATCCTCAACAGGTCTTTGGGCCCTTGTGAACGCAGAGTCCTGGGTAGCCCTTGGAGAATGCGAATGGATACCTTCGTCAGTTTTAAAGCGTAGCGTGGACGTAAATTTCATTGGAATAACTCGACTGACTCAGGTAATTTTAAATAATTAATGAATGAATTCTATGTGCAATAATGAGCGCAATTATATGCTCCAGGTGTTCCTCCCTTTGGTGAGACGATCTAAAGGCCGTGTCGTGTTAGCGGGGAGTCTTTTTGCCCGTATTCCGAGTCCTGTGAGGGGAATACACTGCGCAGTTAAGGTAAAACGCGTATTTCCTTAATCCTATAATGGGAAGAAGTTCTGACGTTGCTTTTCTCTGGTGTTTCTCAGGCCGCCGTCGAAGCATGGGGAAATTGTCTTCGTTTAGAGATGCGCAGATGGGGTGTCGACGTTGTTATAATAGAGACAAGCGAATACGTATCGGGTAACGCGTGGCTTAAAGACAACGCGTCTTTGTTGGAACAGGCAAGAGATATGTGGACCCAATTAGAGCCGCAGACAAGGAGGGAATACGGCCAGGAATTATTTCAAAAGGAGATGATAGCGTTGGAGAAATACACACTTGGACCAGAGGCCGATCTTACTCAAACTACAAGAGCTTTGACAGACGGTATAGTCAGAACTTTTCCGCTAAGAAGATACATGCCTGTCTCACGCGCAGAGAGAATTAGGGCTTTGCTTAGCGACCACTTGCCTAAACCTATATACGATATCATATACACCGATTGAGTTAGTTTTAGGTTATAGAAAACGTTTATTTATAGAACGATACGATACGAAATAAAAGAAAAAACACAACTTACAGGGATGTTAGGGACGTGGAGGTTTCAGCCTCTTCGAGGTTAGGTGTTGAATAAAATTTTTAGAACATATACTATAGCGTAATGTAAATAAATAAACATACCTAGGGTTATATTAACGATTATACTATGAGGGCAGGTAAAAAATTCATGTATACTGTATTTAAGGTATATTTCAATAAATCTACATTCAGGATCAGAGGGTTTTTTACATTTAACATCAATACTAATATAGTATTACTATACTGACATAGGTAGTACGCACATTACGACACTAGGCGATGCCGACGTTATCGACACATGATGTTATCGGCAGAGAATAGTTCGACAATGCCACCGCGAGATGGCGATATCTACTGACACCCCGCTGTACAACTTACCGACAAGGAGCACTGACCTAGGGTAATAGCACCTGTCACTGGGTCAGTGACCTCAGTGGCCCTCGTGGCGTCGATGAGTACGCATGGGGTGCGTTAACGAGGCTCGATAAAAATATTCCGAACGCAGTGATATTATAACACTTGTTCTTCTTTGTAAAATTGACTGTATTAGGTAGAATCTTATTGTAATACGGACGTAGTTTAGTTTATTATAACCTCCTAGGCTAGGAAGCAAATGAAGATACTCGGACAATTTATATTTAAAATTTATTTTTTAAAATCAATTACAATTTGCTAATTCTACATACATACATTTGACCATGAATACGATTGTATCAATGCTGCAGCAATAAATTCTCAAATATATGAATATATGAATAATCAATTGCTTTGTTATTTTCTACTTTTTCCTCCCTGCGATTATCCATTTAAAATAAGAACAGTAGGGAATTTTAGATTGAATGCATTTTCAGCTACTTGAAAATTTGCGAACACCTCCTCGGGTCAGATGTTCTCCTGATACCAGGAGCAATTTTCGACTTAGAATTTCTTTAACTCTAAAAATCGCTAGTATTAATTAAATGTAAGACGTGCATGAGGATACGTATGCATGCCCATATCAATACACTATGATTCTTTCCCCCTCCAAAAATTTCAGCACACCTCCTCGGATCAGATGTTCTCCTGATACCAGGAGCAATTTTCGACAAAATTGTTCGATTTTTAGAGTTATAGAAATTTTAAGTCGAAAATTGCTCCTGGTATCAGGAGAACATCTGACTCGAGGAGGTGTGCTGAAATTTTTGGTGGGACAGAGGAATAGTATAGAGATGTAGGCATGCATACACTGCTTCGGTGGGGTTTTTCTGGCAGTTGATACCTTTTTTTCGGAGTGATTTTTCTGGCAGTTGATACCTTTTTTCGGAGTGATTTTTCTGGCAGTTGATACCTTTTTCAAGGAGTCGTTTTTGACACCATGAGGTATCAACTGCCAGAAAATTGACTCCTTAAAAAAAGGTATCAACTGCCAGAAAAATCACTCCGGAAAAAGGTATCAACTGCCAGAAAAATCACTCCGAAAAAAGGTATCAACTGCCAGAAAAATCACTCCGAAGCAGCGTATGCATGCCTATATCAATGCACTATGATTCCTTCCCCCTTCAAAAATTTCAGCACACCTCCTCGGGTCAGATGTTCTCCTGATACCAGGAGAAATTTTCGACTTAAAATTTCATCAACTCCAGAAATCGCTAGTATTAATTAAATATAAGACGTGCATGAGGACACGTATGCATGCCTATATCAATACACTATGATTCTTTCCCACTCCAAAATTTCAGCACACCTCCTCGGATCAGATGTTCTCCTGATACCAGGAGCAATTTTCGACAAAATTGTTCGATTTTTAGAGTTATAGAAATTTTAAGTCGAAAATTGCTCCTGGTATCAGGAGAACATCTGACTCGAGGAGGTGTGCTGAAATTTTTGGCGGGACAGAGGAATAGTATAGAGATGTAGGCATGCATACACTGCTTCGGAGGGGTTTTTCTGGCAGTTGATACCTTTTTTTCGGAGTGATTTTTTTGGCAGTTGATACCTTTTTCAAGGAGTCGTTTTTGACACCATGAGGTATCAACTGCCAGAAAATTGACTCCTTAAAAAAAAGGTATCAACTGCCAGAAAGTTCACTATATTATACATAATATAGGATATCGAGTTGGGGATACAGATATCCTATATCATATATATAATATAGGATATCTGCGTTGGGGTCGCAGATATCCCATATTATATATAATATAGGATATCTGCGTTGGGGTCGCAGATATCCCATATTATATATAATATAGGATATCTGCGTTGGGGTCGCAGATATCCTATATTATATATAATATAGGATATCTGGGTTGGGGACGCAGATATCCTATATTATATATAATATAAATATTGTATATTTATATCCTCAACTCAATATTTATATAATGATTCATATCTTCGGAAAAAATCTCTGAATATCAATATTTTCACTATACACAGAAAAAAAGATTAAATTGGTAAAAAAAAATTTTTGTCCCAATAAAATTTTCTGCAATTCGCATTGTAAACCGAAATTTTCTTCAGTCAATAAAAAAATTTGCTTGAGCCAAGACAATTCTCTTGCTTTGAAAAAATTTTGACTTGGCTCGGGAGATTTTACGGTCTTCAATATAATTTTCTTGGCCCAAGTGAACCTTTTTTTCTGTGTATGATCGAATGGGCATATCCCCAGGACGTCAGATATATCTTGGTAATGTGATGGAATATCCTATGGATGTTTCGATGATCCTGGACATATACAGAATATCCATAGGAAATCCGAATGATCCTGGATATATATAGGCTGTATAAGACTTAAAAAGGACATTCGATGGACGTCCTGTGCTGTGTGGGGAGTCAGATGTTCTCCTGATACCAGTAGTAATTTTCGACTTAAAATCGTTCCATGTTCAGTTATAGAAATTTGAGGTCGAAAATTGCTCCTGCTATCAGTAGCCTACCTGAGGAGGTGTTCGTTATTGTTTAATCAGCTGAAACAGCATCAAATCCAATCTCCCTACTATTCTTAATAAAACTGAAATGAATAATCGCCGAGAGGGGAAAATGAAAAATAACGAAGTAATTGATAATTAGTATATCTGGGATTTGATTGCTCTAACATCGATACAATATTATTAAATATATAATTAAGGAACATCGTAGCCTTTTCATGACACTTCGAACGTAAGAGTCTTTGCTTGAAATATAATTGCATATTAGGTAAATAGACAATAGTAAGGACGATAATCTTTCTCTATCGATTTTATTATATTATAGCTAAACAGCTAAACATAGAACATACTTAATTAATCAAACAAATCGCAGATGAATCTTTTTTCTGATCTATTGATAAATCTCAAACTGTTAGAACCAGATAATAAGTAACATTTATCGAAATCTCTATTCTATACGCTTGACATAATATAAGTACGTATACGTAGAACGTAGAATTAGAATACATATTAATAAATGTTCAATTATAATAAAGACAATATAAGATAATAGAGATAAGGTAAGTTGCTCGAGCTCGTGTCGCTATTAATTGCATATTTTATTCATCGATTTGCTCATATCTCGGTTAAGCTCTTAGCCCGGTGGGGCTAAATTAACAGAGTTAAAAGAATCTGGGTCAGTGTTACGGGTCAATGACCGGATCAGCTGGTAGTATCAGCTCCGTCTGCCATACCGACTAACACAACTCATGCAGTAATGCAGTTTTTACAGTTCGACAATACGCCGCAAGATGCCATACCTAATCGCTGACTAATATCTACAAACGAGTTATCGCATCTCAATCACTAGTTATATTCACTGACTAAAACCTCGTGTTCTTCACAGTGTAATCCGGGTGGTGTTGGCATAGTAATATTTATTAGCAAATTCTATACAGAAGAAGAAAAAAAAGCCGAACTCGTTGAATATAACTGTTATAAAATAATAATAAATATATAAAAAAAGACACCAAATTTGCTAATCTTTATAATAAATCGTCCTGATATCAGTCTAAACAATGGCGGTAAGAGTGCAATTCGAAAACAACAATGAAATCGGTGTATTTTCAAAACTCACAAACTCATATTGTCTCGTCGCTATCGGTGGTTCTGAGAATTTCTACAGGTAACATAACCTCAAATTATATATTTTCTTCCCCAATTTCCTCATTTCTAATCCATATCTATCTCTTATTCCAATAATCCTCTAGTGTATTCGAAGCCGAATTGGCGGAAACAATACCTGTTGTTCATACGTCAATAGCCGGATGCCGAATAATCGGACGCTTATGCGTAGGTTAGTGTTGTATGATTATTATATTATTACAATGATCACGTGTATCGCGGCGTGGCGCCTAGTAAACGAAATATTAATGTATACGTATGTATGTATGTGAAATCATTCAAACAGGCAACAAAAACGGTATGCTAGTACCAAGCAGTACAACCGACACCGAATTACAACAAATACGTAACTCATTGCCTGACAATGTAAAAGTACAGCGAGTCGAAGAGCGATTATCAGCTTTGGGCAACGTCATAGCGTGCAATGACTACGTCGCTCTGGTTCACCCGGATCTCGACAGAGTAATATATGGAATAAAATGTATAATAATAAGATATAACAACACCTTGTCCATATTTTAAATATTCATTTTTATCCAGGAGACCGAAGAGATTCTGGCAGACACGTTGAACATCGAAGTATTCAGGCAAACTGTAGCGAGTAATGTTCTCGTCGGATCTTACAGCGTATTGTCAAATCAAGGTGGTCTTGTTCATCCGCAGACGTCTATACAAGACCAAGACGAGTTGTCGTCACTTTTACAAGTGCCGTTGGTTGTGAGTTTTGGGATGAAGGGTTTTTTATACACACTATACGGGGTTCTTTGTTATCTACTTGTGAGTTATATATTAATGATGTTTATTGAGTTTCCTTTTTTATTTTCTCATTATAGGCAGGTACGATAAACAGAGGAAGCGAAGTGATAGCTGCTGGTATGGTCGTCAATGATTGGGCATCTTTTTGCGGCATGGATACAACGTCGACCGAACTTTCTGTTATAGAAAGTGTTTTCAAACTTAACGAGTCGACACCGGCTGCTATAACGTCAACTATGCGTGCCTCTTTGATAGAAAGGTATCATAGATGCTCGATATTAGATATTAAATGTGCTTGAAGCTTTTTATCCGGCTTTAATTATACCAATTCACGTTTCTTTATTTTTTCAGCATGTCTTAATTGAACGGACGGATATGAAACGGCAGATTTATGCACATAAGATCAGATGTATAAATACTTTTAATGATACAGTAATAATAACTGTATTAAATAAGAACAAAGAAGAAAGAAGAATTAAGAGAAGAAAAAAATCTATAACAATTAATTTCCGAATTTAACAAATCGATTAGTTGTGACAATTTTACTTTTTCTTTCTTTTCGATTGTAATAATGATATAATTAATTATTGTTATTCATCATCATCGCCGCAAAAATATCTATATATAATATTGAAAAATGTGTAACACAAAGAAACACTGTTAATGTCCGATAATAATAATAATAAAAGAGAAAAAAAATAATAAATAAATCTTTCTATACATAATTAAAAGAGAATTTTTACCTACAGTAGTAATTTATTTCCTTTTTCTTTCTTTATATCAGATTTTTAAATTAAGATTATTATTACTATATCAAAGCAGAAGAAAAAATTTGATTTATATAGTATAGTATAGTAATATGATTTCAAATTAATACAAATACAAGAAAATATATACGTGCGAAATTATAATATAAGAAATAATCAATCAATTCAATCAATCAATTTATAATTATCAATTTTTCAATTTACCTATACTTTTGATGATGAAATCAAATTTCTAAGGCACAACAAGTCTAATGATAAATGAATCAGACCATAATGCTGCACCAAGTGTTTGTTAACGTTACTTATGCTATTCGTCATATTATACATACTAGTACTTCATAATTTGATTATTTTCAAATTATAAATTATAAATTATAAATTCGAAAATGATAAAACTAAGGAACCTTCCTAATGTATACAAAATGCATATAACACATATCTCTATAATATGCAAGCCTACGCAGAAAAGCAACGTTGATATCAATATTAGGCGATAAAATATCATCATTTTAATATTAGGTAAAGTTTAAACTGTTATTATATACAAAGCAACAGTATGAGCATCAGCAGTATTAGTATTAGTAGTAGTAATAGTAATAGTAGTAGGTGTAACGTGTATATTTTTCATTAACAATATTTATATTGTATTAGGTATTTATTTTTTAATATACTTAGATAAAATTATTGCGAAAATAACGATTGTATGTATTTAGGATTTATTATTATTATTATATATATTTTGTAGATTATTACCTAATCAATGATAAAATCGAAGCTTTTTTTTTTCTTTTTTGTTTTTTTCTTTTCAAACTCGTTTCTGAGTAAACGCGTATAATTATGATGATATTATTACTATTATTGATTAATTAATTATTATTATTACTATTTTATTCCATTTCAGTTTTTCTTTTTTTCGTTTAATCTAAACAAATCGTAGGTATTCTGTTTCTTAAAAGATTGCGAATAGTAGGTAAATACCTATAATGGGATATGTATTATAATCGTAATTATGAGATTGCTAAAAGATTATTTAAAAAACAGAGTTTTCAACAAACATTTTCACTCTTACTTACTTCTTTTTGTTAACAATAATTATTTACGAATTGACAAATCGACGTTATCGCGGTTTACTTAGGTATTTTTACAACTTAAATTAACAAATCTGAGTCATTTTTTAAATTAATTACAAAATCGACTCGTTCGAGACGTATAAATAGCATAATACACTACCTATGTAAAACAAAATTCATAAATTTAGAACGAAACTACTAGTAGCTACCTGAAAAATAATAATTTCGATAAAAAGAAAAAGCAAAAGAAAGATCTACATCTATATACGTCTCGATCGGCGAAACTATATTCCTAAAATTAGTTGCTTTTAAATATTTGAAATTTTGATTTTGATCTTTCATATCCATCGTAATAATAATAGCTTATTTAGACTAGAGAAGAGGCAGTTGTTCAGTGCGCAATAATTCAGCGGCTCCACTAGTCTCAGATCTCATTACAAGAGTTATTCCAGTTCTGTAAGAAGCTGGTATGCGAATGTGAGTCACACTCGCAGTTATTCCCGAGCTTTGCCTCCTTTGGCCCATAGTTTCTCTAACAAGATTCACCACTTGACCTTTAAACAGATGTAAATTACAATTATTCGTCTTAATAATGATAGAAATTCTTATCAACATACACCAAACACACTATCTCTCTCACCAAGAACGTTCAATTTACGCCAACGATGATCCAGGAGGGCGAGCGGTCTCAGATCTGTGTTTGTACACCAGTGCGACAACACGTCTTGTCTTCGTATCAGTAGAATGCTCGGGCTTACAAGCTGATGCCATACTACCTAAAACCGTTTTATTACATCAGAGAACGTCTCGAGATTGTCTATTCGTTTCAAACTTTAGAACGAATAAATATGAGGCCGAACCTGTTCGGGCAAACACTGCAACGGATTAGACAAATATATCCCAGCTGGTCCGACGCCGAATATCATTTGGTGATGCCATGCGTCAGGGATGTTAGCGCCTTCCCCACAGTGCTGGAGATTAAGGGTGGCTATCGGAACGGCGCCTGTAATTCATTCATTTTTAAATCTCCTGTACGTTAATGAAACTCTAAGGCTTTGTGTTCATATTTATCAAAGCTAGGACTCTGACCCCTGGATATCCAGTAGTGAAGCCAGTGTGAAAACGATATTTTCCTCTCGGGATAAAACGCGAAGAATTTAGTAACGACCGCTCCGCTAGTAGCGAGCGACATTCCCCTGGCTATATCCTTGTGAGTTGCGCCAGCCATGAATCTGCTCATAAGATATTTGGGCAGAGGTGTTCCTCCCGGTTCTCTCAGCCTCGTAGCAACCCCGCGTACCAATACTTCCAGGGAGAATGCGACGTCCAAAGCGAGCTGTGAGAATACACAAAAATTTAAGAAACGTTTCAAGCTGCTTTGAAAGCTCCAGAAATTTACCAGAGCGTTTATAGCCGCTGTTGCTCCGCAAGCTGAGGTAGCAATTTGAGTAACTTGCTTCACCGTAGCTTCCTGCTCGCTCCATATCATCATTTTCTCTATTGGCGAAAGATCCATGGCTCTGTCAGCGCACAGCTCACTTTCCTGGGTGACAAATAATCGCATTTATTGAACAGAGGGTATAGTTGTGATTTAAATCGGGTGTGTTAATGCGTTAGTGATTAAAATTTCTTGATTACACATTTTAAACTCACATTAAACGACCCTTGCCTTTGTACCAGGTACCATATTCATTATTTGTTTTCTCCCCCTCCTTCTAGTGTTAGTAGTTTTAACATACTTACAAGATTTGAATCTCCGCTTTGATTAAAAGCGGTTTGTTTGTTCAGCATTAATTTCTTAGCCATCATGCGGTGGTAAAGTGTGGAACTGAGATTTACTTTTCTAGAATCAAGATTAGAACTCTCAGGTATTGAAGCGGGATTCACACTCCCTGTAGAATCTTGTATCCACAATTCAGACTCTGAATCGCTGCTGTCTCCAGGCGATATTAAATCACCGTTGGTATTATGATGTCCGTACGATTCCTGAAGCGGGCATAAAGTGCTTCTGTGAATTCCCGTCGCTTCCCATTTCTCTGAAATAGTTGAAAAACCAAAAAAACAATCTTCAGTTAGATAATTATCAATTTTTACAATTTTTACAATCTCTGAAATATTTTCTCACGTATTCCGCCGCTGGTGCTCGGCATCCAATGCGAAGAGCTAGGCTGGCTTGTAATTTGATTAAAACTAGCTTCCTGTTGCGTTTTCACCTCGGCTTGTACAGGCATCGGGTTCTCCAATCTCGAAGGCACCCTTCCTCCGCTCAGATCATTCAGACTGGGTATTGGCTCAGTTTCTATAGCGTCTAGGGCGATGTTCTGTATGTCTTCGTTGATAGAGGCCATGTCGCTGTCTCCAGTGTCCTGAAATGAACAAAAAACCGACAATAAGTCCCAGATCCCATCCCCCTCTCCCCTTCTCGCAAACATTACATCACCTGTTCGCAAGACGGGCCCGGGTCGAAGTCCATTTCCAGAAAATCCATCTCAGGGCTAGAGCTGCCGCTATGATGGTGTGGTTCAGTCTCTCGCTCGTCCCTCTGCCCCTCTACGACTCCGACTTGGTTTCTAAACTCCGATCTGTTGGGGTCGTCGACCCCCTTGTACGTGTAGAAGCAGCAGTCTTCTCCGTCGGACATATCGCCCTCGTTTCCAGAGCTCGAGTCTTGCCTCTCTCCGGCGTCCCTCTGGGCGCCGCTTCTCTGCTGCACGCCGCTAGGCCCTGCTGCTGCGCCCTCCCTGCTCCCGTTGATATTGGGTCTCAGAAAGCAGCACGTCCCTTGGCTCGTCGACCCAATGCTGTTTCCGATATTGTTCATCCCTCGGGCGGGAAGAAACGCGCCCGAACTCCAAGGCAGATTGTTTTCCTGCGTCTGATCAGCCCCGCATGATACTTTAGGCGGGCATTTCTCCACCCCTGATGCGTAATCGACGTTGTTTCTCATCTCAGAGTCTTCCTTGGACCCGTTTTCGCCTGCGCCCGAACAATTTAGCCGGCTAGACGACTGCTTTGAGTAAACTAGTATGTAGGGGCTGTTCATTACTTCGGAAGGCGCGTTAGCGCTTTGGGAGGAACCGTTGGTGGCCGCGAATGACCGCGAGGATCTCGAGGCGGCGTTGTCGTCGCCTATGTTATTGTTCAGTTTGAATTGATCGTTTGCTAATCTGTTCTGGATTTTGGAAGCCTGGCAAGGGCCGGGGGCCTCAAGTTGGGAGGATCTATTGTCGTTTGGTTCTTTAGGCTGGGTTTCAACCCTCGCATCACCGTTGGCGTGATTTTTACCCAAATTTTCATTCTCCTTTGAGTTGTTCATCTTTGTTTATTATCGCTCAATACATGATACGCGTATGTATTTCGGAATCGGGATACTCTCAACGTCAGAGAGTGGAATTAACGATTGTTGTGTTCTTTCTTTTACTTGCTTATTAGATTCTAGATTTTTCATACACACACGCGTATTACATAGGCTACGGGGCGGACAAAAAAGACCTTGACATTATTAAGCGTTTAGAATGGGGGGGTGAACGTTATCGGAATAAACGGATAGACACTATGCTGTTATATTATGTTTAGCAGTTTTTATTATAATCACAAGGCATTCAAGCTCTAGTTAAAACCACTTGCTTATTTAGATCGTTGATATTTTCATCATAACATTTATTATCGGACCGCTGATCTATCTGTGTGTATGTGTACGTGCGTGTGTGTGTTTTTTACGTATTTATGTATGCAACTCTTCTGTCACACTCTATACACACACACCGCGCGAATAGCGAACACCAGACCGTTTAGAAAAAAGTATTATGGCCGAAGATGTGTACCGCGGATCAGCTGGTGCGTTGAATGAAAAATATTGAAGACGGCTAACCTCGTTGGTTGGTTAGTCAGTTTCAGCGGGAGGAACTAACAGTGCACTAACTTACCGACCGAGATAGCATACGCTAGGCTCGCCATCTAGTTGCGTGTATACAGACGATGACTGGACTAACCATAGAATACGAGAACCTAGAGTTGATACATGGGCATAGAAAGTTTGTGCAGTTCTTGCTACGTCTATTTGTTCAAATATTGGACTACATCGATTAGGAATTCCCCATTTCTCTGACTCTCTGGAATTGAGATTTTCTCGACTATATTCTATTATTGTCATTATTATTTATAATATGAATAATAGCTCTGATATATATAACTACTAGCATAGTTGTAATGTTAACTAATCTATTCTATTATGAATCAAATTCAATTATCTGTATATGCTAATAAAACTTGAAATACCTACGACAGTCTAAACTGTTTATTTTTTTAATTATAGCTATTTTATATTCGAATTATTTAATTAAACAACAAAGTAGTATGACAATTTATTGATTACTGCATATTAATAATAATAATATTATCATGAGAAACTATTAAGAGCTGTATGTTATAAAGTTTGAAATATATTATCGAGCAGACTAGGTATACCAAAGAATTTTATTTTAAATCTAAGGAATTAATTGGGAGCTATAAAACTGTTTCATGGTTTCTCATGGAATTGATGAAATAATCATACACACACACATACATGAATATATATATATATATTCGACAATAATAATATTATCATTATTTATTTATTTAACCAGGTCACATAGTAACAATACAATACGATATGATTAGGAATTTATTTTCTTGCATAACTATGAATTTTCTTATATTTATTTTATAAACATAACGTGTACGTAATTTTTACAAGATTACTTAATAGATACGTTACATGTAAATCTTACAAAAATTATTATTTTTTTCTTCTTTTTTCTTTCTCTTTTTCAATAATCGATAGCTCAACATCTTAAGAACATCGTACGAATATTTAAAAGCGAAATTCTGAATTGCTTAAACGTAATACTCGAAAGCTCCTATGGAAAAATGAAAAAAAATACCGAAATTTGTATATAAGTAAGTATGATGAGATTTTAATATCTTACCAGAAATGAATCAATAAATGAAACTGCGGGATGCAGTAGTAGTTGCTGTGCAGGATTCGTTGATGACAACAACAGCAGCAGCAGCGTCGATGGTGTTAGTGATGGCAGCAATAAGAAAAAAAAAAAAAATTCCTGTAACTGAAACAAGTTAGGATATTAATATTCGCTCGTTGAAAGAAAAAAAAAAAAAAAAATACGAAAAAAAAGAAAAAAAAATAATAAATATTTTTACTGCAGGTAGATAGTATACACGACGTCTTTTTGAACTAGTAAAGAATTTCAATAAAGAATCAAAATGAAAGAAAAATAAGAGAATGTAAAAAAAAAAAAAAAATATTAAAAATGAGAATAAGATCGAGACAGAAGTAATTTGAAAATAATAAGAGAAAAAAAAAAAAATTAACAAGAACAAAAAAATACCGATCATAGTTTGAAATTAAGTAGTACTTTTAAAGTAGCGAGATAGCAAGCAGGATATAATAAATCTTTCTCATGATAACGAGAAAATAATTAAAAAATATAATGAAAAAGTTTTTTTTCTTGGTTCAAAAAAGCAAAAAAAAAAAATATCAATTGTTTACAATAATTAATAATAAACTATTTTCATTTCAATTATTATACCGAATTTGTATTTGTAATTTTTTTTTCTCGAATGGCTGTAGAAACGGAAGTTACGTAAATGATTGATTGATTAATTAATTAAATAAATAAATAAATTAATTTCAACCTAATGAACGAATTTTGTAAAATCATAGACTTGTGAAGATGAGCCCCTAACCAATTGTTTAAAATATGAATGTATACAAACTACATGGGAGTGCACGTGGACAATAAATAATTTCTCACACGTTCAACTCCTCAACAAGTTATGCACGGTTATAATAATAATAATAATAATAATAATAATAATAATAATAATAATAATAATAATAATAATAATAATAATAATAATAATTATGATTGAAATTAAATCCACATCAAAGTAGAAAAGAAAATAAAAAGAAAATAAAAAATCTTAAAGATCAATTAATAGTGACTATGTAGACTAAACTATAGGCAAATAAAAAATAAAAGTAAAAAAATAAATATTATTTAATTTACATGATATTATGTCAATGTCAATTAATCTAACTAATTCAAAGATAATAAATAATATATAAGAAAGACGAAGGTAAAAATCAATTATTATTCACATTAATTAACTTACTATTGTTATTGTAGCGTGTTAAGATTCCGATTATTCGTAGGTATATCCAGTAATCGATAAAAAGGTCGATGTCGATCCTTAAAAATCTTCTGTCATAAATAATATGACTCAACTTCACCACAAAAGCACTAAGTACACTTCTATCACTGTGTCCCGTATTAACACTTGACCAGTGATAGATATGATGCGATGTGATGTCACTCAGTCACTCTTGCAGTGCCCTCTACTTTCGGTCGGTAAACTCGAGGTCGGTAAGCTCGAGGTCGGTAACGCCACTGTAGTTTCTGCATTACCGACTGTTCTAGTTGTGTCGATTTTTACCGACTGTCCTAGGTGTGTCAATTTTTACCGACTGTTCTAGTTGTTCGTCTTACCTTACCGACTGTTCTCGCTCGTTCTCGCCGTCGAACTCATTCGAATTTTTTTTGCCGCCATAACCGATTTTCACGCTGCGCGATGAAACGTCCAACACTTTTTTCTTCACCATTATAGTTTCTGGTATCACTTTTCCCGAAATTAGGCACTTTTTTCACTCTTTTCTTCGCGATTTTTATAAGAAAACCGAATTATATATTCAGATTTTTATTTAGAAGAATTTTATGCGCCTCTAGATGCAGACGCGTGGTTCATCTATTTTCGAACAGAGTTTCGAGTTCTTATTCTTTTAGAAGCGTGGCGATTATTCATTCTCTGGGCTTCTCAGTCTCTTCGAATCCAAGCCGCGAAGCTGGAATTTGTCTTCTAATCGTTCAGCCAGCCACGCGGTTGAATTTCCAGATCTTCGAGTTCCTCGTTTTTCCGCGCTTGAAATTTTTCTTCTTCATATTAATAATGAATGTTTTAATAGTTTCCGGTGATTTTAGCAAACCCGGTTCCACCCGACACGCGTTACTTTAACCGCTATTATGTCTTAATCGTCTTTTATCCAGCCCATCCGCGATTTCTCGATTCTTAAACCGGCGAATTATAGTAGCCGGCTTTTGTTTGTTGAGAAATATTAGCGTATTTTAATATTCCGGATAAGATTAACGCGATTAATTCACTTTTCGAGTTCAACTAGACCACTTAGAGACATGTGGTCTTCTTCTTGTTCTTAATATCGCTGAATTCTATTCTCTAGCGATAAAACACGTCCGACTCGAAACTCTGATTACCTGCGACTGCGAACTCTCCATGCTCAACTCGAGCGAGAAGGAAGACTCGCGCATGCGCACTGCGTACTTCGCGCATGCGCACTAGCTTAAATCAGAGGCGGGTTTATTTGAACGTCGGTAATGACTTAGTTTTAATGGTTAAGTTTGAATGCGTTTAGGAACGCCCGAGAGTGGCGCCACCACTCGGTGAATCGTTGTATCTACATGCAGACAAATATAAATACTGACAAAATAATTCAAACACGGATATTATTTGAAAATATATAATAAATCGTGATGAATATCGTTAGAATAAATTCTAAAAATGTATTCTACATAATACTATCACTACTGTTGAGTACTGTCAAAGAAGCTCAAATGGGTACACACACACACACACACCTTAGTGTTCTTATTTTTATTCAACATTCGTTAGTTCTTCGAACAATTCCGTTAACATTGAATTTAATTATTCCGGCTTTTAGGAGGCATGGCTGATTACGTTATACACGAAAAAGGTAAACGAAGTGTTGACCCCACGCAACCGAGAGTGGTAAGAAAGAGATTAACCTAAAAAAACCTAACCTAACCTATAAAACTTGTTTATTTATCTATCTATTCACGAGCGTTAGTCGTTCGAAATCGATCTATAGAATATAATCCGTCCGTTAGGAAGACGTCCCCGATTGTCCAGCGGATAAACAATGCTCAGAATTGAGTGTGAGCTGTATAAACTGCCAGACTGACCTTCAGTGTGTTTACGGCGACGTGTACAAAGCCAACTGTACCGTTAATGATAACATCAAATGCTTGGTAAGAGGATTAAGGCTTGAAATCTTAGCGTTATTAGCTATTCTCTCTATTGTATTCATATTCACATTCAAACGCGTTTCTTTCTTAGTTTTTTTCATATTCCTATTATTCCTATTGTTCTTATTGTTACAGGGTGATAAATCGTTCGAGAAAGAATACATATGCAGATATTGTTACCAGACCGAACATTGGGAGCATAAATGCCACCTGAAGGCTAACTGCGTGTCCGTTGCTTCGCCTCAACAGCAGTATAGGTATAACGAAAGAATCTGATCACACTGTGATCTGCGATGTTAATCTCGGATATCTTCTATCTCTGTTTTACCTTGTTGTTTTTTTTTTGTTTCTTTTATATTCTAGTACAAACTGTACGGTAAATAACGAAATACTATGTCTGGGACACAGAAGGTTCATGAAAAATTTACCCTGCAATTGGACGGGTGGATACAGATGGTCTACTGCACTGATACTCAGCATAACTCTAGGAGGATTTGGTGCTGATAGGTAAATCCGACTTGGAAATTTTGAAATTGAAAAATTCGTGTGTATATTCACTCGAATTGTTAATTTTTAATCATTATCGATTTTATTTTCGCAGGTTTTACCTTGGTCATTGGCAAGAGGGAACGGGAAAGCTGTTCAGTTTCGGAGGTCTTGGAGTTTGGACGTTGGTCGACGTCGTTCTCATATCGATGCGTTATTTGGGTCCAGAGGACGGCTCACTTTACGTTTAGCAAATTTCTTCTTTTTTTTTTTATAGATAATTTAAGCTTCCTTACCAACGAAAACTTTATTTAGATAATCGATTGTGTTTCTATATAGTATTCGAATATCATTACTTATTAGATGTCAAAAGCAAAGATATGATCTACGAACTTATTTATTTTAATTATCGTTAAATTAATAAACTCTAAACTTGATATTATACAGAATTTTTTAACGCGGTATTTATCCTCTCTTCTATTTTTGCTATCATCAATTCTATCTGATTAACTTGGTCGTCGTAGAGCTGAAAGGAACGGAACAAAAAAAAAAAAAAAAAAACGAAAACAGGTCATTAGGATATACAATCGATCGTTTAAATTCTTCTCTCTGATACTTACTCGTATAGATAAATATCCCAGTCTCTTGATTAGTCTCAGCTTCAAACTCATCAGTCCATTCGGTTGCCTGGTGTCTTTGAGACAAGTAACTTTGTTCAACATATCGATGTGGATCCAGCTGTAATTAAAACAACAAAAGGATTACTCGATCCGATAGAATCCAGGCTTTGAATCGTATCTTCAAGCTCACCCGAGCGATTGATGTCTCGTGCTGATACCGTATATGCGTATCGTCTTCGCTGGACAATCTATCCGAGTATCATGCAAGCCCAGATGCGACACCAGGCATTTTATCAACTCGCTAACAGTCTCAAGCTCTATACAAGTCTTTATGGATTTGTCCCTCCTCTCCTTAGCGAATACCGGAGGTACAGCTATCTCGGGTGCCTCGATCCTCACACACTCCAAAAGCAGATCTAATTTCTCCTGATCTTCGTCCGAGGCGTTTAGTAGAGGCTCCAAGATCTTCTCCCTGAAGCAGTACTCCACGTTCTGTAACATATACAGAGTTTGGATCAGTTTTCTCTTGATAAATTCGTCGGGAGATACGTCAATGCTCTACAAACCTGGCGAGATTTTGGGGATCTGAGCATCCAAAGAGACAGCAAAGCTCCTGCTACCATCTTCGGCCTGTGCGATACAGCCTTTAGATTGCTATCGACGAATCTTTCGATTTCCTCTAACTCTGCTCTGGGCATTTTGTAGTTCAGCCTACTAGTAGCCCACAGCAATCTATCAACGTCTTTAAACCTAACGGGACTCCCGAAGGATTCTCCTCCCTCTTTAGACTCTGATGAAATCCTGCTAGTCCTCATATCGAATATAGAGTCGCCGACCAATCTCTTGACGGCTTTCTTCTGGGGCTTTAACATCTCTGCGTACAGAGCGAGGATCGGTACAGCAGCCGGTATCCTGTATCTATCTTTGGCCTCGACTATTCGGCTGCTTATTAAATTCAATGAAAATTCTGCCGAAGGTTCACCGAATCTCAGAGCCTTTAGTAAAGCGACGAAAAGCGGAGGGTCTGTGATCATCAGGTCCCGATTTGCAAGGACGGTGTATTCTATAGTCTGAATATTCTTCCTGCTAAGTTTAACGCCCGCCTTGTAAGTCGCTACTGAAACGATGCATTTTTCAATCAACGAGAGCTCCTCCATGCCCGGCAGGTGTTTTAAAACGAATGAAACGTCTCTAGCGGCTACCTTCTTCGTTAAACTGACCAAAAACATGAGATTAACTATTTTATCATGCGTGTAAGAGCCTCGGGCGAGAAACTCCCTCAATCTCCTAATCGACTTTGGGTAAAAATCTAGTCCAGCCAATTTCTGTGGAACTATTTCGAGCAGCTTGTTAAGCAGCGTTAGAATCTGTGCAAAATTCAGAGTCTCTAAAGCGCCGCAACTCTTCTCGTCTATAATATCAAGTAGCATTTTTTTCTCCACAGGGTTTCCCATGCTCTTTAAATTCTCTATATCTTTCAAAATGAGGGTAACGCCCTTGCCGCTTTCGTTAAGAGTCGTTATCAGGCTGCGCTCCGTCAGCCTTTCTCCGTTATCATAAATCACGGAGTTAGTATCGAGGATCGAGTTATCTGAATTCTTTAAGTCCACGGATTTTTCCAGGTATTTAATGAACCTGTGCTGCAACGTCGGAGCAGCTCTGTTCCCCACGCTGCTCTGTTTATTTATGTGGTAAAAAGCAACGCCCGATATCCTATTGCGCATATAGCATGCGAACAGCCTTTTACAGACACACAACTGCATCGCTGATAGCTGTAATCAAAAAATTATATCATATGATAGAGTTTCATAGAAATAAGGAGCAGACGATCACTCATAATGCTATCATCACACACTAGCGGGTTCAACATAACCTAATAATAACATAACCTATGAACAAACGTCAGAGCGATTCTCATTAGCGATTTTAACGATGATTAGCTAGTTTATTGATATTAGTTGAGTTTGTTTAACAGAAATACGTCTAATTAGGGATAATATCGAGGTAAATAACGGGACGGGAGTGATATAGCCCGTCGTAATCATCTTTTAGTGAAAAAATCTAACCTATAGCGCGTTGAGTGATATAGCGGCAACATAACCTAACTTAAAAATCTCCAAACGGTTGCAAACGCCTGTATGATGATAACGCAGAGAAAATAAAGCCCACAAGATGCCCACGGTAATAGCTCTCGACGTTTCGCTATCTATGAGACGGCCGGTGGTTGGTTCAGTCGGAATTGACCATGGCCTGCAAGGCGAACAGTTGACCAGACACCATCTAGCCGTTCAGGGTATAAACGCGCTGATAGATTACCTCCAGGTTAATTCAAAGCTCGAATTTGTAGCCTTGGTAAGAACCTCAACGTCTCTATAATTTTGGTCTGATCGAAGGCGAGAAGCTAACGCCGTTTATCAATCCCCAAATAATTAGGTCGTGTTCTCATCGCTGTACGAGGTGGTGTGTCCGTTCACAAGAGACTACGATAGTTTACGATCTAAACTCCAGAATATAGAAGAATGCGACAAGACGTGCATTGAAACCGCCCTCCACGGTGTAAACAATGTAGTTATGGCAGAATGGGGCAACACCACAGCTTGCCAGGTCGTTTTAGTGACGGACGGCAATCCGGGTGTCGGTCCAATGTCGTTAGGAGATTCTCTGAACTCGTTGAACATGAAGAGAGACTCGAATATATTTCCACTGCCGTTTCCTTATCCAGGAAAATTGACCGTAGTCTGCATATCCTCGCAGCAAGGTATCGTCTATTGATCAGATATCGAATGAATCGCATTTCTGATCTCGTTTGCTTTCACAGATTCAGGACTCGCCATTGGACTCCCACTCTATCAACGACTCGTCGAACTGGCCGGAGGAGACAGCATCGTTTTGGTCCCTGAGGGACCGCTGACTAAGAATTCGGTCACCAATTGCTTCCAGAAATTGGCCGAAGTGAACTACGTGTCCTTCCAGGGATACCTGAAGTGCGGAAACTTGGGTTCTCGCATCCTGCTATCACCTCCGCCTTTGGTAAAGATTAGCCAGCTTTTATCTCCTCGAGGGAAAGAGAGTCGAGCTGAACAGCGGCAATGTTTGATCTGTTTCACAGCCTTATACCAAAAAGACTGACTTTGAGCTTCTGACCGGTCAAACAATCTCAAAGACCTTGGAGATATGTGGATTTATATCTGTAGCTGATGTGGGCAGTCCTAATGCGATATCCAGGCATCTGGTCCTTCCGCTTTCTACCGATAAGACTACTAGCATGCAGGGTATAAACTTGGAGGATGAATCGGACGGCGAAGACAATGGCGACGAGGGAAAAATGCCATCGTTCTGCGTCCTACTCCATGGGGCATTGAAGGTGAGATAAAACGGGGGGTTTATAGTCTCAAGGAATGATTCCAGTCTCTCCCTTCTTTTCCAAGGTCGAAAATATGGCGGCTCTCTGTTCCCTGAGCAGCGATTGGTACGGGTTTATCTACTCTTGGGCAGACACGAAGAAGAAGTCGAACCTGATGTTGACCGTGCTCGAACCAGGCGCGGACGTTATACCATGGCTAGGAAACCTGAATAACTTGGGTCCGATAGATTCGAGTGTTTACAAAGACGGTGAGAGCGGATTCCCGGTAAAACCATCTGAGAAACGTAGCTATTCCCAGAACGCTCCATCCTGGATAAGGCAGGTCGGACTGCAGTCTGATATCCAGAAGATATTACGCCACGCTAGAAAATTGCCAGAAAAAACAGCGAATTTTTACAAGGTAATTATCGCTGTTTAGATTCTTGCCAAATCTTGTCTTATTTTATTTTATTATTTTTTTCTCTTTTTTATTCTATGCAGGAATTGAACAGACTAAGGAGAGCAGCCTTGTCCATGGGATTTGTGGAGCTTTTGGACGGCTTAGCATCGATATTCGAAAGAGAGTGCGCGCTTTTGCCTCCGAATTTGAATCCTGATTGCACCATACAGATGGGACACGTTGCGGAAATGCTGAAAAAGCCCTATTCCCGCGAACTAAAGAACAACATCGTTCCTGTACGAACGAAATTCCACCACGACTAGATCTGGGATGAAAAGGAATAGAATAATGCGTAATAATAAATTGTTGGAAAAAAATTCATTCGTATATACATATTGTAATTCATACATGATCTTATGTTGTAATTATGGTAACAATAAAAGTAAAAGCATAAGTAAGTCTCATTCGTACGTATATGGATTATTTTTTAAAACCTAGTGCGCGAAATTCGACTTTAAGTCTCTATTTTCCGCACTAGTGCGAGAAAATCTGAGAAAATGTGCGAAAATACGAGTTTTCCGCACCAGTGCGAGAAAATCTGAGAAAATGTACGAAAAGACGAGTTTTCCGCACTAGTGCGAGAAAATCTGTGAAAATGTGCGAAAATACGAGTTTTCCGCACTAGTGCGAGAAAATCTGAGAAAATGCACTAAAAGACGAGTTTTGCGCACTGTTTCAAATAAATCGTATATATAGCAACTTGTGTGCATTTGTGATTCTTCGACTTTGCGCACTAGTTGCATAATGTGATATTCTAGTTCTCATAGTTGTCCATCATTTGAATAGCGAATCGTATAACGTGGTAGAGACCCTCGGTTGTTTTTTTAGTAGGATAAACGGGCATGTCTGGTACATGGACGAAGATTGTTCGTTTTGGTTTTATCATAAGCGATTGGCGGAATATATATTCGCACAAATATCGGCCAGCGTTTGTTGATACTTGGGCTTTGCACGACTCTACGGACGTGTCGCAACTGATGTTGTTTATACTGTCGCAAATCCGTTCAACGTCAACGCCGGTCTCTAACACTTCTTCTTCTACATCTATATTAACATTATCGCAGCAGCTCGGATCGATCTCGTTCTCATACGACGTATCTGTGTCTAATGGACATTTTTTATTCTCAACATCCGCACGGTAGTAGCCAGACCTGTGCGCTCGAGATTCTAAAGTCAGACATCGAGCCACGGACGAAACTCCGACGTGTATGACGAGCTGTAATCAAAAATGAAGAAGATAAAAATTAGAAAAAATAAATAAAAAATAAAATAATGGCCGATATGATTCGAATATCTTGTGTTTTCTCCTTCGCACCATCGGATCATGCTTTGACCAAAGTTTTGGTATCAACGTCGAAACGCTGTGATATGTAACCGGGATTTCCTCGGTGATCAAAACGACGTTTAAGTTTTTTTCAAACTCGATGTTTCGCAGCTCTTTCACAGCCTCCCAACTAGCGTTTATCGGATGTCCTGTGAACGGGCCGAAACCTGTGACCAGAACAACGCGATCTTTCGGCCTCTCATCTGCCATATTGCCTTTCGCTATATGTATTCAATCACGCAGTAAATTTTCGTACTCGATATTATTATCTAGTTATCGTCTAACGCTAATAAAGGAAAGAAAAAACAAAAAAAAAACTAGATAATACACGTACGTACATACGTCTATCAACAACTGATATCAACGCGCAGACTGAACCAGCTGCGAGTGTAGCGACAACGTCGCGTCCACGTTCTATAAACCGCCGCGAGTTGTCGCCGCTTTTATATTATCTAAACAGGAAAATATGTCTGGACCAATTATCGTTAACGTCTGCAGAAATATCGTTGATTATTATCTAAACTCTAAAGCTCGTGATTATTTATACAAAATGCGATTTTTATAGACGCGAAAGACCGCAGCGAGAGGTCTGCACGAATCGTATTGTCAGATCAGTAGTCACAGCGTTGATGGTCAGCCCACGCGTTCATTCACTACAGCTTACGCCGCACCTCCGTTTCCACTACTACTTACCGCGAGGTCTGACTAGTACGTCATGGCTTCTACTTACCTAGCGGTGTCTGTGCGTTACGTAATTTTCTACTAATTTAGATCGCGCGCGCTAGCGCGCGGAAGCGTCTGACGAGTGTATGATAGTTTCCACTTGTTTAAATCTCTTCTAAATTTTATCCCAGGATATATACGGGAATTCGGAGGGGCGGGGGGGATGGAGAGGAGATAAAAGAGGGAGGATTCGATTTCGAGAGACTTTATACCGACAGTGGGGGTATTCCTTTGTCGCGCACGTTTCCAATAGTGACAATTGGATATTTTTCAACTCTGCTGATTTAATTCCGTGAATTTTATAATTCTCATTTTCATTCCGATATGAAAACCGAACTTTTTGATGTTTGCGATTTAATGAACGCCGCATATAATGCCATTCGACGATCCGATATGCGATATGCGATGTACATATACAGATACGTGTTCGCACCCAACACACCTGCTACATACACGTAACCACGCGTACTATATATCGATGAATGCTCTCGCACACAACACCAACACACAGCACACAACACACAGTTCGTATAGTACCTAAAGCTATAATTCCGAATGGCTTAAACGCTTCTAGTAAATAATAATCAATCATTCCTCACGCTTGTGGATAAATATATGGTTTGTAGTAGGCACTATACGTATATACATCGCATAGTTAATAACTGGCTAAAACTAAAATTTTCCCAAGTAGATTACACAAGCTCTCGGTGATTAGCGAGCGATTAGGGGATATACGCGCTGCGCTGCACATAGGAATAGTCATTGAAATTATCATATTATATCCCGTTCCCAGCTGGTGCAGCTGAAGATCATGAGGCCAGATTATTAGAGGCCTGTGAATAAGGATCAGAGGAATCCCAGATTTACGCGTTACTATATACTCACCTATACATCATATTACGGTATATTAAATCCGCTATGCAGAAAGCGAACGATGAGCTGTGCGGTGCAGGACGAGGGCTGCACACGGTACCCATACAGGATCGGAAAAAATCACCGCCCTCAATTCGCCGTTTGAAAACCTTGCTCTTTTACGCAATTTTCCAGCGTTTATTAAAGTTTGCTCGCAAATGAAACGAAACCCATATAACCCACCTAATTTAGCGAGTAGCATTTTCGAGTGCGCGGACCACTCCAAGCGGCGGTCCTCCTCCTCCTCTTCCTCCACCTCCACCTCCACCTCCTCGCTCTTTGCCTCGTCCTCATCCCTATTCCTCCTGCTCCTCCTCGACGCGCGCGGGGTCCTACACCCACATCGCTTTACCGTTTCAACCGCTATGCTACGATATATAGCATATCTGCTCTTCGGTACGTATGTAGGTACCTACCTTCCTCGCTATTGACAGCGGTTATTGCCTAACTGCGTACCGCTACCTAATATGCGAACTCCGAATCTGCATTCAGGGACGGACTAGTAGTCGGTCCGCCAAAATTTATTTATTTATTTCGTGAAAAGATCATTATTCGCAAATTTACTATACATCGTTAAATTATTTCCTACAGGAGTTTTTTGATTTTTTATTTTGGTCCTATACCATGGAATTCGTACCTATACATGTATATGATCCTATATACCATGTGTATTATAGTTTTGAGAGCATATGGCCGTAGAACGGTACGCGGCCCTGTCTGGATTTGAAACTCTGTTAACTCTCCGAATATTAACCCGTCCTAGCGAGATTAACCCTATTGTACCCGTTGAAAATGATGACGTCACTATTAAACTCTCGACGGGCGCGGTGGGTAGGTAGGTACCTATAGCTCTCTCTCCTTCCCGTACCACCATCCCATCCCATCCTCCTTTCGCATCAGAGCCCATCGCTAAATCAGGAAAATTGATTAAACCATCAAATTAGTTGAACTAATGTGTTCTCCCTGCAACTAGCTAGTCAAATTAGCCGAAACTTTGACTCTGTAAATAAATAGAAGGGAAAAATTTCAGCGAATAGCGTATATACCTGTATACATTATGTAATACGGCTATAAATAGCCGAGCCCAAAGTACGAAGTTTAGGAATTGGCGGGGGCTAATCGGAACTCGAGTAAAGGGGGCGGAAGAGATGGTAGGTGGAAGTGTGAACAATTTGGCGCATTGTCTGCCGAGATCAGCGTACCGATATGAATCTCTGTGAAAGAGAGAGAGAGAGCGAGAGAGAGGGTGGGGGTGGATGGATGGATGGATGGATGGGTTGAGCGGTGGTTTACAGTAGTCCGTATAATACGTAGTCATCTGAGTCTAAGGGATCCAAGGGGTTGGGGGTATAATTATCGTAGGTCGTTTGAATCTAACTGTTTCCTTTATTAGGAGTCTCGCGCGCCGGGGATGTACCTGCAGCAGCGTCCTCGATCTGTTCACCCCCTAATATACGTGGGTATATGTATATCACATACCCCCCCCCCCCCACCCCCCCCCCCCCCACCCTCTCCGCAGATTCGCGAACCAGTTCAACTCCTCTTCTCATCTCTCGCCTTCTGCACCAGCCTATAGCTATCCACACCAATCGGAGTAGATATGCGAAGGCAGTGGGTATGGGGGTGGAATTTAACTCCTCATGGAATTACCCACCATTATCATAATTGCCGCACCATTTACCGATAATATATCACTACCTAGCCGATTCGCGCGATACCAGTCACGTCATTATTACACCCCTTATGCGCGGGCGATGATGAGGATGCTGCAGTACCCTGCATACGTTACTTTCTGCATCGGTGCAGCGAATGATCGCAAATTAAATATCCAAAAATTTTGGGGGGTTTCGCGTAAACTTATATACCATGTAATATTATACTATATTATAGGTAGGTAGAGGGAATAGGACGTAATCGGGAATATTAATTGCGTTTCCTCTCGGCGGGGGTTTTGAGTGCAGATGTCAAGTCATTATCATCCGTAGTCTGCGCGAGGATATCGCGAGGATCCAAGGGTGGCGATGGCGTGGTGGTCCTCCGTGTATTTTGCGTCTCGCTCCGTTCGGTCTCTTCCTTTCACATCGTTTCCACCATCCCCTGGCCCCCCGTCATCCCCTCGTCTCCCATACCCTCTCGTAAACGTATTTCTATCACACAGAGGTATCGCCTCATCTCTCTCTACCTTTATTAGCGCGTTAACAATGTTACTCGCCGATGAATAGCTGCGGGGATATATATCATTACCAATGTGTCATCAGCAGGAAAACGCTACTTCGCTGCTTGGATAAGAAACCCTGTATACTGTTGCTGTTGCTGACTCAACGTTTGTTAACAACAACAAATTTTTTTTAAAAATTCCTCCCCAAATTCACGTCTTCGTACACACATACCTACACATATGTTGCATACATGATATTAGAATTTCTTTTTCATACCATATATTTTATAGGTATACATACCTACTACCTCTTCGATTTAAAACACAACGTATAACGCGTTATAACGTATAGGAAGTTCATTCTTGCCTTGGATTCGAGTGCCTTTTGTTGCTAAGTAACACTCGTATAGCGCGAACAACCCCCCCCTCCTGCCCCCCCCCCCCCTCGCCGATCGAGGGGAGTATATAGGCTCCATTACACTCAACTTAAAAACTTTCAAGACCTTACCCCCCTCCCGTCCTCCGTCCCTTCTCATTTCTTCGTACCTTTGCTCGCGAACGCGCGAAGAAGTAGGTACTAACCCGCTGATGCTATTCCTCGAACCTTTGTACAAAATAGAATTCTATAGGTATATAATATACCGTGGTATATGCATGCGATTTAGAGAAAATTTCGACATTATTATGTCCATGGGGTGGAAAAGAATAAGAAGAGAAGAGAAAAAAAAAAAAACAAAAAAAATGATTACACACGTATCATCTGCGTATCATTTTTTTTCTCACGCATCATTCAATAAAATGGTAGTATTATTAATATCGTCGATAAATCGCGTGGTATAGTATGTATGTATGTATAGAGGGGGTACCAATTTCAGACTGTAGCCCGGGGTAGTACGATGGGTGCTGGGGGCTAGGGGGTAAGGGGTGGCATGGCAGGAAGGTAGAGGTAATTTCCATTCTATCGGAAAATAATTATATTTTGTGACAAAAGCTCTCCTCCACTGTCTGAAATCGGTCAATTATATATATATATCGCCCCCGCAGTCCGCAACCTCTGCTATATATATACTATATACCTATACCTACACTGCTTTCAACGAGCTTGGCTTCTTTTATCTTTACCCCCCTCCCCTCCCCCCCCCCCCAACCCTTATATTATATTCTCTCTCGATTATTACGTATACATATGTATACTACCTATATATGCTATGCGTATATATATATATATATATACGTCTCATTTAACTTGTGAATGTTATAATAATCGCGATATATAGAACGAAGTAAAAGAGAAATTTGCACATTCACATATAGGTACGTGTGCGGATTTGAACAGTTAATCATAAGCTAGTGTGTATATATATCTTTAGGGGTACGAATTTCGTTTGTATGTATCAATCGACGATCCGTCTATCTATTACGCGTGGATGCATGCCCCTTTCGACAGGGATAGAGAAAGAGATAGAGGGAGAGAAAGAGAAAGAGAGATAGAGAAATAAAGAGGGGATCCTTGAAGAGGAATAGGGGGTTGGGGGTCGGAGAACGCCGTTGAATTGATATAAGTGAGCGGTTATCTCGGCGTCATTTGGAGCGCCTATTGAATGGGTCTCGTCGTTCGAGGGTCGGGGACGTAGGTGGTAGGTGGCTGCTGCTGGTGCTGCTGGTTCTGCTCTTGGTCCAGAGGCAGGGGATGGATGGAAACGGCGCTGCGCAGAGAGGAAACGAAACGTTGGGGGTAGGAGGGCACGTGCGTGTACCCCCGATGTTACGGATCAAAGCCAACGGGTCTAATTGACTTCGAAATGCTTTTATGTATTTCATTGCACCCCGTGTGCACGACGAACACCATATACATACGTATTATGTATATATCTAACATCATCCCTTATATAGACGCGCGGATTTGAAGACAAATAAATAAATAAATAAATAAATAAATAAATAAACGCGCGCATTATTCTTTCGCAATTCTCTGTCATCGAAAATCGAATGCATGGGGGGCATTGAGATTCGAAAATGATCAAATCGAGGACGACCCCGATATCGTATATCCAGTAGGTACCTATATATATAAAGTGGGATGAAACTGGGGAAGAATCCCGTAGAAATAAACCTTGGGCAAACACAATAATTGCCGGCTCTTTATTTGGCCGTTTGTTCGCCTTTACTCTCCGTCTCTTTTCCTCGCGTCATACCAACCCATTCCAGTATTTGCCCCCGTTCCGCGTATAGTACGCGACCTACAGAAGTTAATAAAATCTCATCTGCTACTGGTACCGCGTCGTCGCTTAGCCCCGGGCCGTTTGTCTGTCCCTCGGCTACCTATACTACGCTACCAGCTCCGACTAGAGTGACTCTATACTGCTAGCTGCGGGGACCACGAGCAACATTTCGTTTCGTTTCGTTTCGCCTCGTTTCGTTTCCTTTCGTTTCGTTTCGCCACACGGGGGGCGATCTCTTCATACAACGTTACGTCCGCAAACCACTCCACGATTCTGAAACGGCGTGCTACGATCAACCGCTGCTACTACTCTCATTCGGTTTTAATAAATCGTTTATTTGTACAGATATAAGGGGTTCTTTTTCTTCTCGTTTCTTCATATACCGTGCGAGAATCAGGTGAAACTGCTCTCACTCAACCACATCTATCCCTAAATTATTACACTATGACTCGAGTGGCTGTCGCTGTTTCACCCGATCCTCACGGTATACAATATATTGCGCAAATATATATTGTACAGAAAATATAATTAAGAATCAAAAAAGCAGCCCTTGTAGGCGCGTCATTTCTTCCCTCCTCTTTCGTTCTTTATCTTTTTTGTTTCTTTTTTTTCAATTTTACTTATTTTTTTTGCTTTTTTTTTATATTTATAAGGTAATCTATGGTGCAGGTGCAGCTGTTTTAGACGTAAATCACTGATCAGAGGGACACCAGAGAACCGTAGTAGATGGTGTGTACCTACAGCTAGCCTCGACGCCCGAAGGCTCAATAACAGCGATTCTAATACCCGGTTGTGTTCCTCGAGAATTCTGTACAGAGAATATCACTCTGTCTTTATTACATACTTCCATTTCTATGTAACATGAAAATACACAGGAATTATAAATAAATAACAATTTTATACCTTTATATATATAATATATATAATATATATATACATGTACCTGTATATATGTATAATTTAAATTAATTAACGTTCTTATATAATATATTACATAGCGAGCTATGTACCATTATATATACATCTGTATTTGAGTGAAGAAGTTTAGAAGACAAGAGATTGTATATATGGGGCATTCGGTGTCACATTATCCGCTGGATAAGGGAGAGAAAGGAAAAAATGTCGAAATGTAGACGAAATTCAAAATCTAGTGAATTTGTGAGAGATTTTTTTATTTGTTTTTATTTTTTTTTACAACCAGCTGAGATGAAGCGAAATGGACCATATATATCTTGTATATTGATCGTTTCAACTTACTACAGAGCCCAGAATTAAACTTGATCGCTTAATATTTCATCGCGAACAATATAAACGAGATATTAAGCCGAGTAGCCCGACTTCTCATCATCCCCCCGTCCCCCGTCCCCCATCCCACCCCCATACCCCCGGTTAGAAATTTACGAAATAATTTTTGATAATGGATTATTATTTCGATATGATGATGATAATAATCAAGGGTATAATTTCTACCCTTCTGATATACATTTGTTTTATTATTTTTTCTTCATAGTTATTCATCATTTCTAATCGATACGACGGAAAGAAAATTAGTACTTTTCTATACTAGTGGGTAAAGAGTGTTGATTCTCGGACGAGTCTGAAGGTCTTCTCTTCACGAACGAAGAAATTTTTTCGTCTGAAAATATCATGTTTCGTTTGTGTGAACTTTTAGCCGTGCGGAAAATCTGACTTTACGCACGGCGTGTTGAAAGCGATGATTACCCTATCCTCCGTATTAAAATTTCGGGGGATGATCGCATCCATATTGTCACATGTAGTTATATATGGGGTATTCCACGTGAACCGGATCGGTTTTTTGCCGGAGATCATCGATTTTGACGCCAATGCAGATTCAGATTCCTTGTTACTACATGAGATGTCCCCAAGAGTTACAGAGCATGAAACCAATTGGTTCAATTTATATCGCTGTCATAATTATACCAAAAATTTAATCGCTACATTTTCAACTCCACTTATCTCAGCCATGCATGAACAAAATCATAACTTCCCTTAGTGCATTCTACGCGCGTAAATCAGCTCTTTCGAAATCTGTAGCACTTGAATTATTTTTGAAATTCTTAAACGTGTAAAACTTTGGAAATATGCGATTTCTTTGTTCTTCTACTTGAAGGGTCTAACCATTGCCCTGAAATTTTCACCGAAATTACTTCGAGGTGGCACTAAGAAGTGATCAAAATTTCAGCCTCCCATTTTTCTTCGTTTTTTTTTCCAAAAATCGGCGAGGCATGTAAAACTTGGGAAAAATGTGTTTCCATTTTTTTTCTACTCGAAGGGTCTAATGGATTGCCTTGAAATTTTTAACGAAATTACTTCGGAGTGCCACGAAGAAGTGATAAAATTTCCGTTTTCTTTTTCGTTGCCAAAAACCGATCCGGTTCACGTGGAATACCCCATATGCTGTGTAAATGACAAACGTTCTGACGATGTATCCTATCTACGAATTCCCACATTCATTTAACAATATCTATACCCATCCAACTTCTGGCTGTGTTTCTCTTGGTATTGGAAGATATTGGTGTATAACGTAGTACTACATATCCATAAACGTATACGGCTTTTGAAATATTTCCAAAGTTCCGAAGTGGCATTCCAACATGGCAGTCAATTATGGGCGTTGAATGCGCACTTCGGGGCGTTTGATCTTTGATTTGGTTCGCTGAATCTATTGTGAACTGTATCTACCCACCTTACTTTGTCCCGTTAGAAATTCCCCTCAAACCCCGCTCTTTCGAACATCCCTTATACCCACCATCTCTCTCTCTCTATTTCTCTCTCTATCGTATTATAATCTCTCATATATTTTACCTAAAAAACTTTCATTCCCGATCCCAATTCCAGATTTTTGTATTCACAGTGAGACTGATCTGCGGGTTGAAAAATATTACTTTTCTATACTAGTGCGAAAAGCAGTTTTTATTCCACACATGCTACGAAGCGTGCGTAAAATCAAACTTCACGCACGGCGTGTTTGAAAAAACACTTTTCTCCCTTCCCTTATCTCTCGATTCACGAAACTGTCGACGCTACTCCCAAACAGCTATGCGAGAATAGTATATTATGCTACAAGTGCGTAAAATGCGATTTTACGCACTAGTAGTGATCGCTGCGCACGAGGGCCGGCGAAGCCGGCCCGAGTGTCGCATCGATCACACGAGTGCGTAAATCGTACGCACGCGTGGCATACGCTATTTTTTGCAATAGTGTGCGTAAAATTCGGAACAAATGTGCATAATATTATGCATTTTTATTCAGATCCTACAACGGGACGGTGCATATCAAAATCGAAAAAGATAGTAAGGCGTAGAAAAGCAAGTCCAGGTGCAGTCCCCAAACAGAATACTCGACCCTCAATAAATACTTTCAATTAGTTTATATTTACCAACGAAATGGAAACTGACCTGCACGCGGAAACTATGTTTCATGCAAAAGGTGATTGCTACCGGCCGCCGGGGGTCCAGGGGCGCAGCCCCTGGTAGGGTCCAGGGGCGAAGCCCCTGGTGGGGCCCAGGGGCGAAGCCCCGGTAGGGGGTTCGGGGGGCGAAGCCCCCCGAGTACCGAAAAAATGAATTTCATTTGATACAATAAGAATAGTCAACGTATTGAGAATAAAATCTAAAAAAAACACGACGGATCTTGCGCACTCAGTTAGGAAAAGAATTATTTACAACTCTATGGATGAATTATGCAATAATAAGTATTGGTTAAATCAACAAAAAACGTTACGAATTCGGGAATAATCAAAACTTCATTTTCTTACAATTATTAGCACTTAATTGGTCTTCACTTGCTAACAACAGATATCGTACTGAACGTAAGTACTATGTAGTCCGAGATGCCTCTTTTAACATTGTAAACAACCTGAGGATACACTATTAGGTCGATTCTATTGTTTATTTTCGTTACAGCTATGGTTACAGTGTCGGACTGTATCAAAAAGTATCATTTTACGCACTGAAAACAGCAAGAGACACTGTATCGAAATGTTTCATTTTACGCACCGAAAACAGTGCGTAAAATCGAATTTTACGCACACTATTGCAAAAATATAATTAGGGATCTAACCGACCAAGGCGTTGTCTTAGAATAAGCAGCTATTAGAGGATAATGCCTATCCCAAACCCTGAGGGAATTTCTACTAGCTCCTTTACCCCCGAGTACCACAAAGCTGGTCGTAATACGCTCTAATTTTTCGCAATTATCCCTCCGCTTGATGCTATTGCTGCAGATATAGCGGTGGCACTATGCACCTATTTAGAGGACTACGTTCCACTACCTACCACCTGCACTTGCAGGACACGGATTTTCCCCACCTAAGTTTTAAGTAACTAAGTAAGTAAGTAAGTAAGTAAGTAAGTAAGTAAGTCTGAAGTAAACGTGCGCAAAGAGATATTATCGGGCTGTATGAACCTGGTGCTGCAAGAGCCAAGGATTTTGGAACATTTATTCTCATTCCTGCAACGTTAATCTCCTCCGTTTAAACGAAATCGTATAAGTACCTAGGTACGAGAGTGTGCAGTCTATTAGGGCGGTCTTTGATTTGATCATTTTCGAATTTCGATGCACCCTGCAGAATTTTTTTAAAAATTTTCTGGAGACGTACTCTGGACATGGGAGCATCGGTTTTGAATATGACCGAATCGAGGAGCTGCACCCTTGTAGCGTGTACATTTTTATGAGGGCTGAAATATGAACGGGGAAAAAAATTGGAAAATTTTTAATTTTTTTTTTTTTTTTTTGGGGTTGAATAAAAATTAGGGGTTGATTATAGACACCAGTGAATATCATATACTCCGCCCATATTTAACCGAGCGTCTATTCAACCCCAAGTTGGAACGGTGGACCTGCGTGAAAACATCACCCTCGGATTGGTTACGGTGGTAATATGGCGGCGTTAGGGGCTGCGAGGTGGGGCAAACCCCGCGATATTAGGGGCTGCGATTTAACGCCTCACGTCTAGTTCACGTTGCGACGTCGACCGGTAAAGATCAGAGCTAGTTTCATACTGATTTCTATACCACGCGCGTTTTCCAGTTTTATTTCACCCCTGTTTAAGGGAGGAAAAACGAAAAAATAAATAAATTATAAAGAATAAAGAGTAAAACAGAAAACGAAAAAAAAAGTTCGCGAATTAATACATCGAAAGTTTTTAATTAAAATTTATTCGTAATTATTGTCACTGGTTTGTTATGTTGATCCTGATCCTGCGTTGTTAATTAAATAATAATTATACTAACTATGGAATGGGATAAATAGTTGTGAAATTTAAGGGTCGAATAAAATTTAAGATCTTTTCTTTTTTTTTTTATACAGTGTTGTAATAAAATAAAAAAAAAACGAGAGAACTAAAAAAATTAAACAAATAATTAAACAAATAAATAAAAAATTCACTAATTAATAATGGCGCAGACGTATAATCAAAAACGAAATGTGTACAGCATCGATCAGATTTTGGGCCACGCTAAAGAAGAGGGTGAGTTTCGTGATCAGAATTTCGAAATTGGGTTGATAATTATAATTTTCAGAATTCTCATTTTTCATTTTTTCTTTCTTTCCTTTTTTCTTTCTTTCTGCAGTGTTATGGTGTAAAATAAAGAAAAACTAGTGTTTAGTTTTCGGCACAAGGGGCATAATGATTTTTTTTCTTTGATACCTGCAGGGCTTTTTCGGAAATAATTGCGATACACTCATTAGACGTTCATTATATTCATTTCATAGTATTTAAATGATTGTTAATTAGAAAAAAAAAGAAAAAAAGGGTTGAAAAAGGGTGTGGAGGGAGGAAAAAATTAGAAGAAAAAAAACCCCGCGAGAGAATGAAAATTTTTAATTTTTTGCGCCCCCTTATATTATCGCGTGTCTTTCGTTACGGCTGAGCGAAGTGCTCGTAAATTTAATAAAAGGTAATCGAGGGGGCGAGGGGGTGAGGAGAGAAGAGAAGAGAAGAGAAGAGAAGAGGCATAGGAGAGGAGAGGGTTGGCATCAAGTGGACTCGCCATTGTACGCCGACATAAAAACATTAAAATCTCTCTATTCACCCTGGATTAGCTCCTGCTATCTCCGTCTCTCTCTCTCTCTCTGATCTGCACACATGTACCCTATGTGTGCTCGTATGGGTAAATGGCGATGATGAATGCGACATATAGACACTAACACGTTGCTACTGGCTTAAGGGATGCGAAAAAACATCCCCTGAACTACTATTTCATTTCATTTTTTTTTCTTCAACTAATCGTCTTGCTTCTATTTAGAACTAATTCAATAATCATTTGTAATTCATTGTACCAAAGATTAAAAGAGAGAGAGAGGAAAAAAATCGGGGGTACATTAGGGTGCTCAAAACCCCGGGCTTCTATCTCGACTCTAAGTCTTCGAACTTTCGGGGGGGTTGATTGGTTCAAAAGAAATTTGTCCTTTTTTTTGTTTTTGGAAAAACAATTGTGAAAAATTCAGAAATGATTGAATCAAGAAACACCCTAATTTGTACAGTGTATGGGGATATATGTAATGTAATAATGGTCGGAAGAGAAGTGAAAAGGAAAAGAAGAAAAAAAGGGAATAAGTAAAAGGAGTTAATCCCTCGCGGAGTTACCCAGGTATATAATATTAATATCTGATTCTGCGCGTGAGACGAGTTTGAGGAGTCCACTCTCGGCTTTGAGTACCAATAAAAACTGGCTCACTTAGAATATGAGTATTGAGGTCTGGACCCCCCGCAGCCTCCGTCTCATCTCGTCTCGGTTTTCGCTTCTATTCTACGTGCAAACAGAATCTCTCGTCTCTCCCTCTCTCCCTCTCTCTCGTCGTGTTCGAGTACCTTATGCCGACTTAAATTTAATAGTAATCTACTCTCTAGAAGATCGAGGGGGCGGGGGTGCAGGGGGTTGGATTTTTTCACCCACCCTCGTGGCCCCCGTTTCAATCATTTTTTCTTTTTTTTCTTTTTTTTTCTTTTTACTCGCCTCGGTTTATACCGATCGAGTTTTTGCGCCTATCCAGTCGATCGCTAATCGCTATCTATATACAAACAACAATCGTATAGGTATGCCAAGTATTAACGTGCGTATCGACGTTCGAATTTGTTACGGATTCGATACCTGCGCACCCCGAGAGGGATTACAGCCATATATACATATATATATGTGTGTAGTTGAAAACCTCGGAGATCAGTGAATCGGAAAAAAGAGTATGGCGATAGATTTTTTAGTAGCGAAACTAAAATTGAAAAAATTAAAAAACAATGGAAACTGATATTTCGGATTTTTTTTTTCATGATATTTTTCCAGTCGATCACGCGACGCCATCGGACGTCGACGGTGATAATGGCGAGACGGAACTCGGCCATCTGAGCGACCACCAGATGAATGACAATATCAACGACCCCTTGGATTTGGGGGAGTCGGACAGACCCAGAAAGGTCCGCCGGTCCAGGACGACATTTACTACTTATCAACTCCACCAGCTCGAAAGAGCCTTCGAGAAGACGCAATACCCGGACGTTTTTACCCGAGAGGAACTCGCCATGAGATTAGATCTCTCCGAGGCTAGGGTACAGGTAATTATATAGGAGAATCTATCAAAAATGTAGCAAAACAAAGAAAAAAACCCCATTCGAATCAGAGTCAAACCTGTGCAGTAGCTAATGCCGGTGCATTATACACACATCCATACACATGTGCAGTATCACACATGCATTCAGGGGATGGAAGTAGTCCTGGGTTCACCCCTTTCGCTCTTCACTCCCTCGTAAAATCGTTCTTGAGTGGTACTCCCATAATTACAAGCATTGTTGGGTTTAAAGTGAGCCGGGCTGCACGCGGCGCGGCGTCGCGACGCGACGCTTAAACCTTGCAAGCATGGCATGCATGGCAGTGCATAGCATAGTGCAGTGTGTACTTGATCCTTACAACGAACCTGCAGCGTAGCTATTCATTCCGTCAAAAAGCATCATACTGTACCAAATGATTAGCCATTTTTTTTTCTACATTTTTCAAAATTTTTGCCCCCCTTGCCCCCCCCCCCATTCAAGTCCTTTTTTTTTCTCTTCTTCAGCAAGTAACGCAATTTGGTCACCCACGTCGATTAGCCTAACTAGCTACCCACCCTTCCACGTATACACACGTACATGGGCACGTACATAGATAGATGGATAGGATATAGAATAGGGAAAGAGGGGTAAAATAGAGAGAGAGAGTGAGTGAGAGAAAGGGATTCCGATTGGCCCATTGTGGTACAGCGAAGCGACAATGCCGGCAATTGGTTGTCGCTCGACAAAACCGCTAAATGATCCGTCAGCACGCCGCGGACCAACCGTCAATCCTATACACACCCCTGTACAGCGTCGCGACGCTACGATAGAAATTTTTACGTCTGTATGTGTAAAAATACTTATATAGGTATGTAAGTCGGGTTATATGAGACTAATTATTATCAGGCTTTGAATTTGTACGTATTAGTATATACCGTGAGATTCTGTGGGTGCGGAACGCCAGGGATACCAACCCAAAACTCGTTAACAGCAGTTTAGTGAGTTGATAGATTTTTCTAGTGAAATCGTAGCTGTGTCATATTCGAATTTCGACGCTCCGATGGGGGAGGACGTCTCGGAATAGATAGAAAAAAAAATAGAGTCAAAATTCGATTTCGAAAC
The DNA here is from genome assembly GCA_963992785.1 of Tenthredo livida. Taxonomy (NCBI): domain Eukaryota; kingdom Metazoa; phylum Arthropoda; class Insecta; order Hymenoptera; family Tenthredinidae; genus Tenthredo; species Tenthredo livida. The sequence goes on from OZ023073.1 coordinate 557,431, forward strand.
TGTATACTACACCTACACCTTGCAGCAATTAGCGTACGATCTTGAGACGTCGCGACGCGTCGCGTCGCGGTGGTATATGTATGTACGACTTGAGTTAACGGAATTTGAAACTTTGGTTGTATAGGGGTAGGTTCTGCGTTATTCGTACACAACGAGAAACAGAGAGTTTGATATACGTACACATATGGGTGTGTAAAGAACCAGCTGCGGAAATTTCGGAACGTTTTAATCCACCGTATATAGGTACAGCTCTCTGTACATACATGTACAATATAATATATATATATAGTTACACACACACACACACACACACACACACATGTATAGTGTATTATATTATATACCTACCTCTGCCAGCTCTACCCTGCACGAGACGAGACAATTAAAGAATTAGAGGGTAGTTAGAACGAGTAATTAGAGAACACACACACACATACACATATATGAATACGCGAATATATGTATAAACATACTATATAAATTTGTCAGAAATTTGTACATACCTACTGCAGCGCTCCGTATAGCAATAAGGCGGATATTTTAGCTAATTCGAATCCGATCAGCTTCCCCGGTTCACCCTGTACCTAGTAACTGTATAATCGGGATTAATTTAGCGTGTCTAATAAGTCGGTAAAAGTATAACCCTGCATATCCCCCTGCATATATATTATTATACGTGTACAGGGTGGTTCAGGTTTCGGGGATGTGGATCCCCGCCGAAATCTGATCACAATTTTCCTTTACCAAAAATCTGTGGGACCGTCAGTTTCCGAGCTACGTAAGATCTTGGTTCACCAATCGCGGAGCGTATGGCTCGTCCATTTGGTTCACTGCGCAACTCACACTCACGCGCGTCGGTTTCAGCGCCATCTATAAGTCCCGCGATTGGTTTTTTCCACGTATCTCCGAAACCGTTCGTACCACGAATTTTTTCTAAAGGAATAACATTTTTCTAATTACACGAGGAATCCAATCCCAAAAATATTCATCGCTCAGACTGAATCGATCCGTATAATTTAATGGGGCCGGGGGGAGGGGGTAGGTGGATGGGTTTTCGATTCTTTTCTTCTTGTTTCGGAACTGCGGGGGTTAGCTGTCTATAGAATAGAAGAACAAGCAGTAAATCGAATATGGGGACCGGGGCGGTTGGTACTCGACGGTTATGGTATATATCCACTCTACAAGGGTGTGTGTGGGTGATTTTAGTCGGGGGGGGGCTATGAAGGCAGGGAATGCAGGGGGGGAGATGGTTGCTCCTGTACGTTCCTCGTGAAATCACGATAATTGTTAACAATTAGCTTAATCAGCCTGGAGAGCCTCGGCTTTTGTTGGCTGCTCAGATATACGAACGAGCAGAGGTTCTCCACCCGAAAATTTCCCCTGTGCATGTGCACGTGTATGTACACGCGTGTGTGTCTAATATCCAAAAATTTAGGGGAAAAAAAAAAATTTACAATTTCTTTAAAAAAGTTTTCTTTCTCTTCGTTTCTAGGTCTGGTTTCAAAATCGTCGAGCCAAGTGGCGGAAAAGGGAAAAAGCTCTTGGGCGAGACACGAGCTTTATGCACGTCGACCAAGGTGGTAAGTTTCATAAAATAAAAAAAATGAATAAATAAGTAAATAAATAAAGGAATAAAAATCCCAGGGTAAAAATCGATGAATAATTTGCAATTTATGATAAAACCTTAGGCTCGATGTATATATTTTATAAAAATATATCGCACAGGTGTGTGTGTGTGTGTGTGTGTGTGTAGCTGATCATTAATGCAACGTAGTTTCGCCGTCAGTTTGCTGCACGATATGCGGTAGGATATAGAGAGAGCGAAGAGTGTGGAAAATAACGTATGTATAGAGATAGGATAGGATATGAGGTACGCCGGACATTCGAATAGGGTAGATTAGAATCTGAGACAATTATGGTTAATTTTATTATCAGAGAGTTACGATCTTGGCATGGAATCTGATTTATCGTAGATAATAGCTGCGACTGCGTATACACACCTACTGTACGTCTCCCGCATTCGTATATACATATATACCCCTAATATCATGCATGTATAATTCACTGACGGAATATCACACACACACATGATTTCTAGTACAAATGTGGAAGGAAGAAACGTGATCAAAGTCGAAAAGCAAATAAAACGAAAAATCAAAAAAGTAAAAAATCGTAAACAGGTATAAAGGAAATTACAGAGGGAATGGAAATTTAACGCGAGTAGTATTCATTAGGAGATCTGTATGTTGTGAGTTAGCGATAACTCGTCGTCTGTACAGATACGTGATCGCTTTGTAATTAGACTAGCATGTAGAAACGTAAAAGGTACATTTAGTTGATCGATAATGGGCTATTTAGATCGCGGTTCGATTGTACCGGCTGCAGGGACTTGTGCCTTTATTTTATACGAATATAGACACTACATGTGTGTTCGTGGCTCGGGGTATTATACAAAAAAGAAATTACAAAAAGAAAAAAGAAAGAACACACTACTGCATGCTGCAGTCACCATAAATAAATTATCTCATACACAGCATATACGCAACGTAGCGATCCGCGCGATTTTTTGCGGAATTTTCACACGGTGACTAGAGTTTGGCGAAAAATAGCCGTAAGGATACTTAAGCCGCTGCCCTACCCGATTCGAACCGTTCTAAAAACGTTAGGCTGAACGGTGCAATTCTATCGGCGATTTTAAGACTGGGGGTCTTTCGGGCGACTCGTGGGTCGTTGAGGTTCCATGAGACGTATAAACGATTATTGAATTGTTATTTTCGTAATGTGCAGGTGTGAACGAGCTCTCCCTCCACGCCCACCTCCTCCAGACAGCAGCAGCAGGTATTCCCGGCGGTGAATCCGGGTCTCCGTCATCGGGTGGATTCCCGTGGTTCATGCCCCCGGTATTTCCGCCACCTTGGGCAGGAGGTGCCCCGAAATTGCCACCGTTGCACGCAATCCTGTCACAGTACATCGGTCTGCCCCTGCCCCCCAATTTGGCGTCGCTTGCAGGCGCCGGACTCCAGTTAGGCGGTGGTTCGATGGGTTCGATGAATCATCCGACGATTAATTCACAGTTAAGTACGGCCCACACATTGCAGAACAGTTTAAACGCGGCCCAGCTACACCTCCAGCCGTTGAATTTAGGCGTACAAAATTTGCCACAAAATTTAAGCGCCAAAAATGACTGCAGGGATGACGACTCTGCCTCGTCGGACGACGAGGTGAGGAGACAGAGCGCTGAGATATTGAGGGTCAAAGCGCAAGAGGCCATTCGCAAAACGGATAATTAATATCTAATTAATCTCCAATGACGAATGAGGAGCTTTAGTTTGACTTAAAGTATCGGTGAAAAAAATAAATAAAAATTAAGATTAGAATATATAAGGGAAAAAAAAGAAGTAAAAATTCAATAAGGTAATAAATAAATAAATGCTGATAATCAGCGATTTGTAAATATGTACTTAAAATATATACCTACATATACCAGCTGTATGATGATTGAGGGGTTGAAAAAAAAAAAAAAAACCGAGAACAAGAAAAAAAATAATTAGTGTATAACGACGCGAGTGATAATACAAAGTTTGAAAAACTTTATATCTATATGAATAAATATATACGATAAACGCGATTGAATACGAAAAATCATGTATACACATATAGGGGTATCATATAGATAAGTTTAAATATATCGAAGCGATAATAGGGATGAGAGAAGAAGAAGAAGACGAGAAAAAGAAGATGAAAAAAAAAACTGAAAATTGGAAGAAAATGAATTAAAGGGATGAATAAATAAATAAATGAATGCATAAATAAAAAAAATTATTATAATGTCACGTGGCTCTATTATATACTATAGTATGTATGAGTAGAGGAAAAAGAGAGAGAGAGAGAGAGAGAGAGAGAGAGAGAGAGAGAGTTTTGTAAAGAAATGTGTATATCGTATATTATTATGTAATAAATATATTATTATTATTATTATTATTATTATTAATATCGTGTATTGCTTGTGTAAATATGTATCATTGAATATAGATTATAATAATAAAATGATAGAGGGATATATAAAGCTGTTTTAATATAATTCCAATATCCCAAATCCCCGAATCATCATATTTATATACAAAATTATATTATATACAGCTTACAATTTCGTTCGCATTATCGAGTAGATGTATATATCATTAATTGCAAGATTGATATTCCTACGATTATAGGTATACATATATGGATGTATATGAAACGCGAATGACGATATAATAATTACCATATTCCGTTCTCATTTTTTTTCCTACGGTTTTTTTATTTTTTTATTTTTTTATTCTAAACGATCGTAAATCAAGAAGAGATTTCACTGTCATATTATGTACTATATAGGACAGTAGGTATATTATAGTATATAGTGTACACCTAGTACTACCCTACGATGGTAAAATCCAAAGGGGTGTAATTACCTTGCCTTCGAATTTATTTCATTTATTCCTTTATTTCTTTCTTTCTTTATTCATTTCCATTATTTCTATCCTTTTTTTCGATTCTTTTTTTCCTTCATTTTTCTCCTTCTTTTTCACATTTTTTTTTTTTTACCTTAAAACAGCGACACGCGTTTCCCACGGGCTGCGTGTTTAACTCGTACACACAATCATCATCATCATCATCATACTTATACTTACCTCTTTATCTAGTTTATTACCATTCTATTAATATTATAATTTTCGTTCCTATACAATATAGTCTTTCATTAATAACTATCAAAATCTACCAATTTTTAACTAACACACTAGCGCACATCCTTGATTTTCGAATTTTGCTGCTGCACTGATCACAGAGCCTTCGATTGTTCCCAATTTTTTCCCCATTTTCCCATTTCCCCCCATTTTTTCCCCATTTTCCCCCCATTTTCCCATTGTTTCCCCATTTTTCCCCAATTTTTTCCCCATTTTCCCATTTCCCCCCCATTTTTCCCCCATTTTCCCCCCATTTTCCCATTGTTTCCCCATTTTTTCCCAATTTTTTCCCCATTTTCCCATTTTGCAGAAATAAATCGTTTTTTTTTATTCTTCTTTTTTTTCTTTTTTCTTTTTTTGAAAATCGGTATTATACCTGCCTACGCGGAAACTTATAAAGGTAGTAGCAGCAACCGATTGACATCCACTGTTTAAGATCGCGGCAGCTCACGAAGGACAATTAGATTAAAAGCAGCGCCTCTTGCGGCAGCTTGAGATCCATTAGTGCCCATTGTACAGCACCTCCCCATTTCCCCATTTCCTCGACGCCGCGTCGTCGCCTGTGGCACCCCTACGGGGTACGGGTACCGCGGGGTAGCGCTCAAGTCCTCAGCATCAACCAGACCCCCCAACCCCCCCCCCCCCTCGCCTATAGGTGTAGATCTACCTCTACAGTACGTTCTGCACCAGCCAGGCTAGAAGTCGAGGCCCGTTTTCGTCCAGGAACTACCCTTCCTCCCTTACTCCATTTTCCCTCTTCTCTTCTCTTCTCTTCTCTTCTCTTCTCTTCCGTTTACCCCATTCTACCCCCCAATCCCTCATTCCCAAGCGCAATCTCGAAGCCAGGTACTTATTCTCAATAGTAATATGCTCACTTCTCAAATATATATATATATATATAAATCCCGACAATCTTGGTTCTCCTCACACCATTTTATTTTATTTTTATTTTATTTTCACGTTAAAAACCTCCGTAAATTCATCCACCACATACAAGAACCAGATAAGATTTTCAGTATGCAATACCGTGCAGTATCTAATAGGGGGGGGAGGCTGGGGGAGGCTGCTCAGGATGCAGTGGTTGCAGCGTGGTGATGCTGCACATCATCCTCGTCGTAATAGTACCGTAGCAAAATTATCATCGTATAATTATACTAGCTGGTGATTATTAAGTTCAATCATCGTCCCCTCCACCATTACTATACATATTCCCTTTTATTACTTATATATCGTGCAGGACGATTATAACTCCAACGATCCACATTGTAGATACACACATGTGTGTGCGTGTGTGTGCGTGTGTGTGCAGTTATAATTGCGATTTTTTCATTCTTTTTTCAACAATAATTTCTACCGTTTATCACATTTTCTGTATTATTTGGAAACGTTGTCTATGGCCTATGCATGCATGGTGGTATCGGAATTAAAATACTAACCCCCCGCCCTGCCCTTATATGTATATATGGGTGGGTATAACACGAACAATACGAATCGTATTTGAAAAGATTTTTGGAACTATTCGGTCGAGTGGCGCGCATAAGGGTAGGTAGTTGGGTAGGTAGGTATATACCAACATACGTGTATGGTGTTATAGGTAAATTTAATTCACACGAGGTGAAGTCATCTGAGTGTGTGCTTATGCTCAAAAATTAGTTTAACAAACGTTGATGTGTGTAGTGTATACCGATGTACACACTTGATTAATGCCATTAGAAATCATATGCGTGTGCGATAGACGGGGAGGAGAGAAGAGTATACGGAGAAAGAGAGGATTGGGAAAAAGTTCTATTCCTCGAGATTTTTTTTTGTTTTCTCAATGGGTTATATTCTCTTTGTAATTATTACCGCAACGTGGGAATCTGATTGATTATTTTCCGTCGATAATTCCAAATAATTCGGGAATAAATGATATTGAACCGTAACACCGTGGGGTTGAAGAATTGACGAAACTTGTTGGTATTGATAAAAAACGCTACCTGCAGCATCGGTTTCATTGATAAGATAATGATAATCGGTGTTTGAGATAAGTTTATAATAGTATACCTAATATAATGGACAAAGGATTTTATCAATATCTATACACCCAGGTTCTTCACTCCCACGCTTTATTAAACCTTTGAAACTGAGTTAGAGCTACATTATAAATCTATTAGATTAGCTGCGGTGATAAATAATTATGTTTATACAGTATATCTAATAAAAAAACTCATATAATGTACTGTACATGCGTGTGGTACATACATACGTACATACATACGTATACGTGTATTTAATTATGTATTTTTTTTTTCGTTTTTTTTTTCGTTTTATCGATCCTTCGCGTCTTTACGATGTATAGTTGGTTCAGTTTTATACGATTTTAAAACTCCGATGAGAGATGAGAGACGAGAGACGAGAGACGAGAGATGAGAGAGAGGAGACCGTCGGTCGAACGGTTAAACAGAAACCTCCGCAATTTGTAAGAGAATGAAAAAGTTAAGCCAGTAGGCGGCCCGATGGGGATGTCAGACAATGGTTTCTACTGGATTGAAAATCTGAACGGCAAACAACCCGCACTAGAACCGGGATTAAACCGTAATTGAGATATTGAGATCTGATTAAGATGAAATCGATAACATACTACAGCCTACTACTACCCTATCCCTAGTTTTACATTTCTTTTTTCTTTTCTACACGACGTTTTATAAAACGTGAAATTTCTCTCATGCGAGAATAAAATTCGCGAACCCGAAATAAAATCGGCGTATAATACTACGTCGAAAATTTCACGGAGTTTAGATCGCCGATGCGGGACCCATACGCGCGACCCATACGTACGAAGAACGATTTTTCATCGGTGCGATAAGTCCGCGCGATTTCTAAGCTACGATAAAATCTCTCAAATAATTATCAACCGTGTATCAAACCGGCGGTAATCTTTTCACACTTTTTCTTTCACGTCAGATAGAAAAACTGGAAAAGATGGAGAAAAAAAAACGGAGATATTTGTCCGGTTTTTGATTTTTTTCTTTTTTTTTTTCAACGACTACGAGGCGATTTGTAGAAGACTTTCGACTTCAAGATGGCTTTTAGACTTCTTCTAGACGACTTTAAGACTACCTGAGACTCCAAGACGAGTTTCATACCATTTTTGGACGATTTTTAGAAAAACTAAACGAATATATTGATTCGTTTTTTGATTTCGAGACGACTTTAAAATCCGTTCAATCAGTAGCCAATTCCAAAAGATGTGTAAAAAAAAGTTGATAAATCGAGTGTCGAAGATCAAAATTGGTTTTAACACGGTTCGTAAAATCTCATGCGGAGGTGTCTCACCGTGAGTTTTCTGAGGTATAGGTGCGGAGTGCGGGTACATAGACGCGTCGTTTAAAGGGGGTAGAGGGTATTTATTAGGGAGAAAAGCGAGAGGTGGGTTAAGGTATAGGTATAGGTATAGGTATAGGTATAGGTATAGTACAATAAAAGATACTTTTGTGGGTAAACAAGCGAGTGAAACGAAAAACCACAATGTGTAATATACCGGGTGTCCGCATCTGCTTCTCCTTTCCTCGTTATACACCCCGAACGCGCGACGTATTTATACACTAGAATACCACCTCGCTCAGCGGGAGGTAAGTAAAATTTGAAAGGTCCTTAAGCGCCGATCCCAATCCCAATCCCGATGACCCGATCCATGGGCGGTGAAGTAAATTCAAAACGCACACACACACACACACACACACGCGCGTACAGGACGAATGCCCAAAATGAAAGTGCAACTCGACACTATAATAGCGCCTATAGTACCCTGTGCGAATGGTAATATGGTAACACTGTAACCGACCCTTTTTGTGCATAGCCGCTGCTACTGCAGAGCAGTACAGCACATCACATCACATCAGTGCAGTTCTATGGAGTCCGAAGGTTTCACACCGGATTTAACGTAAACGTTTTCTCACCCGAAGTGCGCCCCATTATAAACGACACTTTTTTCTTTTCTCCTCCCTCCTCCTCCTCCCGTTACCAACCGCTAATTAGTACTTGCCGAAAATGAAAATCCCGTTAAACCTCCCGCCCGCTTAACCAGCCGTAAAATACCCTGCATCTACCCTGACAAGAGATGCTGAGGCGTGTGTAATTAGCCGTGTAAGCATATTCTTGCGACCTGAAGAGTCCGGAAGAGACGTCTTACTGTCTCCGATGATTGATTTTCTTCGATCACCCCCCGCCCCCGCCAAGGGCTGTAATGAAATGCCCTGCAATTCCCCGCACGGTCGTCTAGTACCAATAATATAATCTATTATAATACCCCAGTTTGACAGTCGCTCTTTTCGGCCCCCCAACTACGCGCGTGTCTCAGAGTGCGTAGGACACGTGTCTGTCAATTTCGTGCTCCAGATAGTTTGGTCGTTTCGTTTAATTAGCTCTGCATGCCCAGAAGAACGGAACTGAATGATGATGATGATGATGATCAATTCGGGGCAAATTTTTCTGGAAATAAGACAGATTTCTAACGCATTACAGAGGCCATAGTGGCTCGTATGTAGATGCATGGATGGATGTATGGATATAGTATGTGCGAGGTGCATGGTGTGAGGGGGTTTGATCCTTCATTCGGCTCGCAGCGCCGCGGCGTCCCCGTGGGTTCTATTCACGCATCTACTCGAGGGCAAACAGCTCGGCAGCAGTCAGTTGAGTCGAATATATTGAAATAATCTCAGCAAATACGACAAGTTCGGTTATGAAATTTGCCGAAGGGCTTGCGCGAGTTCCTCTCTCTGATGGCCGTCTCCCTCTCACCCCCTCATCCGCCCCCTCACCCCCCGTCCAACAATTCCATTCCATTCCCTTTACGTCTCCTTCGTACGCGAATCGTCGGGATAGACAGGACCATACCCACGCTCCGAGCAATGTTTGCCGAAAATCGGTTCAATAGCAACTTGCAACCAAGTTTATGCGACCACCATTCTCTCTATCAGCTTGCTACTCTGTTTGTCTTATACGATAGGTACTAGGATCTAGGATCAGTGGTTATACCTATATCTCGATGTTAACTACGCGAAACTTTGCCGCAGATATTAGATTACATACATGCAGCCATATAGATAATTATCAACTAGGAGATCGGGAGCAGAAAAGTAGAAGAGTTTTGAATTTGCAACCATGTTTGGATGTTTGGGGGGGGCTCGTAATCGGGGCAGGGGGTACGATGCGATACAACATGCATAAATTTGTCGAGAAGTGATTCCCGCATGATATACCTACGGTACGTCTAGTCATATAGGGATGTAGTTTGGCCAGAAATTGAAACCTTTGATAGGTAAGCTCGGGGTGGTACAATTAAACGCTAAACTACCCCCTGAGGGGTCGAGGAGAACCCCTAATGCGCTCTTTATGGCGGCTTAATGCCCCTAATATTGCATGCGACCCTTGCCTTACACGCCGGTATACCCGGGCCAGAGTTTCCCAATCGCTTTTATTCCTTTCCTGCACTTATTCCCATTTCGCCTTATTTTTTAACCCTCGCGATTTTTATTACGCGACATTTTTCCGCGCACCCACGAGATCGATCACTCCCCCCCTCCCCCCCCGCCGCGTTTTTATTCTCGGCTGATGTTGGCTTCCTCAACCTCTTGATACGGGAGTTTCGTTTCACCATACGGAAAGAAGAAAGAAAGAAAAAAAGAAAAACACCGTAAGGGTAGCGGTCAGAGAACCCCTGATACGTCAGCCATGGGAAAGCCATGGTGTTGTGTTTGCCGAACAGATCTACCAGTGGAATAACGTAATGTGGACAGCTCTATTGAATTGTATCTAATATCCGTCACCAAATCAGATAGTTTGTTTGAAGAAGCCTCAGGGGGTTTCAGCGGGTCTCTTTATTAAATTACTCATATTGTTTTCAGAATTTTTCTTCTATATTACGAATCGATTCGATGATCGTGCAGAGGGAGAAAAATAAAAATAAGAAGAAGAAGAATGAATATTCATTATCATTCTCATTATCGCCCTAGGGCGGAACGAATCGTTATACCCTCGTTACCCAGGCATAAGGTGTTAAGGGTGGTATATATAGGTGCGGAGGGCTACCTGCCTGCTCATCTTCTCGACACCTTGAATGGCGTTAGTTCTAGCACCTATAGTATTCCATAATGGCCCTGGGGGTGTCGGGGGCACTAAGTCGCGTCTTTACCAGCTCTCCGGCAATTCGGAGTATGAGGTATGAGGTACGAGGTACCTGCACCAGCTATTCGTGGATTTCGTAAATTTGGTTCATTTGGCACATTGTAGTTCGCTGTCTACAGCTGGGATTAGCCAAAGGACAGATCTATCGCGCATGCAGTATCTCCCGCGGTGAGAAACCCGCGTAAAACGAGAAGAAAGGGAAAAAAAAAAGAAAAGAAACGAGAATGAAAAAAAAAAAAAAAAAAAAAAAAAATTATAGAACCTGAGAAATAAGGGAGAAAAAAAAAAAATCAACCCCAAAGCGCGTTGATCTTTACCGCGCCTTGTACAGAGGAGATGGCGAAAACATTTGTATTCATTTTTGTTTTTGGTTTTATTTTCTTCGCTTTTTTGACCATCTGCGAATTTTATATCGTTAGATCGTCTTTCAATGAATATATATATATGTATAATTTGATTGGAAGTTATTGTGAATGATTGTGTAATCGAATAGAGGGGAGTTTCGGAGTTTAAGCTCTGCAAGAGCTGTTATTATGGATAAAATAGATTTCGGTTATTATAGTCATTGGGGTGGTTTTTGATTTGATCATTTTTGAATTTCAATGCTTCTGTGTATGGGGTATTCCACGTGAACCGGATCGGTTTTTGGCAACAAAAAAAAGAAAATTTTATCACTTCTTCGTGGCACTTCGAAGTAATTTCGGTGAAAATTTCAGGGCAATCCATTAGACCCTTCGAGTAGAAAAAAAATGGAAACACATTTTTCCCAAGTTTTACATGCTTCGCCGATTTTTGGAAAAAAAAAGAAGAATAACGGGAGTCTGAAATTTTGATCACTTCTTAGCGCCACCTCGAAGTAATTTCGGTGAAAATTTCAGGGCAATTGGTTAGACCCTTCAAGTAGAAGAACAAAGAAATCGCATATTTCCAAAGTTTGACACGTTTAAGAATTTCAAAAATAATTCAAGTGCTACATATTTCGAAAGAGCTAATTTACGCGCGTAGAATGCACTGTGGGAAGTTAGGATTTTGTTCATGCATGGCTGAGACAAATGGAGTTGAAAACGTAGCGATTAAATTTTTGGTATAATTATGCCAGCGATATAAATTGAACCGATTGGTTTCATGCTCTGTAACTGTTGGGGACTTTTCATGTAGTAACAAGGAATCTGAATCTGCATTGGCGTCAAAAACCGATCCGGTTCACGCGGAGTACCCCGTATGAACAATATAGGACGTCTCGAAATATACAAATCGAATTTTCAAATTTGTATAGTATAGGATTAACCCGGGATTTTGACTGAATTTTATTTTTCTATATTTATCCAGACGTTCTGGTCCATATGGACTCGCATTCTATATTCTATGCATACCAAAAAAAAATAAAAATAAATTTAAAAAAAAACTGAAAAAACTGAAAAAAAGTGGAAAAAACTCGTGAATACTTTTACGTCGAGCGACAATTTTTCTTTTAATCTAATACATCGAGTGTTTGACACGGGCTAAAAATTCACTCGTATATACATGTATATATTGTCTATATTCATTTATATGTATATAGGTAAATTTTTGTATATACATGTGTGTGTGTGTGTGTGTGTGTGTTTGTATTCTTTATAGAACGGTACGTGCAGGCGGGAGGCGGAAACGTTTCCGTGGTAAAGCTATTAAAATTCATAACTTTCGACATACACTGAGTCCCGGTCCTAGCTAGGGGTTGGAATGAACTAACCAAATTTAGCGGCCCGTGCGTCAACTCAAAAACAAGAGACAGGACCTCTCCGCCTTGCTCTGGCTCTGGCTCTTCCCTTCCCTTCCCTTCCCTCCCTTCTATTCCTTTCTCTTCCTTTTCCCTGGCCTGCGGCACCATCGCATCTAATAGTCATCTGAATATGCATCCCCTAACTAGCTAGTCACGTGTTAAAGAATAATTAAACAACCCCCCCTTGCTGCAATGCATGTGGCAATCGCTGTATTGTAACATAATGTATGTACACATGCCTACATACACATGTTGAAGAATGAAGAAAAAAGGAAAATGATTGACATCAATTAATATGGGGGTTCAAAATCCGTGGAAATCATATCTCGGGGGATGAAAATCGTATGTAGGATAAAAATGACGTGGCTATTTTTTAAGGGTTGAAATTGAAATTGCAAAGAAAGCATAAGACTTCACACACGCACACATGCATACACACGCACCCACAGAGGTGGTGATAATTATTGTTTGAGATAATGGAGAATAAATAAAAAAAACGGGGGGGTTGAAGGAAAGGGAGGAAAAAAAGGAAAAAAAAAACAGTCGAGTTTGGATTATCTGTGATTACGAGTTAGGGTACATACAACTTTATGGAAATAATAAACTGATAGGGGGATGAAAATGTGGGTGTTGGGTTGCAGGGTATAGTTTAACGAAATCGATTCACTATATAGTATAGAGGGGGTGTATATATATGTATATATATATATATAAGGTATAAGCGCGTCGAAGGCGACATCGACTGATGAATAATATATTAATCGACGATCAGATAGGGAGAAACTATGAAATACGATTCGTGTAGTAGGTATATGGTAGGTATATACGTATACTGTATATACCTGTATGTATATACGATAAGTATTATCGTTTATGGTATACATATACGATATAATGAATAATGATGATAATATTGTTACATTTGGTGGCAATAAAAGGATGGTATATAAATATATGTATATACACGTATATATATACAAGTGGAAAAATAATTTAAAAAATAAATTCTTGGTATCGTATTATATAGGTACATATAAATATTAAATTTGTACATATACCAACATGTACATATATGTGCGTGCGGGGGTGGGTATATCGGAGTTTATACTCGTATTATTTACCTGAATACAAACTCGTTATAGATTATCACCCGTTACTGATATCCAATTTTATATTTTCATACCCAATCGCCAATACGACTTTTAAACGACTTTTGGACGAGTCGAAATTTTCTTGAATCCAAAACGGCTTGTAGACTACTTTTCCACGACTTTTGACTCTGATACGACTTTCAAACTACTTTTAGATTTATTTTAGACGATTTTTATACGACTTTCGACAACGAGACGATTCTCAAATGATTTTTAAAAAATTTACGACTCCGATACGACTTTTGGAAAACTGTGAGACGAGATTTTCGACTTTAAGAAAGCTTTCAAACTAGTTTTAGACTTTTTTGAATACCACTTTTGGACTGCTTCCGATTTCAGTACGACTTTCGACACCGATACGACTTTTAAATGATTTTTAAAAAATTTACGACTCCGATATGACTTTTGGAAAACTGTGAGACAAGATTTTCGACTTTAAGAAACCTTTCAAACTAGTTTTAGACTTTTTTTGTTACGACTTTTGGACTACTTTCGATTTCAGTACGACTTTTATACGACTTTCGACACCGATACGACTTTTAAATGATTTTTAAAAAATTTACGACTCCGATACGACTTTTGGAAAACTGTGAGACGAGGTTTTCGACTTTAAAAAACCTTTCAAACTAGTTTTAGACTTCTTTAATACGACTTTTGGACTACTTTAGATTCCAATACGACTTTTGGATGATTTATAAAAGATTTTCGACTCAACGACGATCTTTAGATCGACGAAAATAAATGGTAAGTGAGATGTTCTTTGATTTTCACAAATCTTCAGTATACTTACATTTGTTGTGTGTGTGTGTGTGTGTGTGTGAGTGTTTCTGTTTTTTTTGAGCGCGTTGGCTCTGACGACCAAGAATCACACGTATTTGTAGCATTCTAGCTGATAAACATGGGGATTAACGATCTCATTAGACATATATACATGCGCGTAGTAGATGATCCTTGTTGTCGGTTTCTTAGTCTGAGAAGTACACAGAGGCTTTGTCGAGTTGATATTTCAATCTTCTTTGAATATGTATTTTGAAATTTCATTCCGAGTATTCCGAGCCAAAAAATGCTAAATTGCAATTGATACGACATGAATAATGATGATATGACGATGTTACGTTCGAAAAATAATTATGAGAATAAATTTTGGGTAATCGTAATGCGCGTGTACGAGCGTGTGAATATTAAATTTGTACGTATGTATTCCGGTATATGTGGAAGTTCGTATTTGTATTATTTACCTAAATGTATACAAACTCGGACTAGATGATCATCCGTTACTGATAAACAACTATGGGTCAATTAACGATGAAACCGGGGACCAATTAATCATTGCTATAATATACACTGATGAAATTGTGTACAGAAATTAATCATGCCTATATAGATTGGTATGGGTATACCCTAATTTCAAACCACCTAGTCTGCGTAGGTACATACACCTGTATATGTATGTGTGTAGAGGTAAAAAAGGGATAAAGGGGGAAAAACGGTGTCATTACGGTGTGTTTCATTAATTTTTTATTTATTTTTACTCATATCCTGCACCGAACGAAATTATCAATTTATTGTCAGACATAAAACGATTTTATTATGGGGTTCGAGCGAGTCGTGATGAGTTTTTAATTTATGTTTTTTTTTTCACACAAAAATGAAATTCGCAAACCCGAAATAACATCGACGTATAATTCTCCATCGAAAATTTGACGCAGTTTAGATCAACGATGCGGGACCCCATACGCACGACCGTACGAAGAACGATTTTTCATCGGTGCGATAAATCCGCGCGATTTCTAAGCTACGATAAAATCTCTCAATAATTATCAATCGTGTATCAAACCGGCGGTAATCTTTTCACACTTTTTTTTTCACATCAGATAGAAAAACTGGAAAAGATGAAGACAAAAAAAACGGAGATATTTATCCGGTTTTTGATTTTTTTTTTTTTCTTTTATTAACGACTACGAGACGATTTTTAGAAGACTTTCGACTTCAAGATGGCTTTTAGACTTCTTCTGGACGACTTTAAGGCTACTTGAGACTCCAAGACGAGTTTCATACCGTTTTTGGACGACTTTTAGAAAAACTGAACGAATATATTGATTCGTTTTTTGATTTCTAGACGACTACGAGACGATTTTCATACGACTTTTAGAAAAAATAGGAAAACCAAAAAACATAAAATAAAAGGAATACCTTTTGGATTTTCACCTGTCAACCAGGGTCCCTGTATTACTCGCAAATTTACCACCTACGGGTATAAAGATTCCCACGACGTGTATCCAACTATGGATTTTTTACCCCTAGTCTCACCAGTGCCTATATATCAACAGGGGTTGATATTCCAGGTTTCGCTACGTCCCCGTGACGTGGCAGCACGAACCCCGTAAGGTATCCCAGAATTTGTCGAGGGGTAGGAATCTGAAAGAGCTTATATACCTACCTCAAAAAAAAAAAAAAACGAAACCAAAAAAAAAAAACCAAAAACCAAAAATCTGTCTACTCTTCGGGGTCGAAAAACTCCTCCATCGATGTACCAAACGCAATAATCGTAGAACGTATATATGTAGGGGTGCAGGTTCTAATGTATAAATAAACGAATTATTGGCTGCAGGTCTAATAGACAAACGTATAAGTATATATGTATGTAATAATCTATATACTATATATCATGGCCATAAACGATTCAAACTAATAATTAGTAATAAGCAATCAATTACGGTACCAATCCTGCATCGTTGATTACCGGGTTTGATTGAAGTGTAATTTAATTACTAGTGGTCGTCGGCGGACCACCTACGTACTCCTACTACTAGTTCGAAATATTCCGGTCAGCGATTGATTCCGCTATGTCTACTCTCCCGGAATACGTGTATATATATATGTATATATATATATATGTACCCAGGGTGTTCCTTGATTCGGTTATATATGAATTTCGATGTTTCCCGTATTTTTATTCAAAGTTCGAAGCACTTGCCCAATGATCAAGTCTGCTTTTTTGTTTTTTGGCAAAACTCGATCTTTTTGCACACATTCCGTTTCGCGCGAGGTCCTGCGGCTCATGGGAGAGTGATGGAATCGAAAAATGATAAAATCGAGAATATTTTGAAAAGCGCCTTTTTTTTTGCACCCTCACAAGTCTCATAGGCTTAATTATGGTGTATTTAATTAAGTTTGAATATATAGTGCGCGTTGCTTGCTGCAGTAGGTAATAGAAGGTACGAGGAAAACCGACAAACAGATAGACAGACATACAGACGCAGACATATATATACACGTATAGTAGATATATATATATACAGATCCTATGGAGGAGGGAAAGATATACGCTTGGGCGGAATGAGAGCCGTGCAAACAGACTAGGATTGTTTTTGACAGTAATTGCCTCGTTTTGGACAAAGGGGCAAAGGGGTTTGCCTTCGAATTTGCATTTCAAAGCGCGATGTAACCCAAAAACCGTCTACAATATATATACACTATATATTGTATTCTATAATATATATGGGGTATTCCACGTGGACCGGATCGGTTTTTGGCAAAAACAAAAAAATGAAATTTGATCACTTCTTCGTGGCACTTCGAAGTAATTTCGTTGAAAATTTCAAGGCAATCCGTTAGACCCTTCGAGTAGAAAAAAAATGGAAACACATTTTTCCCAAGTTTTACATGCTTCGCCGATTTTTGGAAAAAAAACGAAGAAAAACGGGAGGCTGAAATTTTGATCACTTCTTAGTGCCACCTCGAAGTAATTTCGGTGAAAATTTCAGGGCAATTGGTCAGACCCTTCAAGTAGAAGAACAAAGAAATCGCATATTTCCAAAGTTTTACACGTTTAAGAATTTCAAAAATAATTCAAGTGCTACATATTTCGAAAGAGCTCATTTACGCGCGTAGAATGCACTGTGGGAAGTTAGGATTTTGTTCATGCATGGCTGAGATAAGTGGAGTCGAAAATGTAGCGATTAAATTTTTGGTATAATTATGACAGCGATATAAATTGAACCAATTGGTTTCATGCTCTGTAACTGTTGGGGACATCTCATGTAGTACCAAGGAATCTGAATCTGGATTGGCGTCGAATTCGATGACCTCCTGCCAAAAACCGATCCGGTTCACGTGGAATACCCCATATAGTAACAAAAAGAAGATTTGCAAAATGTTTTTTTTTCAGTTTTCAGGGAAAAAGAAGAAAAAACAAAAAAAAAGAACAATTTCGGAACAAAATCAAGGACGACGACAGGGCAGAGGGGGAAGGGGGTTATTTTAATTAGAATTCGACCCGTTTGTAAAATGCCAACGTCGTCGTATATATAGGTACATATATATATATATATATTTATATATATACTAGGGGTTGCATGTGCACTAGGTACGGCAAACTGCAGTACTCAACGTCTAATGAACGCGCTAGGGTAAATATTATTTTAACCATGCTAGACTAGGGTATATATACAGTATATTTCGCGAACTTGGTCATATATACCCAAGTATATATATATATATATATACAAGACTTTGGATTTAATTAATAATGGTAAACGGCTTTTGCTGCTTTGCAGATTAATTTCGCTTATATACCTACGTATACTTCTCTCTGAAATTATTATATTATTACGATTTTGTTGTTGTTGTTGTTCTTCTTCTTCTTCTTCTTCTTTTGCTTCTTAATTTCGCTTATATTATATAGTAGATATACGGAAATATATATATATATATATATAAAAAAGTAAAAGAGTAAAAAAAAAAAGAATAAGCGGGAGATAAAGAGAGAGCAGGAGATTACCTCCCGGTTTAAATTCACGACTTATTGAATTTAGGAGACAAAGTGATCGCGGGGTGAGTATCTTATTTCGATTCGGTATATAGAAAGAGAAAGAGAAAGAGAAAGAGAAAGAGAAAGAGAGAGAGGAATGGGGAATGGGGAGAAAAAGGGTGAAGGGATGAAGAGATAAAAATAAAGAACACGAAAATGTCTGGAAATCGGAAGAATAGAATAGAATAGCTACATCTTTGGCTATATACTAGCTATATACCTTCACCTACCCCCGAACCGTATATATACTTGATTTGAAGAGAAGAGAAGAGAGAGAGAGAGAGGAGAGTCTTCTTTGCTGGGGGTCCGCTCAGGCGCAAGGAACGCCGCAGGTCGCGCACCAGCCTCGAGGCCTCCTAAACAAATTCAATAATCCCGGGATTCTTTGCCAATTTCGTTTTCCCCCGTGCTGCAAAAAGTTAGAGAGAGAGAAAAAGGAGAAAAAGATAAAGAAAGACGGAGAGAGGCTCTCTGTGAACCCATTTACAATATTACGTTACCAGTCTTTCAAATTCAACGTCACTCCAGATTTTATTTCATCAACCTGTATAATGTGTATATAGGTATATAATATATAATATTATATATTATATAAACGGAGAGTGGATATTCGTTAATGAAAATCTAACGCGACTTGCGACCATTTTTTTTTCTTTTTTTTTTTTAGGATTAGGTATAGACGTACTTGAACAAACTTGAAAACAAATTTTTATATTAATTTTCAGAAAATTTTTAGACAAATTTTCACACCAAATACGACTTTGATACGACTTTTGAGTCTGAGACGTATTTTGGACGACTTTTATACGACTTTTGACTTCAAGAAGGTTTTCAAACTACTCATAGACGTTCGTCTAGACTTCTTTTAGACGATTTTGAAACTACGAGACGTATTTTGGACGACTATGAATCGATTTCTAGACGACTTTCGACGATGATACGACTTTTAAACTACTTTGAGATTTATTTTAGACGGTTTTTATACGACTTTTGACACCGAGACGACTTTTAAATGATAAAAAAAAAAAAATACGACTCTCAGACGACTTTTGGAAAACTATGAGACAAGATTTTCAACTTAAAGACCTTTCAAACTAGTTTTAGACTTTTATCATACGATTTTTGGACTACTTTAGATTCCAATACGACTTTTATATGAGTTTCGACATCGAGACGACTTTTGAATGATTTTTAAAAAATTTACGACTGATACGACTCTCAGACGACTTTTGGAAAACTGTGAGACAAGATTTTCAACTTCAAGACCTTTCAAACTAGTTTTAGACTTCTTTCATACGATTTTTGGACTACTTTAGATTCCCATACGACTTTCGACTCCGATACGACTTTTGGACTCCTTTTGTCTTCAAGTCGCGTTTCAATCTACACTTCCTTAGTCTGATCGGTTCCATCTGTATCCGATGAAACGTTGAGATAGACGTATCCGGCGTATAGTAGGTACCTACACCCACCCCTAGCCCCGTATAGGTGTATACGACCCGAAATACGATACGATACAACATACTAGCCCGGCAGTGTATTCGCGAAAGCGAATCGCCGTTTAGGGTGAAACAATGGTCGATTTGGGGTCGATTAGGTATTCCAATCGAGTCGCGTGGGTCGGTCGGTCGGTCGTTTCGGTTCGCTCAGAGGGTTGCGCGCGAGGGTGCACCCCATAATGGTTTTGGCATGGCGTTATATAGGGCGTAGGCGGTGGCATGGTGGCATGGTGGTATGGTGGCATGGTGGCGGTGGCGGTGGCGGTGGCGAACGCGAACGCGAACTCGAACTCGGGGGGCGGCGTAAGAGAGTGCTAGAACTCAACCAATAAAATGGTAATTCGTGTTTGCCAAAGCTAACCATGCAAGCGGAGCTGGAAATTCGGAAATTCGCCACTTTAACTCCAAAGACCAATACCACCCGCCTGCATATCATCCCCATAGATCTGACCTCGGGGTTGCTAGTAAGAAATTGGAAAAAAAAATTAAAAAAAGGAAAAAGAACAGCCAATTCGCGACGAAAGAAGACAGAAGGGTTGATTATACCTATAGCCGTTAATAATTGCCCGGGTTGTATAAACATTAGGGGTACCCCGAATCTTGGCCTCTCTCCTTTCTCTTTTATCTCCCTTGTTGGACGGTGCAGGGGGGGCTAGGGGATGGGGGGATGCGGAGTTCTCCGGAAATTAGGAAACCAATTTCGGAGAGTTCGCGTTTCGCAGAAAGATGCCGAATTTTAATTAAGCCGAAAGGAAACCATATAATTAGATGCCCCCCACACCCCACACCCCCACACCCCCCGCCGCCCTTAACTCCGCGTTTTCCAGACGTTTGGTGGTATATGGTCCTGCTTGGGTTCCATGGGGACTCTATATACCGTACCCCGTACGGTTGAAGAAATTAATTGAAGGTTGATTAAAACGACTCTTTGACATGCTAATTCGTTAACAAACTCGACGCTTTTCCTTCTCTTCATCTCTTTCTCTCTCTCTCTCTCTCTCTTTTTTTCACTCTCTCTCGTTTATCGGCCAGGGCGAGAGTATATATAGTATATCCCACCCCCCTCGCCCCCCCTCCCCAACACCTAGTTTCATTTTCATCCCTCAATTTTCACATTTTTCTATGTATTCATTCGCGAGCTTGCAGACCATTATATACTAGTAAACTTTTTAATTGTCTTTTTAATTAACTTTATGCTGTGTAATTATTAAATAGTAAAAAAATCGAAAATCAAAAAAATATATGCGTGTGTGTGTGGATTTTTGATTATAGGTATTAGGATATACTAGGTATAATATATAATATGATTCGTTATTATACTATATATATGTATATATGTATATGTATATAATTATATAGAAAATAATTAATAACCAGGTGTAGGTGGTTTTTTTTTTTTCTTCTTTCTTTTTTTAAATATCTTCGAAAAAATTTGGTGAAATTTGTATATATAGTATATATGTAGTATATATACATTATATATATATATGTACATCAAATTTTTATTTATTGTTATTATACGATCATATTATGTTTATATACAAATAGATATATATACCTACTATTTTAATATTTATATCTATATATATTACATATACATAGGTATATACATATATATATATATGTAATATATATATATATATATATTATATAATATAAGTATAACTGCGCACTTGTTATAATATTTTAATTCATTTATTTTTTTATATTTATAATTTTTTTTTCTTTCTTTCGTTTCCCTCCTTCTTCTTCTTGTTCTTCTTGTTCTTCTTGTTCTCAATTTTTTTTTTTCCCTTTTTTTCTTCATTTTTTTTTTTCTCCCACCAACTCTATTATTTCACCTATACGAAATTTTTATTGTTTTTAATTCTTATTTTTTCCTCAATTTTTAATAATATCTGTCCCATATTCTTCTCTCACTGTGTAGCAACAATATTATTATATTAATCAGATATGAATTTCTCATCATATCTATAAGTATATTAAATATAGTACATAATTATATATATATATATATATATATATATATAATATTAATATTAATATGTCGCAGTTATTTATTAATTATTATATATATTCATTATCTTATGTATTATATAAACCCTATTATATATAATATTATATATAATATATAGTAGTATATTATACATTATAATATATACCTATATAGTTATATACTAATTTATAATACATATTTTATAGTCTCGCGCGCGTTACTTACAATTCTTATAATTATTGTTATTATTATTATTATTATTATTATTATTAATATTAATATTATTATTATTATTATTATTATTATTATTATTGTTATACCTATGTATATATGCATTTATTTATTCATTTTTTTATTTTTATTTTCTTTTAATACTGCAGCCGGGAGATCACACAATATATGTATATATAGGATATATATATATATATATTATGTTATATGTATACCTTGTATAAGATGTATATATGTATAATATATATATATATATATATATGAAATACAAATTTTACGAAAAGAAATCATTTTTTTTTTCCAAAAATTCAATTCAAGGAACAGCTGCTCAATATATAATATATATATATATATATATATACCTACTTATATATTATATTATAATCGTCGCGTCAACATGTAATTTAATTTTCTTTCTTTTTTACCCAATTTTCCTTTATCCAAATTATATATATATATGTATAAAAACCAAAAAAAAAAAAACAAAAATCATTTTCCTTCTTTATTTTGGGCTTTTTATTTTTGATTTTCAAATCGGCGTCCGCATGTTTCATCTTCGTTTTCTTTTTTTTTTCTTTTCACGGTCTTCTCTAATTTTTATTATCGTTATTACAAGCTGACTAGTTTACGCGATCCTTCTTCCCAAAAACCGACAAAAACAAAAAGGTAAAAAAGAAGAAAACAAAAAAAATCGACGCGCGATTCGAAGCAGTTTTTAATAAGTTAAGGGAAAAAAAGAAAAACCAGTAATACAATTAATAATCGTAATTTTTTTCTTTCGAAGATCGAAATTTGTAAGTCATTTTTTTTTTTTTGTATTTTTTTTTTGTGTCTTATATTTTTTGTATATATTTTTATTTATTCTCTTCTCTTGTCTTATAGCCCGAATTCGACATCCGATAATATATATATATATATATATATTGTGCTGACGTCGACCGATCGGGCCTATGATGATGATCGGTATGATCATGATCGGATATATGATGTGGATTATACTCAGACCATCTGCAGACCCTTGGTGATACTTTCCCCGTACTCTTTGGCCCGCATTCTTAACGCTTGGATACTTGATGTGCGTTGATCGTGACCTGGAGGACTTGGCGGAAGACCCGATTGCCCACCCGCACTACTGCTTGACCCAACGTTCGAAGGTACGACGTGATCGTTGCTTACCCCGCTACTACTTCCTAGAGACGACAATCCACCGTTCAACGGTCTCATACCTGCGGAATATAAAGAGAGAAAGAAGAAATTTAGAAAAAAATCGGCGTCAGATTTTATTCACGTTTTTACGATTAGCGAAGAAAATGAAATAAAGAATCAAAAATTTTCATTCATTTGCAAAAATCATTCAGTCGAATTCGGGATTTTCAGGAGCCACGTGAGATTCTTGATATATATAGTATATTTATTCTCTATTTTATTTTACAGACGATTTTCGAAAATAAAAATAACGATCTCCTTTCGAATTCGCGTTCTGTATCAATTTTTGATCGGTAAATTCTAGCTCGCAAATAATTGACAAAATTTCGAAACTTTATTTTCAAAAGAGTTCAACTCAAGACGATTAATTTCACCCCTTATTCGTTTCGATACGATCGATACTGGCCGATTTATTAAACACCGAATGAACGAGTGCGAGAATATCAAGTCCGGCCTTGCCGATCTTTTACAACTTTCGGAATTTTTGAATCTCCGGTGTTCTACGTTCGAAACTTTCGGGGATCGGCAACCCTTTCTGAAGAAATGTGAAAATCGGTTTGTGTGTTAAAATTCCGAACTTCGACCCCTATAGAAAAATTGATTTAGGTACGTCTTTTCGAAAATAATCGAAAGCCTCAGAGCCACGTGAGATGTGCGTCTAGCTGTACATATGCACCGTTAATAAATTAGCCAAATATCAATACCGATATGAAAGAAAACGTAAGAAAAAGAAAAAAATGAAAAAATCGGTAGCAAATTATGTTTCCAAAATTGAAAATTCAATTTCATAGGTACTCTGATCGGCAATATACTAATGCTTACGTCAAATAATTCGTCCTGTATTTTCTACTTGATAAATAGTTGTTGTTTCGTCTCTCGATCTCTCTCTCTCACGTGGCTCCTCGACCACATCTCCTTAACGTCCGCCGCTGTCCTGCAGAGCGGCCAACAAGGAGTACTGACAGACCCGCAAGCTAAGCTCGCTCATAGCAGGCTGCAGACCTAGAAAATCAACTGAATTGTCTTCAAATCGTTTAAATCATGCGCTTTCCGGGAATAAACGAAATTATCGTGATAACAAGAAAAATCGCATTTCAGCTCCCCGATTTTTTTTACCTAGATCAATAAAATCGGCCTTTTCTCCCTCTGTCCAAAATACATGCGGGACATTCCGCGTCACTTCAATCAAGGCTTTCCAATCGTGACGATTTAAGATTTTGAAAAATGAAAATCGGCGGTTCTTCAAGGCCGATTTGTTGCCATTTATTTGTAACGATTTCATTACTAGCTGAAGTGAAGCGGTATATATGGGGTATTCCACGTGAACCGGATCGGTTTTTGGCAACAACAAAAAAAGGAAATTTTATCACTTCTTCGTGGTACTTCGAAGTAATTTCGTTGAAAATTTCAAGGCAATCCCTTAGACCCTTCGAGTAGAAAAAAAATGGAAACACATTTTTCCCAAGTTTTACATGCTTCGCCGATTTTTGGAAAAAAAAAAGAAGAAAAACGGGAGGCTGAAATTTTGATCGCTTCTTAGTGCCACCTCGAAGTAATTTCGGTGAAAATTTCAGGGCAATTGGTCAGACCCTTCAAGTAGAAGAACAAAGAAATCGCATATTTCCAAAGTTTGACACGTTTAAGAATTTCAAAAATAATTCAAGTGCTACATATTTCGAAAGAGCTGATTTACGCGCGTAGAATGCACTGTGGGAAGTTAGGATTTTGTTCATGCATGGCTGAGATGAGTGGAGTTGAAAATGTAGCGATTAAATTTTTGGTATAATTATGACAGCGATATAAATTGAACCAATTGGTTTCTTGCTCTGTAACTGTTGGGGACATCTCATGTAGTAACGAGGAATCTGAATCTGCATTAGCGTCAAATTCGATGACCTCCGGCAAAAAACCGATCCGGTTCACGTGGAATCCCCATATACACACATGCCCCATATATACTCATACGATGATTCGTCATAATGCCTACCTGAAGCCGCGGGCATGCACGCCTCAGGAGTCGTCGGAAGTCCTCGAGGCGATGTTAAGTAGCTTGGATAACCGGCGTGGGGTGCTGCCAGAAAACCTGGTAAAGATGGTAAGAGACATGGTGAACCTGGGAGCCACGGATCACCGGGAAGTCCCAGTGCCGATCCGCCGACGTTCCTGGAATAAGAATATGCAGAAGGTCGAAATGACGTTTGGAAAGCTTTTTTTGGGGTGCAGATTTTCCGTTTTCTTTGTGTATCAGAGAAAATCGGTATTCACGGTTACGCACCTCATGGTAGCTGCATGGTGGTATTCGCTAAGTCCGAGTCTCGCAGCTTCCATTTTTTCCTGTCGTCGCCATTTGGCTCTTCGGTTTTGGAACCATACCTGAAACAAGAGGAGGGTGAAAACCTCATTTTCCGCACCGCGTGTACACTGTACATACATGTGGGAGGGGGGGCGAACGGGGGAATATCCTCTTTTCCAACCAATCGTGGGGTAAATTACTGGGTAAATATACATAATCGAGACCAATAGATATTTTTTATGCAGAACCGTGAAGTAAAAGTCAACATAATATGTAAACGCAGTGTATGACGAGTGGGTTTGTTAAAAACCTTGCCAAAGTTCCATACGCACGCATATGTCTGTGTGTGTACATACATACACATGTGTTTACCTACAAACGAATGTAGAAATAGAAGAATAAAGAAAAATGAAACTTTCCTCTTAGCTTAATTGTATTTACTTATACAAGTGTCGGACAGGTAGGTACTACACACTCCCGTCCGAAAGTCTTAAAAACAAAAAGTTAATGCATATAATAATAAGGGTTGCATTATATAGCCGAATGAGTGTCGAGTAGCTGATAAAATAGGTTTAATATAAGGTTGCGCGTTCTAATCTCATCTCGCATCTCGTTAAATGGTCGAAAATCGACTTTGACAAAGGGGGGTGGGGGGGGGGGGGGGTTGGTTTTTTGTTTCATTCTTTTTTGTGTGTTTCTCGGTATAATTGCGGGTAGAGAAGTTATTCGTTGAGAGATCAAGGCCCGATGCGGGATATATACATGGCTATATATTCATGGGTGAAAACAGAGTCGTCGAGTAGACGGGGAAGGGGGGAGGAGGGGTTGGTAGAAAATTGTAAATTCAATTTAGGGGTGAGTCGTTTCGAGTCGGGTTGGTGCCCGGTACCCCTAAAGTGCGGAAAGTGGCTGTGGGCGAGATGTCTGGGCGGGGCTGTTGGCCTCCCCTAAAATAGCCCTTAAGAAAGCCACGCGAAGGGCTGGCCGAACTGAACGAGGGGTTAACGCCGAAGGGTCCCCATCCCCATCCCCATCCCCATCCCCATCCCCATCCCCATCCCCATCCCCATTCCCATTTCTCTCTTCTTTCCCGTCTCCGTCTCCGGCTCAAGAGCGAGTAACAAGCTCGCGATGGGGTGAGACGAAAAGTAAGTGGCAACGCTTAGTAGGTAGGTAGGTAGGTAGGTAAGAAGCACATCGCTTCCAAAGAAGGGGAGTCGGCCATCTTTACTTCTTTATTGTACCATGGCTCCTTCCTTCTTCTTCCCTTCTTCCCTCCCGATTCCCTCTTCCCTCTTGCTTCACCCTGACTAGCTACTTTCATATAAACCCACACGTCGCCATACACATATGTGGGATAGCGATTACTGAATTTATTTCATAAGACACGATCTGTTTCATCTTCGAAGACGAGTGCAGATACCATGCAGATAGGAGGATGAAATTAGGCCGCATAGGGATTGCCGTGATCTGCATGGATGATGATTACTCCAATCAGGATCGGAGCGTGAGCGTACTACTATACACGTACATTATATGATAGAGAAGAAGGTACGGGCAGGTAGAGATAGGAGGAATTGAATTGAATTGAATTGAATGGAATGAAATTGAATGAAATTGAATTGGATTCCCTTCTCGGAGGAAAAGTAACGAGAGAAAGGAAGGCAGGAAGGAAGGAAGGAAGGAAGGAAGGAAGGAAGAGCTAAGGAATCGCGAGCTCATCAGTAGGATATTTCGTTGTGATGAGAAGCAATTTTCTTTCGCACGATAAGCGCGACGTACCGACCCATACCCATGCCACCCCATATCGGGGGATGGAGAGGATAAAATACTCTGGAAGAACGGTGGAGTGTTACAGATGGAGACCTGCCCGGTGGAATGATGAGAAAATAAGCCAATTTTCACCCCGAAGAACGCGGAGCGACACCTAAGGCTGTTTCCAGCCTTTCGAACGGTTGAAAATTCCGAATTTCGATACGACTGGCGAGACGGGGCGAAAAGAGATTCAAAAATCGTTTCGGCCCGCTCCAAAATCGACTGTTGCCATATTTAGGCCCGTATAGGCCCATGGGGGAATAGAAATTTGAAAATGATCAAATTAAGAACCACCCTAATGCAGATACGTAACAATGAGCTGGAGGGGTGTGTTTCCTCATTTCCCTCTTCTCTCGAGGACGTATCGCACTCGAAACCGAAATAGAGCTGTTTCGAAGAGATCGGTACGGCACAATACGCGCATACACATGGGTATAGCCGGAGCATAGAAAAGGCGACAAAGCTATCGCGTCAGAAATCAGTTTCGTTAGTATATAAATTTTCACCGATTATTACGGGCTGCTAAATCGCTTTGTCGATTCTCAAAGGTGGTGGTTCTCCATGGGGCCACCTACCTACCTTATACCCCATGCCCCTCCTAAATTTCAATCTCTTTTTCTCTCTCTCTCTCTCTCTTTCTCTCTCTCTCTCTCAGAGCAGGATTACCGCCAGTAAATGGCACGTAACTCCCATATACCTACTGCTATACTAACAACTATTAGCTACTCGAGGCGATCGCATGCCAGGATGAACCCATTGTGACAAGGCATTAGGAGATTTTTTTTTCCTATTTATTTCTCTCCTCTTTTTTTCTTTTTTTTTATACTCCATTGTTAACACGAGTATAGGGCGAGCCACTCCGCAAAAGAGTTACCGATTTTGTATACCAAACCGCTTTTGAGAAAGTGTCGCCGGCCATAACGTCATCGTGCTTCGATGGGCATAAATGACCGTAATGTTATTTCCCCATTTTCTTATTTCACATGTTGGAAAAACGAAAATCGCCCGATTTTGACTCGGTGATAAATTTTCGGGATAAAACCTGTTCGAAATCGAATCACTCTTTTTATGATATCTCGAAAACTACGGCGCCGATTGAATCGAAAATTCTATGGGTTCTGAGTGGCGTTAAACCGCGTCGATTCGTACAACGTAATCGAAAATCCGATCATTAGTCGGCGAGATATCGTCGTGCAAAAGAAACGAAAAAAAAAATCGGTTGGATCTGAAAATGATCGGAGCCGATTTTTCCGTAATTGTTTCAACGTATGGATGAAAAAACGGGATGGAATTAAAACGAGGGATGAAAAGGGTGGTTTCAGCCGTATCGGTTGCGATCAGGCACAGCTTCTATACAGTCAGATGGAGAGAGAGAGAGAGAGAGAGAGAGATAAAAGTCGAGTGTTTTCTTAACCGTGTGTATTACAAGTCGATTACTTGCGACTACGGGGTTGATAGGGTATGGGGTATGGGGTATGGGGTGGTTTCGGTTGTTTCGAAATAAGCCTAGATTCGAAGCATCGAATCGTGCAGCGCGCATAGGGCGACGACTAGGGGATTCATGTTTGCAAGACCCGCGGGGCAAAACCCGGTCTCGGGTCTCTATTATTCACCAAGCTTTTTATATACACGATAGATCCATGTATACATATGCATGTATATAGTGTATATACACGAATTGGAGCTACGACTACGAGCACTAATACCAGCCCGTGAAAACCGTGGGTCGTGTCGGTTGAATTGAATCCTCGTCAGAGTTTCTCATCGTCGTTTATTGACCACAATATCACCCCCCCCATATAGGGGTTGTGTATAAACTCCCCAAATATACAACCCCGATTTATTTCACGGTTGAGAACCCATTCGGTTCCTCCAATAAAGCCGCCCCTGTCATTGCGCGTAATCACCCTTAAACACTCTGACGCCCTGACGGTCTCGCACCCTATAAAATTTTTCCACCCCCCCCCCCCCCTGACGCAGAAGCTAGCTACAGAGCTTATACTCCTACGAAGAGGCGTCTAGGTACGCAGACGTGTGTCTAATGTTCTATTGAATTACGATTTTTGGTCAATTTTCGAAAATCCCAATACCGCAATACCCAATACCCTCGATTTTACTTCATCCCTTATTATAAGGACGCGGAATTTTACCTACTGCGAGATTCTACGAACTGGGAGCAGAACTAGAGCTCCTATATCGATCGGAAACTAGTCTATGAAAATTCGATATACACGAGGGAGTCAAATTGGTTAAGACGTCAAGTGCAGCAGCAACAGTATTCGGGGGTAGTTAGAGGGGTAGGCGTTTGACGTAGACGTCTGATCCGAAGATCCCATATCGGAGATAAACCCCGTGGAGGGTTGTTCTTAGTGAAGGTTACTTTACCTCCCTCGATCCCAAACAGTCTATTAATTTGCTTCCCTCAATGGGGGTGTAGGGGTGTAGGGGGTGGTTCCGAAATTTCTAGAATCCGAATCAATATCTTGAATACCTTTTAGAAAAAATTCAAAATCTCGAGCCTGAGAATTGCCAAGTTTAGGGGATGAACAGTCCCAATTGGTAAATGAAATGCCTAAGGGTAGTTTCTTTCTTTTTTCTCTTTTTCTCTTTTTCTAGCCGGGGGCAAAACTACGCTCTACGCTTCTCCCATACTCAGGGGTGGGTTTCAAGCTCACTTTATACACCCGAACCGCTACAGGGTGTCTCGTGGAGTTAATAATCATGAAAAGTCGCGTTGTTTGCCGAGGGCCGAATCCCTTTGTGTACCGTCGCGTGCTACTGACACTAATATCAGAGGAGCGAGGTTTATTACGAGTTATTAGCCGGTCGCATACGAGCCAGGACACATGGGTATATACATGTCCTTTTTTTTCTTCCATGTGTATGTATCATCGAATATATATACCTACGTATGTAATATACAACGTCGAAAATGAATCCCCGGAGGAATCGGAGGATATATATTTTTATTACATATGTATGTATAAGGGAATCGGGTCCAAATCTAGGTACATATATATGTATATATACTATACGTTATATACCAAATCCTGATTGTTTTATACGATGTAATTAGGCTTTTAGAAAAAAAAAAACGAAAAAAAAAACTGTATGTTTTATGACGACAATACCAAACCTACCCCCGCGGATAGGTAGGTATATATAATAAATTTAGCGAACAATGAACCGGTGTGTATAATATGTACTGCGAGCACATACATATCAAAATCACAGAGCCATACGGCTAATTTGCGCGAAATTATAAAACGCATATTAATTGATGTTGGGTGCAGGTGGGTTTGGTACAATATATTATAACCCCGTGCGGTATAAGGGAGGTTTTCATAATACGTAAGCTATTGTCTTCGTAGCTAAGGCGAGTTAATTCATATTCATATTAATTATTGTTTGACATAATATATGGGGTACCGGATCGGTTTTTGGCAAAAAAGAAAAGGAAGAAACGAGAGACTGGAAATTTTATCACTTCTTCGTGCAACTTCGAAGTAATTTCGTTGAAAATTTCAAGGCAATCCATTAGACCCTTCGAGTAGAAAAAAAATGGAAACACATTTTTCCCAAGTTTTACGTGCTTCGCTGATTTTTGGAAAAAAAAGAAGAAAAACGGGGGGCTGAAATTTTGATCACTTCTTAGTGCTACCTCGAAGTAATTTCGGTGAAAATTTCAGGGCAATTGGTCAGACCCTTCAAGTAGAAGAACAAAGAAATCGCATATTTCCAAAGTTTGACACGTTTAAGAATTTCAAAAATAATTCAAGTGCTACATATTTCGAAAGAGCTAATTTACGCGCGTAGAATGCACTGTGGGAAGTTAGGATTTTGTTCATGCATGGCTGAGATAAGTGGAGTTGAAAATGTAGCGATTAAATTTTTGGTATAATTATGACAGCGATATAAATTGAACCAATTGGTTTCATGCTCTGTAACTGTTGGGGACATCTCATGTAGTAACAAGGAATCTGAATCTGCATTGGCGTCAAAAACCGATCCGGTTCACGTGGAATGCCCCATATAGAGAATGAGAACTCGCCATGTTATATATCACATAGAAATATATTTTCGCATTTATTATACACCTAGTGCGGAAAACCCGATTTCAAGCGCGGCGTATCGGTATGTGCTGCAGCATCAGGAGTTTAACGTTACGTCTAATCCTGCATCCCCCCTTGTTGAAAAATTTACGTTTGGTAAAAGGTATTAGTACCCTATGCTGGTGCTGCAGCTCAGAGGGATCACAATACCCGGTATAGTAAAAACTTCAAACTTTGAAACGGATATATTTTCCTTTGCCGCACGGTGCGGTGCGGCGCGGTGCGCCCCCTTTGAAAGAGATCTCTCTTCTCTTCTCTTGCCTCCCTCGTTTCAGTTTATTTCATCATCTCTCGCAGTTGCATTTTGCCTGCATAAAACGAGACGAGAGATCCTGGCTGCATGTATATACGTATATACTATACCAGGTATCGTCCTCGGCGTCGGCTTGTAACACGATATTAGGACCTACCCTCGGCTTGGTAGGAAAAAGAAATGACGAAGGATAATAAGAGAAGAGAAGAGAGGAGAAGAAGATATCCTATGAGGTCCTGCGACGCACGAGGATCACGACTGCTACCAAAAATGTTGAACGTGAAAAAAAAAAACAGCGGCGCACATGCGAACGTGGGGTATAAACGGGCGTGTAAGGAACTGAATACGTTTGTACCTCGGAACCGACAATGGCCTTTCGTAATTTGATTATAAGGACCGCCAGGCTAATTGTCAATTATACTAGACGGGCACTTAGGAGGTTTTAATAAACGCCGACAAAGCCAAACTGCAGTAGTACTACCCACACATCCCATATAGCATATAGATTCGTGAGAAATTCATTCCTTCGGCCGATTCAATTTTCGTCAAATTTCAATATCAATTGTAAAAATTCCGAAATTCTCGCATCTGCGTTCGTTCAATGTTCGATCGTTTCAGCTGTATCGGTCGCATCGGTACGAATAAGGGATGAAATTGATCGCATCGAGGTGAAATTTTTCGAAAATTAAAGTATCGAATTTTTCTGAATTATATTTACGACATTGAATTCGGAAATTCAGTTCAGTCCCGGATCCGAGGTACGGCGTGTTTAACCCCGTGGAAACAGCTCGTGTATCGAAACTAGGGGGGTCGCGACGTGCCGCGTATAAGCGCGGTTAACAGCTAATCTGGTAAATGAAGTGTTTTTGTGTTCGAGCACAACACTTCCTCTGAATGAGGTCTCTGAGTGGTCGGAGGTACAGACATCTCTACAGCGTACGTCGTTACGTTCGGATGGGAAAAGGGTTGCCGACTACACATGATTGATGCGAGAAACGCGAAGGGTGGGTTTTGCACGCCGACGGGAATCTGCAGGGAGAAACCAAACCCAAACCTGAACCTGAACCTAAACCTAGCAAGCTTTCGCGCGTTCCTTACTTATAGGTTCCTTAAACAACCCCTATTCTCGACCAACAAACTTCACCCCCAAATCCCCTGTATACGAGAGTAAGACAACCTCTTCTTCCAAACGGGGTAAATGATCGAAACGTACGTTACCGATGGACAGCTAATCTTCACCCCCATAGAAAAAGAGGGAGTTTTCAATTTTCTATTCTCCCTCACACACACACACACACACACGCGCACGCGTCTCTTCTTATCTATGAATCGGGAATGGGAAAGATATGGGGTAAAGCGGGATGAAATGGGGTAAAAAGAAAACATGACGTTTAGGTAAACTATTAGGAGATGTATTATGTAGACGTATATGTATATGTATGTATGTACGTATAGCACATTGTTGCAGAGAACATGATATAGTGTATATACATATATATATATATAGGGCATATAATACATGAGTGAGCTGCAGGGATACAGGTGGTGTTGATCCCACGGTCTTTGCTATTTCTCACCCTAGCATCCCTCGCTCGTTCGTCGGTTCTCGCGGCTCGCAAAGCCATTATCTTATTTTCCGGCTGAAAACATCAACGCGCCCATCTGAGTAGAGAAAAACGATCCCCGCTTTTCCTCCCGGAGTTCCTATTGCCACTGGCATGGCGGTGCAGGCGTGAAACGGGCGAGGTGACGGTAAGAAAAAAGAACAAAAAAAAAAAAAATGGGAAAAGGGAAAAAACCAAGAAGAAGACGAGGAAGAGGGAAAAAATAAGAGAAGGAAATAATCGGACCCGGGGATCGCGGAAACCCAACCGGCAATAATGGTAATGGGGGATATCCATTCGGCCAGATGATCCGGATGATCGAAATCCGCGAAATTCTTACCACAGTTTTTGGCACATAGTTGATGCGCGTTTTTCCCAAAACTCGGATTACCGGATGCAATATGAAGAAAGAATAAGAAATTAGAAGAAACTGCGGATCCGAGTTTCTCGAAATTGTTCAAAAAGTCGTCGAACGGTTCCAACTTTTTTTTTCTTTTTTCTTTTTTTTGTTTCTTCTTCTTCTTTGGGTGCGAGGATCGAACGTCA
Source organism: Tenthredo livida (assembly GCA_963992785.1). NCBI lineage: Eukaryota > Metazoa > Arthropoda > Insecta > Hymenoptera > Tenthredinidae > Tenthredo > Tenthredo livida. The sequence goes on from OZ023073.1 coordinate 591,601, forward strand.
TGTGTAATAAACCTACGCAATATGTTATTATACAGCTGTAAGGGATTAATTTGATTTATGTTTGGTGACGAGTCAGCTAGGTGTGGACCTAGTGCTAAAATTCACACCATGTTCTGCTCTAGCTATCTCTTTCTCTTTTTCTGCCTTTCTCTCTTTCTCTTTCTCGCAGTGGTTTTTTCCCCTCCATATGGCTGAACTTTGCGAATATATTTTACGAGCACAACGCGATGTGGTATATACTAGCACAATTTAGAACGTATTATATTACATTCACTTGGGTTCAGCTGAGTTATACTGGATTTCGCTCTGTTAGGGGGTCTAATTCACTCTGGTAATCCCCGTACCGATCTCAATTCATCTCGTTTTGAACAAATTTCAAAGAAGTCAATGGAATGAGAGACATTGTTAACGAGATTGCATCGATATTCCTATACTAATGAATGATGATCAAAATCAACGAGGAGTAGTCCTAAAACCGTCGAAATTTTATTCTAATTATTCGAAATTAGGGTTTGATCACTCTAAGACAAATTTTCTACATGTTCAAACGACCAGAAAGATCAAACTAGACATGCTGAAGGCAGTTCTTGCTCCCTTTTCAGACGTAGAGTCAATCTCAAAGCGTTAATAAAACACTCTTGGTCGTTGTGAACGTAGAATAAACCTTTTTGAAATGTTTAATTATTCAAAAAGGTGAAATGAGACATGCTAGAGGCATGCTTCAGCGTCTTTTTGGACATGAGGCTATTTCAAAAGCATGTTCGAAGCGTCAAAAGTCTGAACGGCAAGTTTAAGACGTCGAGAAACCAGACTGATGATTTTTAGGACATGTTCAGACGTCTAAAAAACATGCTAGTCGCATGCTCTCACATTTTTTCGAACTTGAGGCTGATTTCTAGTCAAGATTGGAGTATATGCAATATTCACAGCATAAAAAGTTCAACTACGAATCTGTGATGTTGTAAAACAAGAATGATGATCTTTAGAACATGTTCAGACGACCAGCAAACATGCCAGTGACATGTCTCCGTGTTTTTCAGGACATTAGGCTATTTCCCAGTCGTTTACAGATCATATCTAACAAGCGTCGTCGAGAAACCAGAATGGTGATCTTTAGAACATGTTCAGACGTCTAAGGAAACATGTTATCGGCGTGTTTCCGTGCTTTTCGATCATCAGGTTATTTCCTAGTCATTAACTGATCATATCGAGACAGTGAAAAGCCTTGAGACGTCGACGAACAAGAACGATGATCTTTAGAACATGTTCAGACGTCTAAGAAAACATGTTATCGGCATGTTTCGGTGTTTGTCGATCATCAGGGTACTTCCTCGTCATTAACTGATCATATCGAGACAGTGAAAAGCTTTGAGACGTCGATAAACAAGAACGATGATCTTTAGAACATGTTCAAACGTTAAAAAAAACATGTTATCAGCATGTTTCGGTATTTTTCGATCATCAGGTTATTTCCTCGTCATTAACTGATCATATCTAAAGTGTGTGAAGTCTAGAGACATCGAGAATTAAGGATGAGACTATTTCGGCCATGTCGAAGCCGTATAAACGGTGTATTTTCCTCCAACACGCGATATGCGAAGCGTTGCGTTAATAAACCGAGTCTTCTGCGTCTCTCTCTCTCTCTTTGTCTCTCTCTCTATCACCTGCGTAGTTAACAGTTTATATCGGACACGTATAGAAGGGCAACCTGTTATTCCATGGAGTTCAGTCATGCGGAGGGACAATTACAGAGAGAGAGAGAGAGAGAGAGAAAGGCTTTGGGGGTGGAGGGGTCGGAGGGGGGGGGGGGGGGTTGATAGAGGGTGAATGTAATGATCGCGATTTGACTTCAATAAAAGCGAATTAAACGCCCGTTATATCCCTCCGAAATAATAGGCATATACCTATTCTCTTACCGTTCAATCCGGCCAATAATATTCGTCCTTTAGTCAAACTATACGCGACGCGGACGGTAACGCGCCCGATGTATTATAATATTATGTATAACAACCGAGGCGTCGGCGTCGCGACGCGTATAGGTATAGACGGTTTCGGGCTAGTTTTAGGCGATATATATATATATATATATATATATACATATATACATGGGTACTATATTATATACTTACTGATCGTTGCCACGACTACCTTGGGGGCTAAACAATATCAACAATTTTATTAACGGTGCCGAGGGTGCAGGAACATGAGGGTGTAGTATGTAGTATATATGGTGACGCGCGCGGAGTTGCTCCGTGACGGTGGTGCTGTTTAGGTTTAGGGTAATTTATACCTTATATACCTACATCGCATTTCTAGTATTTATACCTACTCAACGATCTTATATCTATACATACAGATCTGGTACAGATATAAAAAGAGATTTATACACCCTTGACGTATACGTATGTATGGGTGATTCGGAAAGAAAAATTAGAAAAAATAAAAACTACGGTGGTACACGCCTAATCGAATTGGAGTCTTTTCCAATTTCGGGGGGGGAATTGCCAATCGGACTGAACCCCCGGGTTCTGGAATCGACTTCCGGTAGACGGTGACCAATCTATGACCCGCGGATCGTAGTGGAATTAGTCGGTAAAATCCGACCGCGAAAAATCAATCAAACAGAGTGTATTTTTTTTTTTTTGTTTTTTTTTTTTTTTTTTTTCTCGTCGTTTCCCATATGCCGGTTCTTTAATTTGACTTTTTCGAGCCCAGTAGCTGCTGCTGCTGCTGCTGCGAATTCGAAAATGAAAAACTGGGTTTGAAATTTAATTTATCTGCGAACGAAATCGGGCGAATTTAACCGTATCCTATAATCTAAGTCTATGTGTGTAGGTACACGGTGCTGGTTTTTATTTTTATTATTATTATTATTTATACGTATATGTGTATATGTATAATGCGCGTATGATATCGCGTGCGGAACGGTAATATGGGAGACTTGCGGGCTCGTAATATAATAGATCGAGGCAAGGGTTGCTTTCACCCTTGTAAAACAGAAGGAAATGGCACTTAGTTTTATTTCAGAGTTAAATTACCATTATTGGCTTGTTACGCATTGATCGCCCGTGAAAGCGAGCCTCGACGCTCGTTAATGCCTCTATACCATATCTATATGCATATGGCTTGTACATACGTACCTAGTTTTACGCGATAAGTAGCTAGCTAGCTATATAACGCAAAAGCAGATCGATTTCACAAATTTGAATACATTTCAATTAATTAACAAAGGAAGAAAGAAAGAAAACCCGAAAAAAAAACTACTACCCCCGTATAAAAAAAAGAAAATCAAGACAATTTTAAAACCCTGCAGGATAGCGAAAAAGGAAAAACGAATTGGGGGTAGGTAGGTATACGCGGAAAGTTTCTCTAACAAACTAATCGAGTCGGTTTAGCAATTAAAAATTGGAATTGCGTTTAAAAACAGCTGCGTTTGAATAATTTTTTTTTTCTCCCTCTCCCCTCTCCTCATTAGTTTTAGTCTACCGAATTATCGCCGATTCTTTTTTTTCTTTCGTTTTTTCATTTAACGGCATTATTTTGCAACCATACACGATACGCTATAGACGCGTGTGCGGAAAATTCTTATACCAAGACGCATATATATGCATGCGGCGCACGCGGTAGCTAACTAAGCTCGTAAGCCTATTACAGAAGGGAAAACGGAAGCTGAGATGGAACAACGCGAACGCTGCTAGTTGGCATGTAAGAGCAATCTAGTCTGCGGAGAGATGCTTGTATTGATTTCGTCATTTTTAATTGACTCGTGCTTTTTTCTCTTACGGTTCGTTGATTCCGGATCCGCGATGTAGAGAATTCCGGATTCCAAACGTCGCGAATAATTCCAATATTACACATCGCATTCGCGGTTCTTACAGAACGTCGCGGAGATTCGCGGAATGAAATCATTTTTCAACAAGCTGTGCGCGTGAAATCAGATTTTCCGCACGTTTCGCATACTATGCAATAAAATTGAACTCAACGCTCGTCGTGTTAAAAAGAAAAAGAAAAAACAGAATGACGAATTCCGACACACGTGCGAAAGATGATATTCTCGCACCCTAGCGAGGAAAACCCTCTCGCACTAGTTCGAGAATCAACGTTTTTCGCTCTATTATCAAAAACTTATATATATATCTAATATTGTGAAATTTCTGAGAAAGCAACATTTCGCAATCAGTTTAGTATATATATATAAATAAATAAATGCGTAAATACATGCATACAGGTATATTATCTACATACATAGACGACGTGGCGTGGGCTAATCGATGCCTTGCAGCACGCGACCGGCGCTTGCTTTTATCGTTGTCACGCACGTAATTAATTTAATTTAGTTTAATACCTCACCTCCCTTGAGCTACCACCATACCCTTACCTTTCATCCCTTACCCTTTACCACCCCCTAAGCACAAGCCGATTCCTGCCCTGATTGCTTGCACGGAAACTATAGTAAACCGTAATACCTAACGTATGACCTATGACCTATAGGTACTGTATCACTAATCACATATCCTGCAATGTGGTATAGGAGAAACTACGTGTGACATTATTATGACATCACTGATTGAGAGGGGGGAAAATAAAATGAAAAGAAAATTAAAAAAAATCAAATTATCCCCGATTTCTGGAACAGCGTATATAAAGTTAAATACGTTAACTGTAAGGGATGATGGGGTAGTTTTCGTGAATTTATGATATACCTTATGACGAGTATGCTATAAGCCATATAAGCGCGGTTTATATACTATATTATAGGTATTATACGTGAATAGTTATATTGGTTTCGTTGGTTATTTGTCATGCGGTGAAATAAATCAATCCCTAAATCCTTACACGGCACGCCACGCTCCTTTTTCTCGGTGCTTAACGTAATAGCTTAGTTTTTGACATATTTTACAAACGTATTTATGCTATACCTCGCTGCAGTAGCAGCAGCTCTATATATCTGTCTTATAGTTTTATTTTTTCCATTTTTTTTTTTGTTTATTTCAACCCTGGTATACGAACGCATTGCCGAGAATCACGCAGCGATTCTATGATATACCCACGCACACACACACACATACGCACATCGTTTTGTCTAGCTATGAGGTAAATCGGAAGTAGGTATTAATTCTGGCTTACCTGTACTCGAACCTCGGGCAGATTGACCTTCATGGCTAAATCCTCCCTCGAGTAAACGTCGGGATAATGAGATTTCTCGAAGGCTCTTTCCAGCTCGTGTAGCTGATAGGTAGTAAAGGTCGTCCTGTTCCGTCTGTGTTTTTTCTTACCACCGCTGCCGGTCAGGTCGTCGGATCCGCATCCGGTACCCAATTCTTCATCGCTACCACCGCCGGTTGAGTTGCAACTATTCTCACCTAGGGAAAAAAAAATAAGGAAAATTTTATCATCCCCCTCGAGATACGATGCGCACACACACCCGCAGCCTCTCAACATCACCGTGTGCATACGATAGAGCGAGGCGAGCTTGCTCCACGGCTTATTAACCGTGTAATTAATGTTCTGCATAGACGGGCTCATACTGCATATTACATCCACTTGTGGTGGATAATGGGGTTGCAGCGCGCCATGGTATACCGTGCATATACCGTACGCGTGTGTATAGATCAGCCGATGGTCGAGGCTGATGGGTACCATACGATCATCAGTGTGCGGTTTATTGTACATTGACGTGCGTGCGTGTGCGCGACGAAACTGGTTGCGTGGGTGTGAGAGGGATCAAGCCAACCATAGTATACGGTATATAGACAGGCTTGTTAATCAACGGCCTAATAACCTACGGCTCGAGTTCTGATTGACGTGTCACTATGCGACTTAATTACGGCGAACAATCGATAGTAAACCACGTAGTACGTTACGGCATGTGCTTACGAAACTCGGCGAGAGCCGTGCTTGGGAGGAGATTGAGACCTTGTTATACTCTTCCAGCTTTCTGATCGAACGATATAATTCGTGCACTGCACTGCACTGCACGACGCAGGTCCTCGATGCAGTTATACCCCATAATCGAACGAGATAGAGCCTTGTGTGCCGAAATTCAATGTCCGTCTGTGCATGCGGCCTGATCGGTATCTCGGCTATGAAGGCCCTTCAGAGGTCCCCGGGCTAGCTACTTAAGAGATTGACACGAATAGATAACTTAATGGACGGACAGACGAGAGAAATAACGGAGCAGCACGCTGCGGGCATTCGGACCTTAAGGAATATGGGGAACGGCAGTGACTCTAATGGGCCAACACTGATCTCTGATAAGAGAAACTCTACCGATTCTGGTAGCGCGTTTCTGACGAATTGCTCCAGGCGAGTGCCACGTGGTTGGACGGATGCTGCGATGACGAACATGCTGTAAAATTGCTAATTACGTTCAGGCTTTCGATCCACGTTCATCCCGATTCTTATTCACGCCGTAATCGTGGTGGTGGTGCAGCAGTGACGACTTGATCCGGACACATACGAGTCCCTGAATACCCATGAGCGTTAATTTGTTCGAAGCGGGATGAGCGTGGGTATAGTATGCGTGCTGCATGAAATATAACGAGTTTGAACGCTCGCTTGCTTACAGTTAACCGGATTAAACTTGGATGGCAGTTTATTAATTACTGCAGCATCGTCGCGACGCGCGTGAATTAAGAAAAACGTATAACCCACCATCGCCTAACTACCTGATTAATAATTGACGTAAACTCGATCTCGATCGTGATGAAATTACGCGACTATTTTTCTCCATATCGTTTAACGCTCTATGACGGGTCTTCATCTTCCTATGCAGACCGGCGCTGAGCTGTCGATCGGCTCGGCGCTGGCCCTCTTAATCCGCAATCTAATTTACCTGAGTGGCGTGGGAGGACAAGGAGGCGAGGTAAATAAAGAAATAAATAAAGAGACGAGACGGGACGAACACGCCGTGACACAGAGGGCTTAACAGCTAGCCGATCACCAAAGAGGCCCAAAGAGGATTACCAAATTTGTATTCCACCACGGCATGGACAGGCGGCTTCAATTCGACGGAAATAGCTGGTGTACAGGGTGCGTTTCACCACGTTGTGACAAAAATTGTCGACAATAATCGCGCACCGCAACATGCATTTTCACGATCGGAAGTACTAGGGAGGTTGAGAAACTCGGGGTGGATTGATCGCCGCGGTGTTTACGCGGAATTAGTGTGAATCGCGCAAAGCGATTAGAAATTGGCTTCTAATTGGCGCGATTAATATTGACGCGGTTCGATAAGCCCTAACTGCCTGTTTCCCATGTACTATATAATCTGCACGTCTAACGTGTGCATTATCCTCAGGCGTTTAAGCTTCCGCATCAAACAGCGCAGATTTCCGCCGCGTACGTCTAATCGACAGCGGCGTTTTTCGCACATCAGATATCCACGCCATGATTGGCCTGACATGATCGTCGCCGATTTCGGCACAGTCCGATCGCCGGAAGTCACCATCGTCTTACCAATATGTGCGTAAATCGACTCGCACAAGCGGGGGATCTTCCGGAATCGGTGGCGAAAAAACGCGAAAGGAGGTGTAAAACAACCCTGTATGTATGTCCGTGCACGGGCATACCCACCACCTAGTCGACTATCGTCGAATGTCAGATCGCGTGACATTGCGCCAACGACCAGACCCGGTTTGCCCAATTACCTGTAATTTTAGCCCCATTTATTTCTGGATATAGTAGCTGGTGGGCAACTCTACCCAACAACCCCTGGCTCACTCACTCACTCACTGAATGACTGACTGACTGACTGACTGACTGACTGATTGACTGACTGATTGACTACACCCACCCCACTAGTCGTAGAGACTATAACTTAACTTATCCCCCCGAGTGCGGGATAAGTGTTTTTCGGCACTATACTCACACACGACACATTAGGTGTCGAATTATGTTACGTGTGACTCCTATTGATCGAGAATTGTTCTTCCCTTTAGTTCCTTTATTTCTCTATCATATTCTGGTGGGAGTGGATGGAGGGGGTGGATAAATCAACCCAGTATACGAATAAACCGCTTAATTAAGCTTTGCAGAAATTTTTATTCACAATCTTTACCCTATGGCTTGGTCAGGGGCACCTTGTTACGTCTACCTGTTCGTCAAGGAGGTTGAATTAGCGGATATCGTGCAAACTACCACCCCGGCCATACAACGGCACAACACAACCAACGCCACCCTGTGTACACCGGTAGTTAATTTTACTCGCGTTATCGCGCTAATTAAGTATGATTAATTGTGTTGCCCTTTTGGTTTTTCACTCTCAGATTTTTCCTCCTTCTTCTTTCACCTAGTCGAATGTAGGAAACTTTTCAGTTTTCGGAATGGGTATTTCGACGATTTCGAAAACACAAGATCGGCAAGAACAAATCTCCGGAATTTAATTTCTCACATGCGTGT